>JAWNZC010000014.1:8212500-8812500 GCA_035771165.1 Paragorgia papillata
GACAAACCATGAGGAAGATGTTAGAAAAACAATGTATAATTTATTCCTACATATTCAGTTTTTCTCATCTGCCTCTTTATCGGAATCTGCATATTCTCAAGAAGATTGACTTTTTAAAATGAACATTCACATGTTGATTACCCGTCGTTTTAGTACTTGGTGACTCAGCTGTATGACTATCAATAGGATCGTATGAATAACAATCGAAATATAGTAAGGTTAGATATACATGCCGAAACAGAGAACGTAGGAGTCTAACGTTTCGAGCGAAGGCCCTTTGTCAGAGAGAAACGTAAAGAGTGTAAACAAACAACGAGCTTATATAAGAAGAAGAATCATGTGACCAAAAATAATCAGATAAAAATAGCAATAACAAATTAATGAATAGTTTGAATTGTTTTTTATTTGGATTAGTATTTTTATTTGAAATATTGCTTTCAGTAAAAATATAATACATTTCTTCTATACATAGCCCACCCAAACTGATGAAAATAATTTCATGACCCCTAGCAGTTACTTTATGACCGGTCCCTTAATTCTAGTTTAGTTGGTTCTCATACACCAGGCGGGACTCCTGGTTTGAGTTTGACTCAATAATTTCGCAAGCATGACGGCCACACAGAGTCACAAATCTCTAAGTCTCTGTTAAATGTCTGATGTCCATGTACGTTCGTTGCCATGACTTTCGCCAGCATGTCGGAGAAGTTGAACCTCAACCTCGTACCCAGGGTCTTATCTCCGCTCCCCGCCCACCACGCTACGAAAAGACCCCAATCTCGTTCCCAGAGCCTTCTCACACGGGCCGCGCAAACGTAGGCTCTGGGATAATCCGTTTCAAATCGACATTTTATTGGTTGAATAATTGACAATGGTTTTTATATCAAGGGACATTTGAAAATCTGTATTCCTTGTTCTTTCGAAAGCCTTGAGGGTTTCAAATTTTATCTGGCGACTGAAACTTCTCAAGAACCAAACCTCTGGAACGAAACAGCAGTTGAACAGCAAGTATTCGGTGGCTTTTAATATGAATGGTTTCGAAAGGGAAAGCGGTGAGTACTGAAGTGGCGTGTTGCCCGCGCTGCGGTATCTTGTCAGTTGTGGAACAAGATGGCTAGTAATTTCAGAACTACATATCGTTGAAGTATATAGTGTACGTATGTTGTTAGATGTTGAATGAGCTTTCATTTGATGTATAGTTCAAGATCCTGCGTTTTATTAAACTTATTATAAATGTCCAAAATGTGCGAACCACTGTTTGAAATAATATTACAAATAAACAGGAAGTTGACTTCTCACAAGTGTTACAGAATTTCAGATATCTTTTGAAATACTTAACGCACAACATCGAGATATATATCATACAGAAGCTCTTGAAAAATTATATTCGTGGTGGAAATTTTAAGCTTCTAGTTAAACGGGAAATATTTTAAAAATCGAAGTCTGTCGTTTTGGTTCACTGCGTCGGTTTCCTGTTTATTTGTAATATAATATTATTACGAACAGTGGTTTCGCACATTTTGGACAGTATAATAAGTTTCATAAAACGCAGAATCTTGAACTATACATCAAATGAAAGCTCATTCAACATCTAACAACATACGTACACAATATAATTCAACGATACGTCGTAGTTCTTAAATTACTAGTCATCTTGTTCCACTGATAATATGCCGTATTGCCGCCGTGCCACCTTGGCTACGACAAGTTTGCTAACTCACCGCTTTCTCTCTTGGAACCATTCAGAAGCCGTCGATTACTTGCTGTTTAAAATGCTGTTTAGTTCTTGACAAGTTTATCCGCCAGATAAAATTTAAAACCCCTCGAAAAAATACTAGTTCCTTCGATCACAGAAGAATAACTGGCGGCGCATGTTCTTTTCAATCGGCAACCTGTTTTTCGGTTTTCCGGCGACGGATTGACCCAGAGGGTCGTGGCTAGATGGGATACTCGCAGTTGAGGTGACCGCGAGGTACTAGGTCCGAGTCAACTTCGGAACAATCATCGGGATTCGGATTTTTCTACTCGGATTTTTCAAAATGGCGGCCACAATTTCAATCCAAGGAGTGAGAAAACTCAACGAAGACAATAGCCCCCTCAATGAAGAACAAAGTAAGAATTTGTAAGAATAATAAGATTTAAGACTCTAAAGTTTTTATTTTATTAAGAATCGTGGTGCAAATTTAGTAAAATGCTTGTAGTAGTCTAGACGAATTTTTATGGCTCATATAAAATAAAATGTTGACAAAGATAATAGAATATAATGTATATATATATATATGTATATATATATATATATACAGTGGCGTGGTGGCAGGGGGAGGCAAGGGCCCCCCAACTGGAGTTGCCCGAAAAGGGGCACCGAAACTAGCAAGGGCTCCAAAACTGAACAAAATAAACCAAAATAAACCTGTAATCTTTTGTGTTTTCTATGAAGTTTTATAATCTTGAGAATTCTGTAAAATCTCACTCCAAAATGCAGGAAATGGCATATCAGAGACTCTCGGACCCCCCCCCCCCCCCCTCCCCTAGAGGTTTGGTGCTACTTCGCCGCTTGCATTGGCATGGTCTTTGAGAGCACCCGTTGTTTGTTGTAATATTATATTATATTGCTACTTCAGTTATTTTTAAACAAAAAATGTGATCATTTATCAAATACAGTAATGTCTTTCTTTCATATTTTTTTTTTGGTGGGGGGGGGACCAAAGCTAATCTGGCCACCCCAGCCTGAAACTTGCCACCACACCACTGTATGTATATATATATATGACTTTATTAATTAATCACAATACAGGAGCATGAATCTTAAATGGCCTAGACATAAATACCAAGTCTCTACCATTAAATCCAAGTAGTATTCTTTTCAAACAACCTATTGCAGTAGTTTGAAAGCCCTAAACACTTCTAAGCCACGGTGCATAAAAAACACGGTCTAATACACCTGCCGGGAAATTAAGATAACTTGAAGTGTATGCATGGTGAAAGTATTTAAAAGCTTTTTCTCTTCTTGTTTAACTTATGTGCTGATTAATTTATATCTTAATTTCCCAGGTGTATAAAACCGTGCTTTTTACACATCCGTTGCTTCAGAGAAGTGTTTAGGGCTTTCAAACTACTGCAGGTGTACTAGTTATCTAGTAAGGGACCTCATGTCCTTTTGTAGTTGCACCTGCCCCTGGGCAAATTAAAAAAAAATATTTAAAAAAATAGGTTGTTTGAAAAGAATACTAATTCATTTTCTAAGGGTTCCTGTTTTT
The DNA here is from genome assembly GCA_035771165.1 of Paragorgia papillata. Lineage (NCBI taxonomy): Eukaryota > Metazoa > Cnidaria > Anthozoa > Scleralcyonacea > Coralliidae > Paragorgia > Paragorgia papillata. The sequence goes on from JAWNZC010000014.1 coordinate 8,215,755, forward strand.
TTATACACACTGTATATATATATATATATATATATATGGTGGCGAGTTTCAGGCTGGGGTGGGCAGATTGGTTTTGGTGCCCCTTCTGCACCCCCAGTTGGGGGGCCTTGCCCCCCCTGCCACTGTATATATATATATATATATATATATATATATATATATATATATATATTTGTAACATTTTATGAGCCATAAAAATTCGTCTAGACTACTACAAGCATTTTACTAAATTTGCACCACGATTCTTAATAAAATAAAAACTTTAGAGTCTTAAATCTTATTATTCTTACAAATTCTTACTTTGTTCTTCATTGAGGTGTCTATTGTCTTCGTTGAGTTTTGTCACTCCTTGGATTGAAATTGTGGCCGCCATTTTGAAAAATCCGAGTAGAAAAATCCGAATCCCGATGATTGTTCCGAAGTTGACTCGGACCTAGTACCTCGCGGTCACCTCAACTGCGAGTATCCCATCTAGCCACGACCATCCCAGAGCCTACGTTTGCGCGGCCCGCGTGAGAAGGCTCTGGGAACGAGATTGACGTTTGCGCGGCCCGCGTGAGAAGGCTCTGGGAACGAGATTGAAAAGACCCTGGTTGCGGCTGGTCACGTGCCGCCTAAACGAATTTTATATCAAGGGAGGGGTGGTAAGCTTTAGTAAGCTGCACAATCAATGCTACAACACAAGTCCAGTTTTAATACTCGTATTCTAAAATCTGATATTAGATTTAGCCATTTAGGCGAACTATAAAGTTTAATAAAAAGAATGAAAAGCGCGATTCAAGTACTGTATTTACCTGAGTTTCTGTTGATGACAAATGCGAGTGAAAGGACGGCAATCGGCTTGATGTTGTATAGTTGCAATATTTGCCGAATCGCTTCTTTTAGTACTTTTCGCTAGGGTTATATTGGAGCAGAGGTTGAAATGTCAATGCATTTTAGTGCGAGAGAAAGCGGTTTGGCTCTTTCACATGGCCTGCAGATTAAACGAGGATTAAATGAGGAAGAGCATCGTCGCGATGAAGTCTTTGGCGGTAAAACATTTCGGCCGAATAACGCAGTTCAAAATTTGCCTTGCTGTACAAATTTTTAAGGTACTCACATCACCAACACTGCGACAATTTCAAAGTCTAGTCGACACGAGTATTCGACGGTGCCGATTTAATAGACGATGCTATATCTTCTTCGGGCCGTCGGGGATTCTTTAACGTTTGGATTCGATATGACCTTTGACAACGTACACCACAGAAGAAAGCACGAGATATGTTTTGTTATAAACACTGAGTACGTTTTTTTTTTGTTGGTTTCATTTTAACAGATATTTTGCGATCAGACAGCCCGATCAGACGCCAGTCTGACGACGCCAGACGTAATAATGTAATATATTATTTGTATAAACAAAGGTGAAAACTTGTAATTGTGCCTTTGTCACTCACTCACTCCTCCCTGAGTATTTTTGAAATCGTTAATTAAAAACCCCCCAATTTTTAGGGGGCACGTGACCAGCCGCAACCAGGGTCTTTTCGCAGCGCGGGGGAGCGGAGATAAGACCCTGGGTACGAGGTTGGTTGAACCTGAGTCGTTTCGGTTTCGCCGACATGGTGGTGCCTAGGAGTCGCTGGCATAGTGTAACACTAGAAACAGTATTTATATGAGCGCGAATGCTTGCCTCAAAAATATAGTTCACAACCGGTCACGCTTTAAACCAAAACTGAGTTTTACGAATCGGATTGCACGATGACGGAGACGCACTGGCGACGATTTTGTGTGGCCCATCCTTTTTAACGACAAATGAAAAAGTTGGCGAACAGAAAGTTGAGAATGCAGTGTGACCTAGCACGCAATACCATTGTAATTTAGCATAAACGGTGCATGCAAAGCAAATATATTAACTTTGTTCACAAGTAGTAACTAGTTTCATTTGCCGCATTTGCACTTTCCCCAGTCCTCCCAACACCGTGACATGAATTAGCTAGAATCTTTTGTTAAAGGGCATTGGCAACAAAAATTAAGTTTGTCGAATTTGAAAGAACTCATAAAATTGTAATATAAAAGATCTATTACAATTTTTTCGTATCTTTCTTCGTTTTCAAGATATTTCAATTTGTTTAATATGTAAATGAGATGGTCTCTGATGTCAGGAGCAGGGTACAGTATTTTCACATGCACGTAGCAAAATCAGTTATATCTCTAAATTTTTTCAACGAAATCACTTGAAACTGTACACATAAACCCGCCTTGTGACACTTAGCATTTCATAAGTGTTTTTGCTTTGTGTAAAAATACTGCACCCTGCTCCATCTCATTTACATATTAAACAAATTGAAATATCTTGCAAACGAAGAAAGACACGAAAAAGTTGTAAATTAAAGATCTTCTATTACAATTTTACGAGTTCTTTCAAATTAAACAAACTTCATTTTTATTGCCAATACCCTTTAATTCGCAATTTCCTCAATATTTTCTGTCATTTTCTAGCTTAATTGCTTCCCTTTTTCGATAATTTCGAATAAGCACAATGCCAATGGTTCATGTACTCTCAGGCCAAAATGGACTATACCAATAAACTTATAAACAACAGAGCTTTGATATTCTGTGGGCGTTGCTTCTTTACATGAAACAAAACAGTTCGATTCGGTAGTTTTCCAGTTTATGACAAATTTGCGCGGATATTTAAGGAGATGTGTGGATTTACGTCAATATTTGAGTAAGTTGGGTTCCATAATTACCGAGGAAAGGTAAACGAATCCAGATCTTGGCGATGTTATCAGTAGTAAGGTTGTTGCAGGTAGCGATAGTTTTGGTTGGCGATAATGAACTACCTCCAAACTATCTTTAACCGTGATGAAATTACCAATGAGACCTACTTCAACAAAACCAGCACGAACACATGGTCTTCCTAAAATCCACAAAGGCTTCGACAATCTACCACCTTTTCGACCCATCATCATTGATACCACGGCACTGCATGATCAACAAGTTGCCAAATACCTTACCAGACTGTTTTATCCATAACTACAAACGAATTCACCATATAAGACACTTTCGAAGCCGCTTCTCAAATTAACAACTCAGTTCAATTCAATTCAATTCAATTCAATTCAATTCAATTCAATTCAATTCAATTCAAAGGTCTTCATTAATAAAATCATAGGGTAAAAGAACACATCTTATGATAATTTAAAAAAAAGTTTCAAGGTATTTAAAGCATTATACTATATTTAAAATGTACTCGGTTGATAAAAGTGTTCATAAACGGCTAGTATTTATTTTGGCCGTTGACTTGACTTATTTCTTAACTTGTATTTAGTTAGGTTAATTTGTGGCATTAGACGATAAAGTGGATGATTACTCAGCCTGCATGGATACTTTTATATTGGTTTTCCATAAGGTTGCCTACCATCACACGTTTCGAAGTATATCTGCGTTTACGGCAACGATCTAAGAAGCACCACTCCATTCCAACCACTATATATTTCAATGATGGATACAAGTTTGTTTCTTTTGACATCAAATCTCTTTTCACTAATATCCCACTCAAGAAAATCATCAGCATAATCCTTGACCGTATCTACAACCTAATCTCATTTCCACCACACTTAACTAAATAAGAAGAGAACATTAATAAAGAAACTATTGCTTGACTCCTGTACAAAGACACCTTTTTCCGTAAACGGACAACTTTACAAACAAATAGATGGTGTTGCAATGGGTTCACCACTTGGACCTACTCTTGCCAACATTATAATGACAGAATTTGAAGAAAGAATCGTAAAACCACTGATCAACTCTGACACTATTAAATTCTACAAACGTTATGTTGACGACACCTTGATTCTTGCCAAACCTTCTCATCTCGGACATACTTAAAAGATTCAACTCGTTCCATCCTCAAATTCAATTCACCCTTGATGATTTTCCAGATAATGACATACATTTTCTTAACATTCAAATCTATCCTTCCAGCACTACATTATTTCGTAAAATAACGCATACCGGCAATATACTCGGTCCCGAAAGATAGCATGGATCAGAGCTCTAACTTAAAGTGTTTATGAAACGAAAATTAAGTTTGTCTTATTTGAAAGAACTTTTGAAATGACAAAGTAAGATCTTTTGCTGTTGTTTGTTTCCTTGCTTCGTTTATGAGATATTTCAGTTTGTTTTATGTGTGAAACTAACCAGTGACATCACAAGGTGCATAATGACTTACTGGGAAAGGTTATATATCTTTTCTGTTATCAAACGGAATCACTTCAAAGCAATTATGTGTGCGTTTTTCCCTTACAACAACAGAAATATACATTTTCAACTGATTCCGTTTAGTAATAGCAAAGATATATAACCTTTCCCAGTAAGTCATTATGCACGTTGTGATGTCACTGGTTAGTTTCACATATAAAACAAACTGAAATATCTCATAAACGAAGGAAGGAAACAAAAAACTGCAAAAGATCTTACTTTGTCATTTCAAAAGTTCTTTCAAATAAGACAAACTTAATTTTCGTTTCATAAACACTTTAACCAAATCTTGAAATTTACGTCATGGAATGGTTTCTCTATAGAAATCTTTCCTTAAAACTCATGAACACTTTCAAACCATCTTCATTATCGCCAACCGAAACTATCGCTATACCTGCAACAATCTTATACTATACTCAGAACATCGCCAAAATCTGGATTCATTTACCTTTCCTTGGTAAATATGGAACCCAAAGTGAACTTCAACTTACTCAAAAATTCAAACGTAAACTCACCCATCTCTTTAAATATCCGTGCAATTTTTTCATAAACTGGAAACTACTGAATCGAACTGTTTTGTTTCATGCAAAGACCAATGCAACACCCGCAGAATATCAAAGCTATGTTGTTTATGAGTTCATATCCTGGTTACATGTCAGGGAAACATTGTGGGGATTACATTACATTACATTACATTACATTACATTGTGGGGAGCACAGGTGGCGTGTGCTGTTAAGGCGCTGCCTCTCACCAATAGTTAAGCCCGGTCGGACGGGGTTAGTACTTGGATGGGTGACCGTCTGGGAATAACCTCGTTCTCGAGCTTGGACCATGTGAGTAGAGTTTAGTTGATCTCTCCTGTGCTTCGAGGGTTTTTCGCCGGGTTCTCCGGTTTTCCTCCCTCCGTAAAATCAACACCTAGGTCTTAGTTGAGATCCGTGGTCTGAACTGTGTTGTTGGCGGCAGCATAAAGCGCCTTTGATATGCCTCAACACGGCCACGGTGAAAATTTCTAAATTGCCTGATAAGCCACCCATAACATTGTAATGCGCATTTGATCATATCCACATGTTAATTTGCGCAATAGAAATATTAAATCATCAATCATCATCATCAACATGCCTATATATTGGGGAAACAGATCGTTGTTAACTGATCACCCGTATCAAAGAACACGCCACTAACCCGAATTTAGAAATCTATAACCACATCACATCCTGTGAACACTTTCAACATATAAAAACTGATAGAACTCTCTCCGGTCGACACAGACGCGACTATATATAAGCTGTAATCAGTATATCAACTAATTCTTAATAATTGTAAAATAATCCTCGCCATCCGTCGACAAAAGCCGGAACTTAACCAGGGAACTAAAGCCTCTAGAGAATTTTAGTAATCTTCTGCTAATATTTAAAGTGCATATATATACCGTCGACAAAAGCCGGAACTTAACCATGGAACTAAAGCCTCTAGAGAATTTTAGTAATCTTCTGCTAATATTTAAAGTGCATATATATATATATATATATATATATATATATATATGTATAAACAGGTATAACAGTTGTATATAAAGTTATTTTACAGTTTTTGATTTGGTTGTTTTGTTTCCGAGATATGGACAATGGAATTAATGAGGAAATGACGACACATCAGTAGTTCACCAGTCCCAATTTGCGGGAATTTCCAGCGAATACGACTTTTTGCCAATGTTCAAAGAGATATATCTCGGAAACAAAACAACCAAATCAAAAACTGTAAAATAACTTTACAACTGTTTTTCCGCCCTCTAAACAGAGAACTAAAAACTGTGGAGGGTTTATATGTACTTTAACTAGATATATTTCTTCACCTATAAATATCACTGTAGACAACAAGTTAGTTGAAACGTTGAATTATTAACAAAATGTTTACCAATCTTCGGAGTTACCGTTGTTTTGTATTGAATATTCTTCGTAACTATGTTTTGGATTTGAATTTTAGTAACTAAGTTCTATTTAAACAATCGTTCTAATTCTGCTCTCGATTTTCGGTGTTATATGTCAAGGGAAAACCCCGAACTTTAAAAAAAAAATTTCGAATTTTGAAGGTCAAACTGTGCAAAATTTTACGTTTGCTACAACAACAACAGAAATAACCTTGTGTATAGGTTACCACAGAAACGGAGCCAAAACCTAAACAACACATTTAAAACGGATACAGTCCCAAGTCGCAACTCGCAATTGAATGTCGCGTTGTAAACTTGATTGAAGTATTTAAATTTGTTATAGTAGCTATACTATCCAAATTTTGTAAAATATCAGGATTTTATAGGCCTAATTTGAGACAGCACTTCACTTGCGATAGTAATTATATTTTAGTTGCTATTGTAATATGTGCATAACGGACGCCAAGAGGTATAAGACATGTGTTTAAAATGTTCTGGTCGTGTTATTACAGGAGCCATTTGCAATGTACTCGGTACTCTTACTACATGCAGTACTCTACACACAACGACAAGCCTTTGCTGAAACCATGCCCGCTCCGCTATTTATACGATTCGGCTATTCGATATTATATATAAATATATAAATCCATGCAATCCAAATCGTTTCTGTTTATCTATGTTTACTATGCCAGGCAACGAAAGAAGAAATCCCGCTGATCGCGTACTGCATGATAACATATAAAATTATATACGGCTGGAACGTTGATATCTACTTATAGTGCTACTAGTAAAGTCTTTCAGTACAGAAGTTGTTGTCGAAGCTGTACTACCCAGGAACCGTAACTGAACATTAAATTACTACACAGATGACTTGTAAAGCACTCTGCAAATAACTGAACACATACCGATACTCATTCCTATATGAGTCCTGCTGAGCTTCGGAGGTCGTATTAGAATAAGTAATTAAAATAGAGATATAACATTGCAAAATCTTTCAATGGGAGGTCTTTCGCCCATTCTTTCATTCTCGAAGGAGGTGCCTTGTTGAAACTTAACCGAATGCAACGTAGAACGAGTTAATAACAAACTCATTACAGAATCTAGTTGCTCTTTTAAAAATGAAAATCAAACAAGGAGTAGGACTGGTTTCTGTCGTTGTTTGTTTGTGGATCAATCTAGCCGCTGGTAAGATGCATATATATTACTTAACATACATACATTAATTACCAAAGTACTTATATATCATCTGTACAGTTTTCGCTCAACTGAAGGGATTAGTGCACGATTAAGAGATTTTATAAGAGAAAAACTGTGATATTACTTGTTATATTTACGTAGGAAATGAGATAAAACCTGTGAACCCGGTATTTTTTCTTCTCTGGCCTGTTTTAGACGGCCTTCTTTGGCCTGTTTTTTCATGTGCCGAATTTAATAGGAGAGATTAGGTATACAGGCACAGCGTCTAAATCAAATAGGTACGACAATTTCAGTATTTGGTTCGACCTATAATTTTATTTAATTAAATTCGACGGAATTGGTCGTATACTTAATAGGGACTTTAAGATGCTAGGATGACGACGGCGGTTAAAAGCAAGATAAGTTTACAATTTAAAGACGTCACGGTTAACTGACTATTATAGTTGGTATTTGAAGCTAGTTTAATGACTTCCATAACGCCCCAGTATTGCTAAAATGATTGTAATAGTGTCTGTATTGAAGTCAATCTCAAGCAACAATTCACATCTTTTGGTCATTGTCGTCCTGAAGACGTGAAAAGTAAGTATGGCGTTGTGTAACGAACGAGGATACATATACATACATACATCATCTTTATTTTAATATACGTTGGCCTCACACAACTTATAATATAAGTTGATTTCCAGGAGGGGCGTATATTTAAACTTACCTACCTAAAAACTAACTAAATAACAAGTAATGTAGCGTAATGTAAATCTGAAATATAGTCTAAAAACTAAGTATTAAAGCAACCGGGTCAGCATGTTTCAGCAAAAGGCAAGATGGCAAGTCTATTCTTAAATTCATAAAGTGACGTTGCCTTTTTTGCCTCATTTGGTAAATTATCCCACAGCATTGAACCACTATATTTAAAGCTACGCTTGAGAAAATTAGTGTTTGGCTTTGGAAGTGCTAGATCAGTTTCGAGATTTCTGAGATTATAATTTTTATTAATATCTTTAAGCTTTGTCAAACCGTCTCGCAGACACGGCGCGGATTGCCCATTTAGGATTTTATAGACTAGAGTGCCCTTAACTCTTGCACGTCTAATTTGGAGGGTATCCCATTGTAAACTGTTTCGTACGATCACGTTGGGATTACGCTAGGGACTAAAATTATTCATTCTCTTTGTGTTACAAAAAGATTCTTTTGTTTTCGTTGTTAGTGAGGTCGACGTCGTAGATCTTAAAGTCCCTATGGATTTGGTGCGACGATTTTAGATCGATTTAAACGGCGAACCTCTCATGCACCGTGTCTAATGCATAAATTATTGAAATTTATTTTCTATATTAGGTTCACATCAATACAAAACGGCATTTGGTATTTCGGTGCAACCATTTGGTTCGCCGTATTAATTGGCTGCTGTGCTAAATACATTTGACTCGTCCCAAATTATTAGGTTTGGCACATGGCATGCAAGCACGCCGTTTAAAACAGATCTTAGGCCTGTTTTAGCCACGTGCTTTTTATGTACAAAACCTAATATAGGAGAGTTTAGGTATACATGATATAAGCAAGGCGTCTAAAAACAGGCCTTAATTCATCTATCTTTGGCTTTTTGTTTTATAAAACGGTACCCCGTGCTGAGATGCTATATGGATTCATGTATAATCAACTTTATGACCAGAAGTCCAGAACAGTCTAATTTTTGCCTTGAAATGGTTGGTTGGTAAAAACGTCTAGCACAAAATTCAAAAACTCTGTGGACTTTTCTAATATAGTTGTGAACTTGTCATAACATATTTCCACAGGAGCTTTTTTAAGAAATATTGTGTCAACGAATGCCATCACCGCCAAATTGAAACAAAACGATACGTTTGTCATCACAGATGATCCTGTATTCAGTAATATTCTCGCTGTATATATAGTAACCAAAATTATTGCGAATCTTATTCTAAACTCTGGAAAAGATATATTTAATCGAATAGAACGATGGATGCAAGACATCTTATTTATAGTATACATCTGAAAATTTCGTCATGCATTCTGATTCACGAGCGGATCTATACGGTATCTAATGTATTTTGCACTGAAAATACCATTATTCAATGCAAGTATATATTGACAAAAGCAACAAACTTTGATTTTAAATAGTGAAATAAAAGTAGGCTGCGTAGGCAGTGTTGAAACAACAATCGAAATAGATTAAGGTTAGATATACTGTCGAAACAGAGAACTCTGTTTCGGCAGTATATCTAACCTTACTCTATTTCGAAACTTTGATTTTATCCTGGCAGTTTTCATAAATCTGCCATTTCAAGGCAAAAAGTTTGATTATTTCACAGATGTTTGTACATATATTCTTTAAATGCAAACATATATTTTTTAACTCTAGCCAACCTAAAAGATCTAAATAGTTATAATACTTGTGACGCTGATAATTTCGTTTGTCTACCGTCAAAACAAATTGGGATAAACAGCAACTATCTTACCAATCTGTCAAGGACTGCATGGAACGCTTTAGATATTGAACTAAGGACGTTAGCTCCGTTCAAGTCTTCAAAGCAGGCTTTTATAAAATGTAATCATCATCACGTACTTTCAATTTATTTGTTTTTGATATTTTTTGTTATTTACTAGGACCCCTTTGAAAATCACATCTTTTTGTGAAAGGGCATCCTAGGAAAATATTTCTTAAATAGATGAAATAAATAAATTTTGGTCATAAACCTGACTACACAAATCGACCATACCACACGGTGAACAACCTCTGACCGCCGCTGCTTGTAACTGAGTTATTCGAGTTATTTTATTCAAAATAAAATTCTGAGTTTCCATACTGGACTCTATAACCCTGACCCGCAACCTTCTGATTACATGTAAGACGCGTTCTAACTATTGAGCTATTGAGATGTCAGATATTTCTCTCTTTTTATAAAATAGAACTTAGTATACATACAAATGTATAATTCACATACATCATATAGTCAATATACTCGTACGTTCAAACCGATCTTCACAAGTTCCGGTGTAGCTTAAGTGCATTCTTGACTACGTATACGATAGGTACTGTTGAAAAATGAAATTAAATCGAGGCTAGCCACTGATTAGGTATATAACAGCGAAGATTATTGCACAACTGAATTATTTTAAGAATGCAAACTGCGAAACCAAGCGGTTTGCAAATCTTTTGAGAATCTGTTCGGCTCGGTTCTACCAATGGAACTGGCGAGTAATATCGCCGAGTAATCACTGTTTTATATTTAACAATACTAAGTGAAAGCAACCAGTTATCGAAAAAAACTTCGGTGTTTCGTTATACAACGAAAGATAATAGACAATAGAATAAAACATTATTATTTCGAATTTTTCCAAAAAAATATGCCATGCTGAAAACTCAAGATATGAGTTGCATGCAAGAGGAACTGATATGAAACTGTGATATTTCAAATTTATTTCAAAGTCATCTTCAGACAGAGTGAAAATAAACATAAAAAACAAACCAGGTTTCTATATATACAAATCAAAGGTATATACATGTATACTAAGCAATTATTGTTCTCAGTCGCTTACATGCTCAGAACTCAGTATAAACTATATATAGACCTTATTCAAAAATGGTCAACAAATTACAATTATTTTATATATACATATAAATTAGCCCTTATGAACTCGTTTTCATGTTGGAAATTCAAAAGAATTTTTACTTTAAAACGAGGTCATAAAGGCTAGTTTATATGCGCATAAAAGAATTCTAATTCGGCATTTTTGGAATGCAATCATTTTTGAAATGAAAAGCCAACAGGGCGGATCCAGGGGGTTGCTACTATCGCACTTATAATATTTACAGAAGTCGAGTCGTACATTTTTTAACACAATTTGTTCGCACTTCTTATCCGACGGACCGTTCACAGTTTACCGATGCTGTACGCCGAGTACGGAGTCTTCAGAATAACAAGGTCAATTACTTGGAGTCTTTTTCTACTGGGGAAACAAATGATGCTTTCTCTGCATAGCATATTTGCTAGGGTATAAATGATCAATCCTATAGTGCTAGGCAAGAAAGTAGAGAACTTTTAACACTGACTGTATTACTCAACACAGCCCTAGCCTGCGTGCGGACTCATATTACATGTGACGTTATAGTTATATATAGAGTCTGCGAATGCTTGTTCTGTCACGTGGGTTTCCCCACAAAAGTGGGGAAAGCATGTGATTGGTCAATGCATAATTAATGTTATTTGTGACAAAAGTTGTTTTCGAAGGAATAGTAAGCATTTATCCGGCTTGGGAACCTCGAAGGTGAAGCTCTTGATGTTGCATTGTGTGTAAGTTACACATCATTTTACTTGATGTTGCCACGTTAATCCACCTTTCCTAGCAAGGAGAAAGGCTAATTCGGGATAAATGACCGTATTTTACCTTATTTCAAAATCGGTCAAAATGCATAGGAGGGGGGGGGGGGGGGGCTTATGTAGGAAATGGAACAACCTGTGCAGGTACACATCCTGTTACACATCATTTTACACATGAAATTGATGGACTGATCAGCTTGTTGCTAGCTGGCCTTGATGTTTCTGTATCAGTTCAATGGAAAACCATCAGACGTTCAGCGTTGTTTTTCTGTGGGCATTCTGTGTCGGTGAATGCACAGTATGAGGCTACTATGAGCGACTTGTGATGAAGAAATACAGCGAACGCGATTGACGTCGATGTTGGATTACAACTTGTAATATATATCCCGGTGTTCCTGCTTCGCGTTCCTTCTTTATAGCTGTGCAAAATATAAATATCGAAACGCTGTCGTCTGGTCTGCCGCGGCAAATCATTGCGACGCTTCTGACGCCGCAATTTGAGAACGGGTACGCTTGAATGCGAGCCGTGCGGTTGTAAACCACTAGAGCAAAGCTGTTGTCGTCTCCGTAAACCAAACGTTTTGTGGAGGTTTTCGTTTGATACATACATCATCAAACGTCTGCCGTTCAATTCATCAACTTTTCTTCAAACACGAGCGGTAAATGTGCTTGGATACGTGTTGTGCCACAAAATAGAGGTTCTCAATAAGCCTTTAAACATGCCAATTTCGGCTTTTCGCCAAAAATTTCCGTCGTTCTTTTTTAAGCACGGGGGCCTGGGACTCAGGAAAACGGGTGTGAGCTCGACATTTCGATTTTTCAGTCAAATATATGTGTTTTTGTGAATCAATAAGCCGAAACGTAGTTGTTTTGGATTGACTCGTTCCTGAGTCCCAGGCCCCCAAGGTGTTAAAATGAACGACGGAATTCGAAATTTTTGAGAATTGGCAGGTTCAGAAGCCAATATGTCAAGAACTATTTGACTAAATCAAAAACGGCAAAATAACTTATTAACTGATTTTTTTCTGCTCTCTTTAAATACGTTAAAACTCCCACAAGTGATATAAGCACTTTAAAATATCGTCTTCCAAGCACAAGATTATCTAACATCGCCTTCGCGAAATATGAAACGCATTCTAGCATGTTTAATATTTTTAATTATTCTAAAAAACCCACGTGACTAGAACAAGCTTTCTGCCTCTGATTCGCAGACTCTATATTAACCGTGATATAACTAATATGAGTCGAGGGTGCTAATTCCGACTGGCGCGTAAAATTATAATACATATTATAATTAGTTGCCTTTTCACCTTTGCTTTGGTGTACGTCCTCACACCCCAGTAGGGGGAGGCCGCTGACGTCTGGGAAGATTGTACGTTTGAGTAATAACAAATCAGTATTCAGTTTTTTTAATCATGATAAAATAAACCGTCGTTTTCCAAAATTTCTTTCCAAAGACAACAAACACTTCCCCACTGCGAAACTGTGAAGGGAGGGTGGGTGGGAAAACTATGGTCTACACGCTCAGGCGTCGGACATCTTGGGAAACTCGACCAACTGTTCTAAATGGATCGCACGTGAGAGAATGTGGGAGCGGCTGTACCGCTAATTTATAGATATGGTAGAAGCCTCTTGAGCCAAGCAATTGTGTCTCAGCACAATGTGCACTAATGACTTCTCATACCAGCGGAAAATACATTTTCTCGTGTTTGGACCCCTGATGAAACATGAAACACTCAAACTCATTGTTGATATATTACACACACATATATATATATATATATTCAAACAAACAAACAAAGTGTTGTTCGCGAAATGTCGAAAAGTGCTCATTACCGTAAAGATAGAGCGACACCCCACTATTAAGGACAGTTGGTATAGGTAGTAATTTTACGAATACAGAACAGATGAAGACCAGTTAATATCTGAAAAATATGTGTAAAATAATTACACACAATTAGCAGACAATTGTTTATTTTGTTGTTTTGATAGGTCAAAACGCCGAGTATGAAGGCACTGGCCAGACGTCGTTACAAGGCAAAGGTAAGATTTATTTTCTTTGTTAACAAAAACTAAACATTGACAAAACTAAACAACTTGACATTATCGAAAACTAAGTAACTTGACTGACACTGGAAATCTCATTACTCCTTGCCGTTAACTTTCGAGTATAGGAACCCATGTGGTTGTATTTTACTTTTGACCCTTTCTTGGCCATGCATGTTGCCATTTGGTGGCCATGGTTGCCATTTAGTTTTCCTTGGAGACTCCCTACCACTGTCCCTACTGACCAGTAAAGGGTTAATTTTAATAATGCCGCCTGCGTTTTCAAACAATTATATTTTTAATATGGACAAATAAAAACAAATCAAGTAACCCAAGAAAACTTTACTTAGTGCTGTTTCTATACTTCTACTATATGTTTCCTTTCGCCGATATCGACAATGTTGATTTAAGGCGGTTTTCCACTAGGCGAAAAATGTCGCGCGAAGCGACATTTTCTTTTGTCTCGTAAGCTCTCAAGTGGAAGTAATCAGCCAAGACAAAAGCAAAAAGTCGATTCGCTCGAAAAATATCGCCTAGTGGAAAACAGCCTTTACTCGCCATTTTCCATCTCGTAAAGGCGGATTTCCTGTCCTCGCACGAAGCGACTCGCAGCTCCCTGCGAATACTCGCACGGTTGCCACTGTATTTTCACCAAACGCAGCTCGTTGCGATAACTCGCCGGATTTCAAGACTAATGAAGCGATACCCGAGTTTTTCAACAAACTTCGAGGTGGTTAGCTATCCTGATGAGCACTCTTCTGAGTGTTCACTGATATAGCATCTCCAACAAATCGGTATTTTAAGAGAAAATTGAGGTGAAAGTTCAATTAATTTATGTAATTTCTTCCTTCAATATCCATGCAAATTAACCATCGACATGGTAATGATTTTCTTTGTGCAGTTTTCCTCATGAATTACTAACGAGTTTGAAATGTTGACATAATTTGTTTTGATTGGTTTATTTACCGCGAGTACTTGCCGCGAGTAAAAAATAGTTCAAAATTTTCCAGTACTATGCCACGAGTGCTAGAATACTCGCAGCGAGCTTGCGAGTGCTTGCGAGGACTGGAAATCCGCTTTAAGTCAAGTGTGACATCAAGAAAGTTTGTTGGTTGGTCTGGGATGTGATCTTCAATTCAAACTGTTCAAACATTTTGCCGGCTAATCGTCCATTGGTGTTCTTCAGTGAAATTAATCAGCCCGGGCCGTCGTCCCGATATAACCCAATGTTATCGTTGCCATATCTCTTTGTTAGTTTATCCAAAATGAATAGACCAACCAGCTAAAAAATTTTGGCCCATCGTAGCGTCCCGTTGTGACCTCAAACAAAGATCGAGTGGTTATTATTTTTGCCGTCCAGGGTTTCTCACCGTTGAAAGACAGTGACTTACGCGCGTGTTTAATAATGGTGAAACATACTGATCTAACACATACTGATCTAACACATACTGATCTGGAATCGTGGTTATATTTATATATATATATACAGTATATATATATATATATATATATATATATATATATATATATATATATATATATATATATACATATACTATATAAGTGGGCTTACCTCAAATGTTGATGGTCGCGCTACTGTCAGTTTCACGCTGGGCCCACTTATAGTATACTCGCTCTATCTTTACGGTATTGAGCACTTTTCGACATTTCGCGAACAACACTTTGTTTGTTTGAATATATATATATAAGTGAGTTTTGGTTCACGAAATGTTAGAGAGTGCTCAATACCATATATAGATAGAGCAAAATACAAAGCATGAAGTATAGTTACCTTAAAGTCTTCGCTACCAGAGGTTTCACCCTAAACGGGATCATCAGGCGACTCTGATGATCCCGTTTAGGGTGAAACCTCTTGTAGCGAAGACTTTAAGGTAACTATACTTCATGCTTTGTATATATATATATATATATATATATATATATATATTTATTATATAGCATGCTATCGGATATGAGCTTTTGCGTAATCTGATTGGTTCCCTACTACTAGGCTATCAGCTCATATCCTACTAGTAGAGGAAAAACAAGATGGCGGCATGTTTTTTAAAACTGCCGAAAAGAGTTGAAATTGACGGATTTTTATACAGAAAAACATCAACACCCTCAAACCAATGTATAAGAAAACAACATTGTGTAAAAATACATTAACAAATACACAATTTAGCATGTCAAATGGTAAAATTCACCTAAAAATTACGTCTTTTTACTTCAAAAACCCGACTAAATTAGCGGGTTGATATTAATTTGTTGCCAAACAAAGAAACTCACGGTTAAAATCAAGCTTACAACACACATTTCGTAGGAGATCACCAGTAAAGAGACTTTTTTTAATTTAGATAAGCATTTGGAGTAGTAAAAAGCATGTTCTTTTTCAAAAACAACCAACTAGGTAATTTAGTTTCACTGCCGAAGGTGTTTCAGTTTTATTTTTGCATGAAATCAAAATCTTTTTCACGACAGCAACGCTAACAACTGACCCACCTAATTTTGACTTCATAAAGGTACCTTTTAATCTTTTTTGTTGATCTGCTTAACACATTTTTTGCCTCTCGAGCAACATTTATGCAACATTTCACTGAAGCTGTTTGCCGAACAGCTCAGCGAGAAACTGTGTGAATGCATCATTACGCATGGCGGAAGTATTAGTTGCCTGTTGCCTATGCCGGAAGTTTGTCGTTTCAAACATTTCGCTGTAATTTTGTTTCTTGTACAGTGCTTAGTGTTGCTTGTACAGTGCTCTCGTCGTATACGAACTAATAGCCAACTCGGCGAAGCGCCTCGACTCGAGCTCATGGTATAACTGTTAAATATATTGTGCCCTGAAACGTATATAAATAATTATTATTTCATTACAGACCGGCTCGTGGATTTTGCCACTAACAGAGTATTGACCATACGAACAGATTATTGCCTAAGATTTAATCTTCCAGGAGTGGGGATAAACTTTAAAGGGGAGGAATACAGAAGGATATATGTAAGTAGAAATAAATTTACGACTTTACGTGTGCTGGTGTTAACGACTATATGGACATTTTTAAATGTTTTTTCTTTCTTTTATTTTTAATTTGCTTACAATAAAATAGGTTAAGATCGACAGGTCAAGTTTTTATTCTTAAAATTTCTTTCTTCTTATGTTCTAATTTCCTGATTTTTTGTCATCTCAGGTATGTGCTAACGGAATGCTACGGTTTAAAGATGGTTCCTACCAAAATTGGCCTATGGACTTTGGTATTAAAGGTCAAAAGCAGCAAAAATATGATCCTTGTCTTGCCCCGTACTGGTCAAACGTTGACAGTCAATCTTTGATAAGTGGGAACTCTACGGTGTATTATAAGCAATATATAAATAAAGTCAACGATGTTGGCGTCTTTAAAATTGCAGCAGATTACGCAAAGGAAGTATTGGAAAAAGATTTCAGTCCTGAATGGGTTGTGGTTATAACATGGAAAGACCTTAGACCAGCTGATCCTGGCAATTATGGTGGTGTAAGTATACCTACACAACAAAAAAATAGGTGCGCGCCTATACATGTGTCTGCCCCGCCACCTGAAACATTTTTGTGTCCGAACCCCACACACAAGCCATCATTTCGTTAAAAGTCGTTAATATGAAGTAAATGAAATAGTTCAATCAATGGCAATGTCTTTTCAAACAGATTTGTGATGCTTTGAATAATCTGCGTCGCAAGCGGAAATCAGCTCTTACAGACTAAAATAGTTCATACTTCTAAGCATGGCCACAAAAAAATAGCGTTTACTATTTCAATTTTATGGTTTTCAAGAAGGTTTGACTTTTAGCGTTATGACTCCAATAGCGTCTGTTGAAAACTTGAAATAACACCAGAAGTAAGTTAAGATTAGGGAGGGTGTGTTATCTTCATCTACATTATTCTACCCTCATGCCTGACCAGTTCTAACTCTTGCATAATGGAGTAAGGAGTTAAACTTTACCTCTTGATGAAGTTGAAAGATAACACTAAATATAGAAATTGATTTGCTGCGGATTTAGGTTGAGTGTTTCGGGACATTCGTTTACGTTAATTGTTTAGCTAATAAAATCACGTTTGCTTGAGTAATCTTAACGTTGCTCGATATAAAAATTTTCATCAAATTCCGTGCATGCGCGAGTAGGGGAAAACCTTACGAAACATAAAACAAGCTCGCGTGACAATTTGTGTGCACAAGAATATTTGCCAATCAACTGATAATCGAAACGACATGACGTTTATGAAAGCTGGTGACACCCTCCTGCATGCATGTGTATCATTACGTGCGATGCGAGTGAAATGTAGCCTGCGTGCAGACGCTTGTATTTCCGGTGATTAATACGTAATCACCGGAAATACAAGCGTCTGCACGCAGGCTAAGTGAAATGCTGACGCCACCAAAAACTTCTACTTGCTAAACACATTGTATTTTCAAACAGACAATTTAATTCACTAGAGGATATGCTGGAATTTTGTACAATGTTTTGTATCGCTAAAATCTATACCAAAAATGAAAAAAATGGTAATTCTAAAAAATGTTATTAAAGAAACGTTTTATTTGTTTCTAAAAAAACATTGGTATTACAAAATATTTTTAAAATATTTTTACTGACCGTGTTTATGCTTGAAAGCAAAGTATATACTGTTACAAGAAAAATAATTGGGTTCACCATGCATATTTTTCAAGTAGGCGAGACACTGTAGTAGGACATTCTGAAGATAATTTGTTACGTCTGTAGTGTAACTGACTCAATGTTACAAAAAATAACGGAATTCAAAATTAGAAATATTAATTTACTCACTATTTGCCGAATAAAGCTTAAACATGCAAAATCTGAAAGTGTCAAACTGTTATCTGTATATATGTGTAAACGGCCGCTTTCCTGAACTTGAAGTCCCGATTGGTGATTGCCATTTTCAAGTGACGAAAGAATTGTATTATAAATTCTGTACTCGCCATAGTTTTAGCAGGGCTCTGATGATTTGACCATATTAATATGGTCAAATTCGAGGGGCAAATCACTTCAAAAATCTCGTACACTTTGCCGAAAAATCCGCAAATCCCAAAATCCATGAGAATTCTTGAAAATCTATGAGAATTCTTGAAAATCTATAAAATCCTTTGAAAATCCATAAAATCCTTGAAAAATCCATAAAATCCTTTGAAAATCAATAATTATTTTCACAAGAAATCCAGAAAAATTCGAAAAAAATCCCTGAAAATCCAATGCGAAAAACAAGGATTTTTGAAAGTTCAAAAATCTTGTACATTGTTTAGGGAGTGATTTGCCCCTCCGTCAAATTAATAGGGAAATTATATTGTAAATGATGTATCTGTACAGGTCCCTAATTTGCAGGGATGACATGTATCTGTATTCGTCCTTGATAAACCATATATAAATGCATATACAGAGACTCTTAACCTACAAACCTGCAGATAAATATACACACTCGTGTAAATTTACAATAAACATAATTATACCAACTCCTTTATTCTTTATTAAGATGTATGAAAGGTACATTCCCAATCTCGTTCCCAGAGCCCACGTTCCCCACCCGGGAAACGAGAGACTCTGGGATAATCCGTTTCAAATCGTTACGTTATTGGCTGAATAGTGAGCATGAGTTGGTCTGAAGTGACTGGAAGTAGAATTAATAAAATCAAAATAACAGATGTCGGACGACAAGACTCCAGTGAAGACGTTACCGCGATCGATACCTTCACCGTATGTGTGTAGATGCTGTAATTCGAGCTTCGCCAGCAACCCCATTCACTTGTTTGGGGAAAAGTCAAACAAGGAGAATATACTATCCAGATTCCGCTCGGATATTTACGCATGCGTACCTCAACCGGAATAACAAGAATCCTGTGATTTGAAACGGATTATCCCAGAGTCTCTCGTTTCCCCGGTGGGGAACGTGGGCTCTTGGAACGAGATTGGTACATTCCAATAAAGAACAAAGGAAACCAGAAACAACTACTAAATAAGTCATAGAATATAGCCATATTTTAATTTCTTATTGAAAATTTAAGTCAGTCTGAAAGTCAGTTATTTTGTTTTAAGTGTGATGATCATTAAGTGTTATGCAAGCCATGATTATGATGTTCAAATGTGTATCAACTAGGTTCAATGTATTCTCAAAATTCAAGCTCAGCCATCAAAATGTTCAAACATACATGGTGTAACCGCAAACTCTTTATATAAATAATATTATTGGTTACGACCTTAAAGACACCAACTCTGAACTTTTTATTAGAGAAAGTCTTTTTATACGCAACTGCTATCTGAAGAGTCTATCTTTTCAATGTGTTTAGGAGAATAGAAGATGTGTCCCCTCTTTATAGAATTTTTAAGTTATTGGGTGCGCCACCGAGTTATTTGTTTGTTGAATATACTGATTAACTGTAGAGCTTCTATATATTAGAACTATATTAAATTTGTATTTTTTTTCTAAAAGAAAAAAATAAACCTGATAATGCTTGTATTGGTATTATTCTAAAAATTTTAAAACCTAATTTATTTCAGAAAAACACGTTTCAATGTCTCATTACCTCGGACAACACAGCTTCGATTGCTGTATATATATATGCTGATATCGACTGGTCGGTCAGAGCCGTGAAGTAAGTTTGTATAAATAACATTATTATATAAAATAGAGTGTTTTATTGATTTTTCCGCCACTAATAAAAGTGATAATCTCACATGTGCGATTATTTATGGTAATCGCACATGTGACGATTATCGCTGAATCAGCATTATAGTTTAATGCAATTTTTGCAAGGCAATAGGACAATTTTTTATATAATAAACAGAACAATACATGGATGCTTGGAAATATGAAAGTTATTTCTCGTGTTGACCAGGATATGTCACTCGTTCGCTTCGCTCACTCGTGGGATATCCTGGTCAACACTCGAAATAAATTTCATATTTCCGCACATCCATGTATTATTCTCTATTTATTCAACTATTTTCAAGTAATATTTCATAAACGAGTGGGAGTGTTTTACCAGGGGTTACATACGGAAGCCGAGAGGTGTAAATAAAAGTACGTTTTGAAAACTCGTTTCACAAGTACGTACTTGAAGTTCGTTGGGGAAAACCGAAAGTACGTAGTTCAAAAAGTGAAAGTACGTAGTTCGTAACTTAGCAACCATCTAAAATGTGAAAAGTACGTAGTTCGTAACTTAGCAACCATCTAAAATGTGAAAAGTGAAAGTACGTAGTTCGTAACCTAGCAACCATTGGTTGGTTAAACAATACTTATGTACAGCGGTTTTTACTGTTTAAGTCAGGGGGGGGTTTAAGTAGTTTAACAGGATGGGCTTAAATTGTTTTGATTCACCAGTGACCGCAACTATTTGATTGCAAAGAAAGTATCTTTTGATTATTTTCCTTTCTGTTGGAGCAATGGAGGCTGATATAAACAGTAAGTATACCAATATAAACGCTATCTAAAGTTTAGTTCCGTGATGCTTTGATCAGTTTGATGCTCTGGATGCCCAATGGCGATGGTTCTGTTCTGTCTGTATATATTAGGTCTGTTCGCCTTTTATTTAAAAGGATGTATCGTAAAGTATTGGAAGCAGTGGAAACCGTATACACTTATTCTTATTTATTTACACAAAGAACAAGGAATCAGCCGAAGGTATTCAACTTTATTTTTCTGAAATGTTTAATGTTTACTTACAATATCTTTAATTACCCCCCCTGGCCTGGTGGTAATACTAGTTTCAGGCTCATGTGCAGTAGCAACTTTACTTTAAATTTTCATCGGAGGTAAAAACAACTGTTTTAGCTGGAAAGATTATATTAAAAATAGTAAAAGTGCAAAGTTTAAAATAAATCGGACAAATAAATCGGACAAATAGTGCGAAAGCTACGCACTTCAGAAGTTTTGCTCTCCACTAGGGATTTAATAGGGATTTTGGCTTGGCGTGCAACTCCCGCCTGCCAAGCCAAAATCCCTATTAAATCACTAATAAATCCCTGTTGGAATGGTCAACTTTCCGCTTGTGAAACTTTTTCCATTTGTTAAGCAATTTGTTTCAAACTTTGCACTTCTACTATTTTCAATATGCTTGTTCCAGCTAAAACAGTTGTTTTTATCTCCGATGAAAATTTGAATATTTGTTGCTACTGCGCATGATCGTGAAAGTCGTCTATTGGTAGCTCCAACGAGGGGTCTAGTGGGCTGCAACCCACACAAAATGTATTTTTCATGTTTAATATTTGACATCCCTATTTGTGTCCACTCAAAATATTGTGTCACCCCAAAATACTGTTAATTTAATTCCTGGTGGCTGGTACTGCCTCTGATACAGTGTTGTTAGTTAAAACCTATTTATTGGGCATGCACTTATATCTATATAAAATACTTCATAGTCTTTCACGGCTAAAAAAGAAGTTTAAAGCTCTTGGACTGGAGAGAAGAAGGCCAGATCCTCCTCTTGACTTAGTTCGGCAAATCTTGCAGGTGATATAATATAAATTAAAATTTGACATTTAGTGCTAAATAATATAATGAGGGAATATAAATGATGGAGGGGCTTTTTACCCTGTATCTTACTTCTCCTCCCTGATTTCAACATTATGCTCTTTTATTATTTCAATTTTCAATTATCTCAACCCCCTCCATCATTTACATTCCCTCATCATTATATTTAGATATCTTTCTAAATTGCACTAAATGTCAAATTTTAATTTATATTATATTACCTGCAAGATTTGCCGAACTAAGTCAAGAGGAGGATCTGGCCTTCTTCTCTCCAGTCCAAGAGCTTTAAACTTCTTTTTTAGCGACGAAAGACTATGAAGTATTTTATATAGCTATAAGTGCATGCCCAATAAATAGGTTTTAACTACCAGGAATTAAATTAACAGTATTTTGGGGTGACACAATATTTTGAGTGGACACAAATAGGGATGTCAAATATTAAACATGAAAAATACATTTTGTGTGGGTTGCAGCCCACTAGGCCCCTCGCTGGAGCTACCAATAAACTGTACAGACTAATATTACCACCAGGCCAGGGGGCGTAATTAAATATATTGTAAGTAAACATTAAACATTTCAGTTGCAAAAAATAATGTTGAATACCTTCGGCTGATTCCTTGTTCTTTGCGTAAATAAATAAGAATAAGTGTATACAGTTTCCACTGCTTCCAATACTTTACGATACATCCTTTTAAATAAAAGGCGAACAGACCTAATATATACAGTAATACCACTGATCTATAGATCGTTTTCACGTGACGTCACGGCGGCCATATTGGTGTACCAAAACAATGAAATGGCGGCCATATTGGTGTACGGTATGGGAATTAGCTCTTTCTTATTCAAATATTTCGTATTGTTTCACCACCCCCATGGGGTCACCGATCACGTGAGTGAAAACGATCCATATAAGAGACTGGATAGAGCATCCGTTGTCTGAAATTGAAGTCGGAAGTTGTCGGAAGTTGGCAACAGCCGCCATGTTGGATGGTCCCACTTTCGCTATATTTTACTGTTGCACAATTATAGTTTTCGCATATTAAGGCATTTTTCTCCTTCGGGTTCGGACAAACTTTTTTATCACGAGGAGGAAAGGACACGTGAAGCATTTAGAGAGAAAAATTGTAGTTATTTAGCCCCAAAATGTGGGGGAAAACGGAATTTGCGAGTTCGATGGAGCGAACTCCCA
This sequence comes from Paragorgia papillata, assembly GCA_035771165.1. NCBI lineage: Eukaryota > Metazoa > Cnidaria > Anthozoa > Scleralcyonacea > Coralliidae > Paragorgia > Paragorgia papillata. The sequence goes on from JAWNZC010000014.1 coordinate 8,239,197, forward strand.
AGTGTCATTGATGACAACTTTGAACAGACGAAGGCCGTTCTCATTCAGAATTTACTCACAATATGGAAATACTGCTAAAGGACCGAATGAATTCGGGAAATTTGATCAACTGAACAAGCTACACTACGAACAACTGCTGTGGTATTATTATATCATAAGCCAAAAGACCGGAATCAAACAATTAATTTAAGAATGCGATGTGCCCAACTGTATAGATCAGTGGATGTGCCTATAGTTGAACAATATATTTTCACTCACAGAAAACTCGGGGTAATGATTCAAATAAGTTATCCTGGCATTCACAGGATTAATCAGAATGAGTTTATTATTTTCTATGAGATAGGGTTATCTAATTTGGGCAATTGGGCCTACAACTAAAAACCTATATTAATTTTACAATATAATTAGTTTTGTGACTATACCTTTGCCAAGATGCTTTTTTTTAGCCAATTTACAAATGTTATCCGCCACATCGTTGTGAAGTTTAACATAATTATATATTAGCTTGATTTGTTTTGACTTTATATAAACATCAAACACTGGCCTTGTTGATCTACTTGTATAGTACAAGTACAGTATTAGTTCTGCCACAATTTTCATAACATACAGAAGTCAGAGAACAGATTAAAAATTTATCATTATATAGTACATTTATACAGAATCAAACTACACAAGACAAAATACACTCATGAATTGTAAACATTTTCTTTAATCAAATCATTGACAAAGTTTGAAAACTATAAATGACACTTTATACCATTATATTCTGTATTAAGTTGTCATGTTGCTTCACCTTTATTGTCCTTCATTCATTGTTGTTTCATTTTAAACTACCTACAACATAACATACAAATATCACATTCAATTTTACAGATACTCACACACAATTTTTTCATCAAAATGACAGGGAGTAAAATAGCTCAGCTGTTAATAAGAAACAATGTTGACAACTTAATTTCTTAAATACATGACTTGGACACTGGGCATGGAGTTTAATAAAACAAACTGGCTCGTTCTTGTTATGATGCATGCTACAGTTTACTTCTATGGAAGCACTAAACATTGTATTAGTATTACAAACTTATAGAGTATTAACATGCTCCTATGTTGCCAAAGAAATATGCTGCTTATCGAAATCTACTCACAACTCTACAAGCCAATCTATCTTCTGTGCCATCATTTTACACGTCCTTCGGCTTTTTTAAAATGATCTACTCGATTGTGAACATTCCACAATTACAGTATTATCTCACATTTGTATCCTACAAATCAGTTTATTAACCACCGGCCGTTTACAATGTTGGGTTTCCCGTTTCCTTGGTAAATAACCCTTCGCCCTTCGGGAGCTCTCCGTCCCCTTCGAAATTTCGTCAAAATATCAAGTTATTTACTTACGATTCAGTTTCCCTTCACGTTCTTAGGTCCTCCATAGTTCCATGATGTGTCCCGTTGCTTGAAATACCAAAATGGATTTGTGTTGTTCGTCTATTTCGTGATTATATGCGAAAACAACGAATTCACAACAGTAAAATATAGCGCGTCGCTTACAAATTAGGGCGTAACTTCCGGCTTCAATTTCTGAAGGCGCTCAGATAATAGATGCTCTATCCAGTCTCTTATATAGATCAGTGAGTAATACAGACAGAACAGAACCATCGCCATTGGGCATCCAGAGCATCAAACTCATCAAAGCATCACGGAACTAAACTTTAGATAGCGTTCATATTGGTATACTTACTGTTTATATCAGCCTCCATTGCTCCAAAAGAAAGGAAAATAATCAAAAGATACTTTCTTTGCAATCAAATAGTTGCGGTCACTGGTGAATCAAAACAATTTAAGCCCATCCTGTTAAACTACTTAAACCCCCCTGACTTAAACAGTAGAAACCGCTGTACATAAGTATTGTTTGACCAACCAATGGTTGCTAGGTTACGAACTACGTACTTTCACTTTTCACATTTTAGATGGTTGCTAGGTTACGAACTAGCTAGGTTACGAATAACCTGGTACCCTGGCCCAATTTCAAAAGAAATATGGGCCAGGTAACCACTAATCTCGTTCTCGCGTCATCAGGGCTAAATCCACTTATGACGATTGCAATTTCACTCATAGCCAATAAAAACGCGCGAAAATTCAACCAATAGGAAAGCAGAAGTCTTTAGTGGTTACCTGGCCCACATTCTTTGATTGGGCCAGGGTACCAGGCTAGGTTACGAACTACGTACTTTTCACATTTTAGATGGTTGCTAAGTTACGAATTACGTACTTTCACTTTTTTTCACATCTGATTTCTTAATAATAAAATCAGTTTGTGCGACCTTTACCGGGTTTCAAAACTCATACACATGAACAAATATTTTTCTCTCATTTGCTACAAAAGAGGTTTTTTCTTGGGATATTAATTTGACGTAAGTAATTGGCAAGAGTGCTGTATACAGGTTATAGTACCGATTTTCGGGATATTCGTGATATATATCCCGCGGTAGATCAAAACTTTGTTGGCTAATAATATTAAGTATTGAACCAATGTAATGCATGATTACAAACGGAATTCCAACTACATACATATAGACCAATCAAAATAAAGAACTAAAAATACATATACAAGCTAATTATAGGTTAGGAGGTGAGATATCACTGATTGGATTCAGGCCTGACACGGCATATTAAATTTGAAACATGAATTTACGTTTATTGTACTTAGAATTGTGATCGCCTCATCAATACCGAAATTACTATAAATACTCGCTACAATTAATTTGATTGCTAATGTCGTGCTTTTTCTTACTATGCAATGTTATTAATAAAGTGTCTCTTACAATACAATTTGCTTGTTAATTGTTAGGATTCGACAAGCAAGTTTTAAAGATGATTATCCACCGGTGGTTGGATGGAATGCGGGTGAAAGAAATGGCCTTTATAGAGACAATGAAGAATATGACAACTTCAAACAGTAAGATATTTATAAGAAATTCTTGCAATCGTATTTTTGTAGATTTACAGAGTAATGTGTGAGAGGTAGTTTAACCCCAGACATTTAACTCAATGAGTCCCCGCTCACTCTCGCTGAGTATGAGACTATACACTCACTCTCCAACCATTCAGTTGAATGTTTAGAGAGTGAGTGTATAGCTAGTCTCATACTCTGTGACGGTGAGTGGAGACTCATTGAGTGTTGAATTGTACTTATTGAGTGAGGTGCATAGAAATAATATACGTAGAATGCGGGCTCTGTCACGTGACAGGGCTCCAATTGAAATTTTATTTTGCCCTTATAAATCCGCCATTTTGAATTTTGCAAGGGGCGGGGGGTATATATATATATATATATATATATATATATACATATAACATTGATCGCCTCTCAAAATAAAGAATTAGAGGACGTTTCATAGGGATGAATTGGATACATGCATGACAACAAATCAGCCACATACACGTGAGCATAAAATAAAACAATTTGCAGGACACTTGCTTTATTAAACGTACTAACAAAAGGTACGCTATGCGTACATGCATGTATCTGCGCCAAACGGCCCAAACCCATTAGAAGATAATTAGCCTAAGGGCCTGTTTACAAGGAGTAGGGTTACCCTAGCACCCGGGTTACCCTAGCACCCGGGTTACACTTGTTTTTTAGGACACTTGCTTTATTAAATGTACTAAAAACTATAACAGTATATAAGTTCAAAATTACTGCTACTCCGATCAATTCACAAAAATTACAAAAAGCAACAAAAAGATACCCCCATGCAAAACTTGAAACTCAGAAATTGTCTGCATCGAAGCCTGCATTTAAAAGAAAAGAAAATAGTCAGATATACGTAATGGAAACTGTGAGAAAATCTTTAAAAAAACACGGATTTAAGATGTCAATATAAATAGATGATGTGTGATGTACTTATGACAAGTGCATAAACATATTTTATATTTCACAAATCACAAGCCAGAAATCCCTGTTAGATTAGATTAAAAACAAAACAACAAAACACTTAGTCTCCTTGATTAATCCTCCACATTCATGTAAATCACTTGTACGGTGTGACCCAGATTGGCAAGTGGGAATCATTGACAAATATAACGTAAATCATTCGTAAAGGCCGCTATCGTCGCCATGTTTACATCCAGATTTTGATATTCGAAATGTTTTGGCGAAGGATATTGCACTTCACATGCCTTCATCTTTAAATTCACTAACCCGGTAAGTTTCCCGGTGCAAAAAACAAAGAAATTCAGTGCTAAAATACATCCCCATTGTTCACTCCACATAAAGTCACCAACGGCGGCCGTGTTAAAAACCGTTAAAAAGTCATAGAGCAAGTTCCTTTTGCCTTTATAAATCGGCCATTTTGTGGGGTCACTGTTTTGACTGACGAGAGATAGGAGCCCGCATTCTAGGTATATTATTTCTATGGTGAGGGGCCACTCATTGAGTGTGAGTGTGAGTGTGAGTGAGCTTTTAGAATACAGGCGTAAGTCTTTTCCTTGCACGTGTGAAATGATATATACTAGAATCGCATGATTCGCATTCTAAATCTTTGTATCCTTAGACGCATATTGTTGATACTCTTCTTTGTGAATAACGAGTGTAATAGCTTGTGATCTGTTTTTATAAGGACTTTCATTCTTGCAATATATACTCGGAAAATTAGCAGGCCTAGATAATGCCGAGGGCCCGAGGGCTTCCTTTTCTGTTTGGGCATATTTTTGTTCTGTTGACTCTGAAAGCGTATGCAATTGGTTGCCATTGATGATCTTCTTGTTTTTGCATTAAAACTGCTCCACAACCAAACGATGAGGCATCGGACTTTCCACAGTTTTCCACCGTTATATGCAAAGCTATTTTTGAAATAATTTGTTTTTGGCTTTAGTAAGGCAATTTTCATTTTGCATTATAACTTTTGTTACGTGACACTGACCGCTATACGCAACAAAAAGTGTAACCTCAGCTGTTTGGTTTTTACCATTATTTATTTAATTAACAAGAAACTTAGAACAGATATTGAAAATGTCTATAAAGATTAAAACTAAACTAAAGTTCAGAAACTTATCTGTCGTCTGCACACAACGAAACAGTCAATAGGAGATTCCGGCAACTGGTTAACAATCCGTATGGACTTGGAAAGGAAGGAATAATAAAACCAACGGCAGGAACTCCAGGACTGACTTCGTAACCACTTTGATACATATAGCTCACTCTCATACATATGCATGCCTGATATATGTTCGATGGCTGCTTATATAGTTTCTATATAATTATAGTAACATACTTCATTCTATATATAATATATTTACGTAATTACTAAATGACATCATAGCTGACTCAATGTGTTCATAATTATTTTCTTTAAGCTCGGGCAGTGTTTTGATTGAAGAAATTGATGACGAACAAGGAAATTTAGCCCAACAATCAAGAGGAAAATTTGGATTTGAACTTGGAGGTGGAACGGAAGAACCGTCACCAGTGGCCAAATGTATTAGTTGGTTTGTTGGAGAAATTCAGCAGCCGTCGTTATTCTGCAGATTCCGATGCCCCCCCAGTCGTTTTTTTCTTTTTTTTTTTGACCGACGTTTTAGTAGAAGAATTGAAAAAATCTTCTTCAATCGTTTTTGGACTGTGTGTTATGTCAGCAGATTTGCTAACAGATGGTTTCCATCAGCCACAAGATGCTGCTACAGATTGTTCAACGGAAATCTTATCAGGCGACTCGGACCAAATTGTGGCAGTGTTCTACGATACCATCCGTTCTTTTTTCCAACCGAACACACAGAAGAAGAGGAGGCTTTTGAAAATTGCTGTGTCAAGTCAAATCTTTGTGGATTTTATTATGGGGTTCGTAGACGTTGCGTAGACGGATGGCGTCGTCCTTTTTGGGGTATGTATAAAACTCGGGATTTGAATTCAATAAAAATGCAAAGTGCATTTGCAAAATTCTTTAGAAAACAGTTACTCTTCTATATACGTAAAAGTCTTTACTTGAACATTTTATCACATACCTTCGGTTAAAATAAGGATGGTTTATTGAGCCATCATGCAATGGTGAAAATTGAAATGGGCTAGCTATACGTCTCTGTTGCAGGTCAGGTTTTTAAAGCCTATAATAATGAAGTAAGCTAGTAATATTTAAAACATGAGCAGCAGTGTTTTATCAGATTTAAAACACGAGGCGATAGCCATTTTACATCTGATAAAACACGTACTGCAAATGTTTTAAATGGCTTATTAAAAAATGACTCATTCGATAAGTTCTTTGGCGTAGTATCGTTGAAAAACAGGGATCATTTCACGCAGATAAGAAATCTGATGATGCATGATAAAAACTACGATATCCTTGCCATTTCAGAGTCTTGGCTGAACTCTACCGTCCAGGGCCGTAGCAAGAGAAAGTCAATTGAGGGGGCCCGGTAGTGGGACTGCACTGCTAGGGGGGTCCGGGGGCATGCTCCCCCTGAAAATTTTTTAAATTAGGATCTCTGAAATAGCATTTCCTGACTTCTGAGAGTAATTTTCAGTAAGTTTAAACGGATCTAAACTGGCAAAAAATCGGTCTTTAATTGCTAAGATTTTAGGATTTTCTGTTCTTTATCACTAAAACAACAGTCAACAACAATAACTGAACATAAATCGTTTTGAGACTTTCGCTATTTTTTCTTAATTCTTACAATTTTTACAATTCACCACCGATCACGTGAGTGAAAATGATCCATTGTTTCTGCATCACGCTTGTGCACTGTAAGTCGTTGAATTCGTCGTGTTAAGCACTTTATGTACGCCAGACTTACCCTTTAAGGCCCTGTTTAACAAGTTGTATGAACCATTGCACCGTGTAACATGCTGTGCAATGGTCAGAATCGTTGCGAGACAAGTTGCAACAATCGTTGCACAAAGTTGAATCAGGTTCTACTTTCTGCAATGATTGCAGCAATTTGTTTCAGTGTTGCACCGTGTAACACTCCTCCAGCAACTTGTCTCGCAATATTTTCTTATGATTTGGCACTCAATCGAGCCTCTTCCCAGTCTCACCCGATTTTATCGAAATCCAAATCATTGGAAAATTGCATAAACGCGTTGCATCGTGTAACACCCCCTGCACTGCAACTGCAATGCTGCATGAGTCATCATTGCGAGACAAGTTGCATGAAAAATTGCACCATGTAACAGGGCCTTTATAATAGCCTCATACTTTCTTTATTCGACTACAGCTCGCGACATTGTGTGGGGAGACAAAAATAACTCTACACTTATAGATTGCTACACTTAGAGGTTATCCAACTAAAGCGTGCGGTCCTGACGGAATCTCATCAAGGATTTTGAAAAATTACGCTCACGAACTGGCTCCTTCATTAACGAAGCTTTTTAATCATTCCTTGATTCTGGGTTCTTTACCGTCCGATTGGAAGCAGGCAAATGTAGTTCCGATCTTCAAAACTGGCAATCAAACCTTAGCCGACAATTATCGCCCCGTGTCACTTACTAGTATAGTCGTTAAAACAATTGAGCGCTTAGTACATAATCACATTATGGCTTTCTTACAAGAACTGAAACTCTTGAGTGACAACCAACATGGGTTTCTACCATCGCGTTCGTGCTTAACACAGCTTCTCCAACTGGTCCATAACTGGTTTTCCGCGCTTGATAAACTTGGAACAGTTGATGCATTGTTTTTAGACTTTGCTAAAGCATTTGATAAAGTCTCACACCATCACCTTCTTCACAAGTTACAGCTTTATGGGATAAAAGGTCAGCAGTTCAACTGGATCAGAGATTTTCTCGCGGCTAGGAAACAACGTGTAGTGGTTGACGGCCATTCATCCGAATGTTTAGACGTGACATCGGGCATGCCACAAGGAAGCATACTTGGTCCCCTATTGTTCTTGATCTACATCAATGACTTGCCATCCTCAGTCAGCTGCAGCTCAGATCTTTTCGCTGATGACACTACTCCACCGTCAAATTGATTCAGTTTCTGATTGTGAACAACTACAAGAGGACCTGTCGCGTGCTTCAGATTGGTGTAAGACCTGGTCAGTAACCCTCAAAACCGAGAAATGTAAGGTGCTTCACATTTCTAGAAAAAGAAACCCAGTCGCACTACCATATGAGTATTCACTTGGTAATACGAACTTACCGGCGGTTACTCAACACAAACATCTTGGAGTTTGGTTGGAACGCACTCTGTCGTAGAACTACCACATCAGTTCTATCTGTAGCAAGGCTAACAAGACTTTGGGCCTAATAAGAAGAACTTTTGGCCTAAAAAATCCCGATGGTATTTCAGTTGCGTTTAACGCGTTGGTCCTACCGATTCTGGAGTATGCTTGTGCAGTCTGGAATCCCTGGCAAGTCAAGCACGTCAAAGCTATTGAACGGCTTCAGAGGAGGGCAACTCGTTTGATTTGTGGCTCTGACAAGACATATGTAGAAAGACTGAATGAGACCAAACGGGTCTCACTCGAACTTAGGCGCAAATATCTTTGCCTAGTGCAAATGTATAAAATAATTTTTGGTTACTGTGACATTAATCCAAATAAGTATTTTAATATGGTAGGTTCTTCACGTACACGTGCAAATCATGACTTTAAAATCCGTCCTAAGTCCTTTCGAACTAACTATTTTAAGTTCTCTTTCTTTAACCGTTACATTAATGATTGGAACTCTTTACCTGGATCGGTTATGTCCGTCACTAGTCTGGCCTCGTTTAAACGTTCCTTGTTCACTTATTTAAAAAACAGCCCTACCCCCGACTGATTTGTGAAATAGTTGTTTTGTGTTTGTTTGTTTGTTTGTTTGTTTGTTTGTTTGTTTGTTTGTTTGTTTGTTTGTTTGTTTGTTTGTTTGTTTGTGTGTTTGTTTGTTTGTTTGTTTGTTTGTTTTAGTCTTTTATGTTTTGTTTGTTGTTTTTTGTTTGTTTGTTTGTTGTTTTTTTTTTTTTTTTGTTGTTTTTTGGTTTCTTTTACAAATACTGAGAAAAATTGTATATGCTTAGATTAGTTTGAATGAGAAAGGAGTGCAGCTATTATATGGGAATTTAGTTTCCCCCTGCTGCAATCCGGCCATCCAAATCATTCCGTTATGCTGTTATGTAAATAATATTATGTTATTAGTGTGTATGGATTGGCAAAGTGATATTAAACATTAAACATTAAACATACAGAACAACGTCGAACTACTAACTACTAATTATCTGCTACTCGGTAAATCTCAATTGGAAACCCTACACCTAATTTGTCGTCGCTACGACCGTTGTCTTACTATCCACTACGTACATGACCCGTCAGGGGTGTCGCTGTGGGGGACGCGTCCCCCCACTTCTCTTCAAGACCAATTTTGAGATTTTTCCAAATCCGGTGAGAAACGTTGGGGTGTGGGTGTGAGGGTGTGTGTGTGTGTGGGGGGGGGGGGGGTATGTAATGATTCCAAGTGTTCAGCTCACCGCTAGCTGGACAAAGATTACAAGTGTGTAAATGTGTTTTTCATATCGTTTGTTGCGTTAGTTCGCTCTGCAGACTTAGTGCAGCAACGCCAATCATTCGTCTCGTTGCTACTATAAGATTAATGCGGAGGTTACAGTTAGTGTTGGGTTAGCACTACCGGAAACAACCAGAAACAATCATATATATTTTAAAATCTCAATCATCTATATAAAAACTATCATGTACCGATGACGTCATATATCGATGACGTCATATTTCGATGACGTCATATAACGTTGACGTCATCATTTTGTTCCCTCCACTCTCCCAGGTCTGGCGACGCCACTGGACCCGTCGAAGTAATCACTTTCATCTATCGCAACCACGCACCAACTGGGGCAAACAACGAATAGTTTACCTGACTTAAGACATTTGACTGACCTAACTTAATGAATTTGAATTTTTACAATTACTAATTACACTTTTATTTACTTCTGATCTTTTTATACATTTTGTTTAAAAATCATGTATTTTAACATTATTTATATATTTACTACAACAACTCCCTGTTTAAATATAAATTAAATGTGCCATTGATGTTTAAAAAATACAATTTTTGTAGGTTTTCTATTTGGTGATCCTCATTTTCGAACTTTGGATGGTAAAAATTACACCTTTAATGGCTGTGGATGGTACACCTATTTCAAAGGCAACATATCAAATGTTGATGACAGTTCGCTTGTGGTTCAAGTTCGGACGACAAGAGTCGGCGACGCCAACGCAACTGGTTTTACTGGAATTGTACTAAAGGAGGGTGTTTCAGAGACTGTTCAAGTAAATCTAAGAAGTACTGGTAAGAGAATTAATAGTTTTGTAGCTTGAGATATATATCACTTGAGATATATATCACATATGTATATATATTCCTTGAGTATATTATATTAGGCCTTGTAATTCTCTATCCCTTTTTCTTTATGTTATTTTTGTTATTCTTTTAACATGTATATATATATATATATATATATATATATATTTCTAAAATTCATTAATAATTCATGAGGAAAACACAAAGAAAAATCATGAGCGTATCGGATCTATATATGTGATATAGACTCGCTCTAAGTTTCTCGCTGGTTTTTAACGGCTGAGATAAGCTTAATTTTCAAAATTACTACGCCAATGAACGTATGAAGTGATTCTTTTTAGAAGCCATTTAAAAACCTTGCAGTACGGGCTTTATCGGCTCTAAAACACTCGGCTATCGCCTCGTGTTTTATATCCGATAAAGCCCTCCTGCGCGGTTTATAAATATTACATATATATATATATATATATATATATATATATATATATATATATATATATATATATATATATATATATATATATATATATATAGTATAGTATACTTTAAGTGGGCTTTAATACCTCAAAATGTTGAGTGTCGCAACTGTCAGTTTCACGCGTCGCCTGAAGATCGCCCCGCGTGAAACTGACAGTTGCGACACTCAACATTTTGAGGTAAGCCCACTTAAACTATACTATATTCGCTCTACCTTTATGGTATTGAGCACTTTCCGACTTTTATAAAGGTTTATGTGTAGTTAATGGGAACCACATTGGAGTTTTAGTCGCGTATTGTTGTAAAACGAGGGAGAATTTGAATGAAGGGCGCAATTAGTCTCCGGCTATGTTGCGTTTGAAAGGCGACACGGAACGCGCTGTTGGACATGCAGTGTAAAAATACTGTTAAAGAATCATGAAAAAACATCAGAAAAAGAATTAACGATTTGTAACGTATAGTATAGTGCAATCAGGATCTTAGGACACAACCCTGGACGCGTTTCGACCTTCTATGGTGGTCTCATCAGCAGGGATTTGGGGTTGGGAGTCGATGTAATTTAAAGTGCCTATCTCAGGGTTGGGGATTTTACATATTTAGGATATTTTGAACATTTTAAGAAGATTTGTAATATATCTTCTTTTCCTAAAATTTCATCTTCATGGACTTTTTTGCTGTTAAAGTTGGCGATTTTGACGATGGCCGTGAAATTTTTTTACTGGGTTCTAGTCGCCGGAAGTGACGTAGAAGCAGGGAGACCTTCTCAGACAGTAACAGTGTTTACATCGCGAGTTTACGGTTCACCTTGGATTTTCTTGGCTTTATTCAGGTTATTTTGTCGGAAATTCTTTTAAAAATTATGCCAAACAGGTGCGTAATGTTTTTACTCACGAATGAACCCAATTGATATGCTAGAATAGCGCTGTATGCCATTTCTTTTTTTGCGACAATAACGATGTACAATCCCGATTCCCGACTCACTGGAGGCGAATAAAAGGATAGCTTCGGGAAACGCCGATTTGTCAAGGATAAAGGTGTGAAATGAACGCCGACATCTACTTCTATGACCTGTTCGTTGTTTGAAGTAGTTTGGTACTAAGACGATTCACAGCAGTTTATCACGAGGAAAACCCGTCGGTGTGGCGATTACTAGACGACAACAATGGAGCGTGTTTTTCCGGAAAGTGACAAGAACTTGTGCATGTCATCAGTCTCATATTTCTTTTTATCGAATTCGATCTTCGATCAAGAATATATCGAAATATACTTGACTTGGTAATGTCGTCTACCTCTGGTTCTAATGCTGATAGCCAAAATGACTAGACTAGAAGGTAAACATTCCGGGATACGTAATCGAGATCGAAGACGAAGTAAAACTGTCTAGGCCATTTATACCTGAAGACGAATCATCAGAATGCATTGTCAAGCCGTATGAAGACGAGCTTAGGATCAAATGCGACTTGAAAAATATCTTCTACGATGGCTATAAATTCGCTTTGCGGGGCACAATAAGGTGAACGATTTGTAAGTTATGAAAGTTTGCTTTATCAGTGAATTTATGTTTACGTTTTATCGAATGTTGTATACTGGCATGCCATATTTGCAATTGGCCATATTTGCTAAAACAAGATTGTATGCTGTCAAAGCCAAATGATTCGCATGTTTATATTTGTTATATATCTGGTCACTGTGTCTAGCGAGTTGCAAATATCGAAGAATTGACGAGGCAAAGTATAAAATAGAAGATGTAGAAAGCAGGTAGAAACTGTCAGTATTGATTAATAGAATACCCGTTCGCTTTCCGATTTTCACTTGCGAATAAGCCAGCTGCGCACAATTCACCTAGGCTAATATAATTGCTTCGTTCTTCAAAATTGCCACAATTCAGTGCTCGTCCAATTCGATAAACAACAACAATTGTGCGATTTCATCTTCAAACTTGAAGAAATTGACTCTGTATGTATACTGTCGCCTGCAAGTTCAAATTTCAAAAGTGGATGCAAGTATTCCATTAATCTATAATCAACAGACAGTTCCTACCTGTTTTCTGCATTGATCTTTTATTTGATACTTTATCTTGTCAATTTTTCGATGTAAGTGTCCCGCTAGACGCAGTGACCACATTTCCAGTCAAACAAGTGTAAAGAACTTGATCACTGTTATTATAAACCATTTCAATGCAAGGCTTTGATTTACTGACATTCCTTCGCATTCGCATTAAGCAGTTCAGTGTCAGAGTAATATCGAATAGAATTAAACATGCGAATCATTTGGCTTTGACAGCATACAATTTTGTTTTAGCAAATGCGTGAAAACAACATTGCAGATAAAACGTAAACATAAATTCACTGATAAAAGCAACTTTCAATTAAACTTACCAATCATTTACCTTATCGTGCCCCTCAAAAGCGAATTTGTAGCCGTCGTACTAAAGACCTTTTTCAGGTCGCATTTGCTCATTATGATTTACGATCCAAATTTCATCGGCAACCGACTCGTCTTCATACGGCTTGACAATGCATTCAGATGATTCGTCTTCAGGTATGGCCGCACTGCACTGGAAGACAGTTTTACTTCGTCTTCGATCTCGATTACGTATCCCGGAATGTTTACATCCTAGTCTAGTCATTTTAGCTATCAGTGTTAGAACCAGAGGTAGACGACATTACCAAGTCAAGTATATTTCGATATATTCTTGATCAAAGATCGAACGCAAACAATACTTCGATAAAAAGAAATATGAGACTGATGACATGCACAAGTTCTTGTCACTTTTCCGCGCTCTATTGTTGTCGTTTTGTAATCGCCACACCGACGGGTTTTCCTCGTGATAAACTGCTGTGAATCGTCTTAGTACCAAATATTCCCGTTGAAACTACTTCGAACAACGAACAGGTCACAGAAGTAGATGTCGGCGTTCATTTCACACCTTTATCCTTGACAATTCGGCGTTCCTTTCACCCGAAGCTATCCTTCTTTTATTCGCCTCCCGTGAGTCGGGATTGTACATCGTTATTGTCGCAAAAAAAAGAATGGCATACAGCGCTATTCTAGCATATCAATTGGGTTCATTCGAGAGTAAAAACACTACGCACTTGTTTGGCATAGTTTTTAAAAGAATTTCCGACAAAATAACCTGAATAAAGCCAAGAAAATCCAAGGTGAACCGTAAACTCGCGATGTAAACACTGTTACTGTCTGAGAAGGTCTCCCTGCTTCTACGTCACTTCCGGCGACTAGAACCCAGTAAAAAAATTTCACGGCCATCGTCAAAATCGCCAACTTTAACAGCAAAAAAGTCCATGAAGATGAAATTTTAGGAAAAGAAGATATATTACAAATCTTCTTAAAATGTTCAAAATATCCTAAATATGTAAAATCCCCAACCCTGAGATAGGCACTTTAAGTAAATAGTAAGAGCAAAATAATAAACACTATCAACACGGTAATAAAATAAAGGAGAGATAAAGTGAGTGCTTACCAAACTTGTTGCTTGTAGTTTTCAGTCCAACGCGTCGCAGCATCTTAGGGCGCTTTCCAATTGACAAGGTTATATAGACCGGTCAGTCCGGCCAGAATGGACTTGCTTTTGATTAGGACCAAATTTTCCAGTCAGACCATCCTCGCCCAGACTCAAACGAATCGTGTCCCATTTAACCGGACTGACCGGTCTAACCGTGTAAATGGAAAGCCCCCATAGGATCGGTAAATAAGGTGACTCGTGGTCGTTGTATGTTCGGTTGTAATATCCGTATATACCAAAGTCGCGCTCCTCTATTGTGAGTCTTCGGGTGCGCAATGAGGGCGTATTAGTACGTATGTAAAATTGGGGTTAAGTCCTTTGCGTCATTCGTTACCAGTTTGAAGTGGGAAGCGCGCGTGTGTGACCGTGTTACGTGGGGTATTGGGGATAGTCATTGTTCTTGTGGGGTAATTGAGGATCATGTAGGGATACATTGTATTAGGAAAAAGTCCGGGCTTTCTGGGGCGACCGATAGGGCAGAATATAGTGGATTGTAGGAGTAAAAGAGTTTAGTTAAGGAGGTTGTGGATATTGTGAGCGAAAGGGCGTTCTGTTAAGGATTTAAGGTGAGTGAGCATTAAAACCAAGAAGTGAATAGGTGTATCATTGATAAAAATTGAAAGTTAACATGTGGTTTTGAGAATTAATTATATACTATTTCGATATGGAATTTATTCAAATCGGACAAACAGAAAATATTCAAACATGTTTTGAAACACATATTTCCAAATGTAATATGACACCTATATATGAAATCTTACCCTGGGTGCCAGAGGTTTTTCGACGCTTGTGAGGGATGACGGGGGAAGGCAGGCGGTAAAGTGGGATGAGCAAACCTTACTGCATGGCGTCCTCCCGTATCCCCATTATCCCTACGAACATGGAAGAACCTCTGGCACCCAGGGTAATGAAATCTAGACATGCAAAGACTAGAGAGTCTATACTTGCGTTTTGTAGTTGTTGGACTAAGCAGCAAGCCGTTACTCGGTAAACGGTATATTTAATATACTGTGGCGTTGTTTCTTGTACCTCTTCAGGTCAAGCTTCGTTAGGTATTAAATGTACTGATGTATATACAGCATGCCTTTAAGCATATTTCCGTTCCTTTGCAACTCGTCCATTCTGCATGTCTTCATGAACAAACCTTCTTTGTATCAACATAGTCAGGCTGAATGTGAGAACATGAAGAATTTGAAGAAAAGTTCACTTAAAAACCTCAGTAGAACAAGCATACTCATGCCGCCATTCGTGACATCACAATTTGCAACTAGGTTTCAACCATTTTGCAAACTGAGTGAATGCGATTTAACCAATCAAAAGGCTCAAAACACCCCACATGACTATTAGTTTCCTATCCAGTGCTTTTACAATCCATGGAAAGACCAAGCTCTCGTTCTGATTTGGCGTTAGATTTCCCGCACCTTTACTAGGCACAAGCGTCATAAACGATTTACATAAATAAGTATGTTCTATTTCATGGTTTTAAAGTTTTTTAAGTTCAAATGGGTCCTCTCTCCTTTGTGTTAATGCAAGACAGCATTGATCCCCGACCGTTTCCAACTTGTTTATGATTATTTCCTTGTTGACTTGCATGTAGTCGTGAAAATGCAAAATTGGGTAGCATGCAAATGGCAATCGTTAGGGCAATGACGTTAAATTTACTTTCCTTTTGTCAGGTGGATTTCTCGTATTAATTGATGGAAGCGAACATACCGAAGCCATAACTGATAATGGAACAACTTTATCTGGAGGTGTTACTTTGAGCACAGTGGACAATAAAACATTGAGTGTAAGCACTCCACTGGGTAACGGAGTACGAATAACAGATACAGCAAATGGAACTTTTTTTACTTTCGTAACGTCATTTATTCAGGATTATATAAACTCGTCGAGTGGATTAAGTGGAAAATGGAATAACAATATAGATGATGACTTTACCTTGCCTAATGGAACAACATTATCAACCGATCTCTCAGATTCAGACATCCACTATCACTTTGGAGAAAAATGTAAGTAGACAACCTATAGACCCCGTTTACACGATGTCTATATATAGAATTTGAAAATGGATCAAAATCAGCGCCGTTTAAGCCTTGCGTTTACACAATATATACCAGCAAAAAATGACATCAAAACGGCACCAAATGAAGACGTGTTTTTTGACGGCATGGAATTAACGCCAATGCAGAACAACCACCGCCCGGTATCGTGTATAACTGCACCTGCGCCGTTACGGCACTCTGTAATAGCTTCATTTTACAATGAGTTTATCTAGACTTTATCGACTTTCATTCGTCTATTCATGCTATTATACTTATCAATAATACATACATGCATATACATGAAAAATATTCAAGTCAACTGCATGTACTTTGCTTCTACACCGTTTGACTGTACCCGGTATTGCTGTGACAATATGTTTACATATGAGTTATATAACTAAGCATTTTCATCGACAAATAGGCTTAAATAGGCTTATTACACGGTACGGGATTATTTCGCCGTGTAAACAGACGGAACCGCACCCATTCGAGAACGGTTCCAAATTTGTCTTCCGTGTAAACAGGTGGAACTGTACTAATTCGATTAAACCTTACCTGGTGTTGTTTTCTACTTGATTACCATGTTCTATTTTACTACCGGTTCAGAGCTATATAGCTAACCCCGCGCTGGACTTGTTTATAATAATTCAAAAATTCAAACAATCAGTAAGTTTATTTAATTACTCGGTCCTATGGTATAGACCCGAGTCTAGATTTCGTCTCCGTTTCTGTATATCTGGGTTTTTTCTCCGTCGCCAACTTGCAGATTTTGCACGATTTACTTCCGCTATACTTACTATTCATGCTTCCAGTGAAGCTTTGACCTGTGAGGTATGTTTACTCAGGGCATGTTGTATTTCGCTCTTGGAGTTGGACAGAAAGTTGGACAGCTTTGTCTCAGTTGTTCTTGCACGTTGTCAGTGGTAGATTTTGAAGTAGACTGACTGACTTTGTAGTTTATCAGTGACGTGGGAGGCTGGGAGCCCTCCACTGTCGTGATCGTAAATATGTTCACCAGTGTGAAGTATATGCATGCCCCACATTCAGCCTTCGGTTCGGGCTTCGATTATGTGATTGTACAATAATACTGCATGCGTTTTGCCAGTAGCCCAAGTGAGTGCCTGACCCAGGCGTCTTGTTATTTATATAAGGCAAGTCCAACCGGGTAAGTAAAATAAAGACACAGTAATGAAGTGGAAAACAGTATCAAGTATTTTTTTATTTATTGATGAAAATGCTCAGTTCTAACTTATATAGAAACACATTGCCACAGCCATACACCGTTTGACTCATGCATGTGTCGCTGTGTACTTTAATACAAGATAATTTTTGAGTGCCGTCAGTTTGGAGTATCGGCCCGTCCACTCACGCTATATTTTGTTGTTCTAAAACGCTTTGTTTTTTTACCACTATCTTGAAAAAGTACTCTCAAAGCACTAAGAATCTTCTAGTCTTCCTGAAGGCAATTTACTTGGCAATATTAAAGCCCGATATAATTAGCTTAAATTTTGAGTGAATGCCCCAATACTACTCCTAATCTTGGCCGCCACTTTTTAACATTTTGGGTAAGAAGAGCCCGGTGCAATGTTAGAAAATACCATTTATCAAAAACAGCTGTAGAACGTGTTTGGCTAATTTTAGTTTTTCTGATTGTTTTTTATTTTAAGCTTTAAAAAATTGCACTTCATTTCCTTTTTCAGCGCTGTATTTTATTAAAAATGTATACTGCTTTCAGCCAATTAAAATTGAGAATTATTTTGATGTATATTACTAGTCGGAAAAGTGACCACAACAATATTTCAGTCAGCAGTATTGATAGTTAATGTTCTCATTCTCGTTCCCATTAAATAAAAACAGTCACATCACTTATGCCAATCCGTCATTAAATGCTGCATCGTGTAAGATTGTTTGGTCTATATTTTCAAGCGCTGGTATGATTTTATTCTGTTTTATAATAGTACCGACATAGGGGTTATTACACGGTGGCGAGAGGATATTATGGATTTTATGTTCCCGTAGCAAGGACAATATTTCATGAGTGAGCGCCGCAGATATCTTGAACGAGATATCTTTGAACCACCCGACCGTGTAATGTTCTATTTATTATATATGGACAATAAAATTATGCGTGGAAGTGATGTTGATAAACTGGGTTTAATGCAAAAACTACAACCGCTTGACCTAAAACTTTTAGAAAATACAGATGAAAAATACAACAGCTTATTCGAATACGTCATTTTACGTAAAAAAACTGAATTAAGAGAAGTTACCAGCTCAAATTTACTTGATTCGAAACTTACGGCAAAAGGCGTAAATTTCGACTTGTCGATATGGCACTCGCGAGTGTTAAAATACGAGAAATACGCGTGTTCTACGAGTGTTTTCGTTGCTAGTAAAATACTCTTCTCCATATAATAAATTAAACTACTAACAATATCTTGTTATACTATTAATGCTAACTATAGTTGGCGCGCTAACAGCACCAATTTTTTTATATTATGTCTCAGTAATCTTTATGTTTTAACATTTGTATGTCATTTGTGTCCTCTAGGGAGAGTCGAAAACAACGAAACACTATACACTAATGTACAAGATGATTCAAATTTTCAATGCCCAGGAAATTTTGTGCCGATCTTTTTGGATCAAGCTCTCCAATTTTCAAACAGTACATTGAGAGACGAAGCTAATAGAATTTGTGGAAACGACGTAAGTTGTCTGTTTGATATAGCAGTTACTGGTAATCCTGCCATTGGTGAATCAACAATTTCGCAAATAACAGCTGTTGACAACGAAATTGCGGAGCTAGGTAAGTTGATTTAAACACTGGTGCATTTGTATATATTATTTTACTACTGTTTGAAGACATGAAAGCTGTACATGCATATACTATAAAGTACATTGACCAAACTCGCACATGCACCACATGTATATACCTATGCGATGTGGAAATTGATACTCGGGTAATTAATGATGATAAAGGTTGTTCTCCGAGTGAACGAAGCCATTCCGGGCAAGCAGAAAAATTGCTTGACCACGGCTGGATTCGAACCTTCTCCGGCGTTGACCGCGTAGCTCAGTTGGTAGAGCGTCGGACTAGTAAACCGAAGGTCGCGGGTTCAAATCCAGCCGTGGTCAAGCAACTTTTCTGCTTGCCCGGTATGGCTTCGTTCACTCGGTCACACGGTCCGTAAAAATGCGTATCCGGACCACGGTCCGTCTTTTTCCGTATTCGGACCGCTGTCCCGGATGTTGATTTTGCTCGTGTGAATTTCTAAGGTTTTCACACTAAGTTTGATACAATAATTATTGGAAAACTTGAAATAGCCATATAATAAACGCTTTGTTAACCTTGTTTACTCGGTCTGTACGGGAAAGACGTCGGTCTGATATTTTCCCGTACGGACCTCGTTCTCAGTTAATAATCTCTTAATATATATATATATATATATATATATATACCAATGTGTTATGTTTGTAGTAGATTGAAGAGTGCTCAATACCAGGTGTTTGGTAGAGCGAAGTAACAGTTTGAATCCTAAAATGTAGTCGTTGCTACTCTGAGTTTCACGCCTCACGTCTTGAGACGTCTGATCTTCAGGCAACTGTATTTACAATTGCAAAAAAGTGTCTTATTTTCTTAATTATGTTGTTTTTGATTTACTATCTACTTAGACATTACAGTTATTTTAACATGCAAGTTTTTGTTTTTTTTACTGCATGCAGTTTTGTTTTTTTTACTGCATGCAGTTTAGTTTACGCGGTCTATTTCTGACTGTTCGACGAATTGTATTTTAACCTCTTTTCAACGATTTTAACGATCCATAAAAAATGCTTTGATTTGGTTTAATCATAGTCCCTAGAATTAAATTGTCTGAAAACGTGGTGAACGTCAAAGTGGCTAATATATAAGTTTGGGGGTGGCCTGAAAGTGCATAAATCGTTGGTTTTAAATTCATTAATATTTATACAGCATTACATAATTTATACATAATTATTTTATACGGTTCGACTGAAACCCAAACGCTGCTATTGCCTGATTGCTTCATTATACTAAAAATACAATGTGTTTAGCAAGTGTGAAAGTAAGTGCATACATATGCGCATGCGCGTGGTACCCAACACTGTGCCTTTAATTTTGCCGTTGTCTGTTCAGTTATAGATGCACAAATGACGCCACAACATGGTAAGAACAAAAATGTAGCCAACGTGCCACGGAGGAGAGTGGGTCACTGATGTTCTTACCACGTTGTGGCGTCCTCTGTGCGTCTATAACTGAACAGAAAATGGCAAAATAGAATATATTTATTTTACACAATAAAAAAATAGAAATTACATTTCAAAACATTTACTGAATTTGTCTGGCCAATTTTCGTGGCATTTAAAAAGACGAATTGCGTCAGCTGACGTGATCCAAGATCTATACAAATCAAGCAACGTCATTTGTTCGTGATATTGCAGTGAGATCTGTGATTACAGATCGGTTATTATTATCTAATATTATAATAATAACCGATAATAATGTAAACCGATTATTATCGGTTTACAGAAATCATTCCACGTTAGTGTCGTAATTTGTGCACCTGAGCTGCCTTCGGGCAACAACCAACCAATAAAAATGCAACAGAAGTCACGTTATTGTATAAATAATAATGAAAAATTATTTTTATCTTATACAGAGAACAATGTTCCATATTTTACGGAAAACACAACTGTGCTGAATGTTATAGTTGGAAAGACATTTTATCTAGAATTGACTGCCGTCGATCCAGATGGAGATACGCTAAGCTTTGATGTTGACGGGCTACCATCAGGAGCAAATCACACATCCAGCGGAAATGTTCTTTCTTTTAGCTGGCTTGTTGCCTCCATTGATCAGGTAATTCAATTTTAAACTTTTGTATAGTTTTAAAAATAAGAAATGTGAAATAAATTTAGTTGAATATGAACTATAAAGGAAAGCGGAAAGGTGTTAAACTGCCGGGGATAGTTTTGATAACGAATTCGAGCCGAGCCCTCTATTTTGCTTTTAATTATGAAGGGTTCTACTTGAAACGTCAGTGTTTCGTTATCAAAACTATTTTTGGTGGTACCATTTTACTTAGCTCTATCTCAAACACTGCATACGCAGCACGTTCACCTATTTATACTCAAAATACGAACTATAGACTATTCAAAAATGGCCACCGAATTCGAATTATTTTATATGCATATAAATTAGCCCTTATAAACTTTTAAATAAAAATTATTTTGAATTTCCCACATGAAAACGAGTTCATAAGGGCTAATTGACAGCTGTTTCTTCCTCAGCCTCAGAATCCTCACGGAAACCTCTGCGGAGGAGAGAGGCTAATTTATATGCATATAAAATAATTCTAATTCGGCGGCCATTTTTGAATAAAGTCTATAGCAAATGAAATTATGAAAATTATAGAGTACAGATTTCAAATATTCGCCATTATGGTAGCGGTCTGAACAAGCAAAGAAGACAGAGAATTATTTAGTTAGTGGTATACATAAATTATCTAATCTGCGTTTCCGCCAAATACTCCGTCTCGAAATTTAACCGTGACTGGTATAAAAGTCGGATCCAATCGGATCGTTAGCAAATTTTCTGGTTAGGTAACTGCATGGGTTAGCGTATAGGCCATAGACTGTAAACTCGTTACTGGTTAAAGAGGAAATGAAATGAAAATTAAGATTGCTTTATCTACAAGATATCGAAAGAATAATAAAGAATTACTTTAACAGTTTTTCAATATTTCACTTCGTTCTCAAGTTATTTAGATTTGTTTGATATATGTAAGTGAGATGAACTGTGACGTAAAGTTATGTACAGATAAATGTGAGGAATAAAGAAAATCGTGTATATCTTCGACGTTATATCGAACAAAATTTGGTCTTGTGATGTTTAGTGTGTTGAGATCCATATATAGTTGCAAAGTTTTAAATAAGATTGTTTATTATACAACTGCATTAAAAACTGTCCAACTAACGCTAAAAATGAGTACAAATATATATATTTGGATAGTTAGTTATTTGGATAGTAGAGAACCGGTTTGACAGATCAGTTTGACAAGTTTATTTTGTTAGCCAATCAAATTTATCACACGGGAGACTACAGCCCCATTTACACTACGCTCAATTTTTGGTACGGCTCGGATAAAAATGGTATACCCGTACCAATTTTACCCATGCTTGGACTACCTATTTACAAGGTCCGAGCACGGATAAAATTGGTACGGGTAACAATTTAATTAATTAACCGTGCCGTACCAAAAATCAAGCGTAGTGTAAATGGGCCTGTATACTTCATGTATGCTTGTTATTTTGTCGCAATGTGTAACGTATATGTTTAGGATTTTAAATCAGTAACAGACATTTATTATATAGCTTTCAGTGCACTTTAGGCAACGAGTTCAAATGTTTTATTTGTTTTAACGTATACAGGTTAATCTAACATTTACTGTTCAAGATACAAAGAATGGAAGTGCGTCGTTTGCCCCAGACATTAACGTTTGTGCTTGCCAAAATGCATCAAGTTGCTTTATTCCGGACGCAACGTCCAACGTAACGAAACAGATAATTCTTGATTTTGTTGTGATGGAATGTAATTGTCCTCTTGGGAGAATAGGACGGTTTTGTGAAACTCAGAAAGACTTCTGCGATAGTGCTTCTGGTACTGTGTGTCATCCTTTAGTAACGTGTGCTAACAACCCAACTAATTTCACGTGTGGTCCTTGTCCTACTGGTTATGCTGGAAATGGCCATGTTTGTACAGGTTTGTTAAAAAAACAAACTTAATTTTTATATATTTTTTATTTATATTTATATATTTTTTATATATTTAAAAAATTTTAAATTAAAATTTATGGTTACTAATTTATATTTTAACTGTTCGTTTTACTTTATATATAACATGCATGTAGTTTTAAACGATATGAATATTGATTATACTGTATATCCGAAGGTCGCGGGTTCGAATCCCAGTCCATTCGCGGACCTATGTATAGCTGCCCAGTCGGGCCAAGTAGAGTTTTCTCTACTTCACCGGTACGGCTCGTCACTCGGTATAATATATTATATATATATATATATATATAATACATCAAGAAGGAACGATGAAAAACAACACTATATGAATGTGTCTTAAGGTTACTGTAGACCTTCAAACCATAATTTATTTATTTTTATTTGCTGAAAGTGAAGCATTTTATGAGGGCTTTCAGATTCTGGAAAGGAAATCATGTTTTTTATTTCTAAACAATAAAACAGCGCATTGTTTACTTTGTGTGAATAAGTGAATAAGTTATGACAAGAGGTTTCTTACATACGGCTTTTCCTCAAAGAAATGTTTTGAGCTAAAGTATATAAGAACTTTAAAAAGCTATAAGTGAACACGAATTTATCAGAATCATCTAAAAATTCATATTCGAGTAAATTGATATTCTGGTAACAAAAGAGTATCTGGGAATGGTAAAATTTTCAATACTTATCGTTTTACGGCCTTTTATGCAAGCCCATTCAACCTCCTGTGAGATTGTATTTTAGCTGTACTTATAGCATTTCGAAATAAAATGAAAACTTTAATAAACAGAAGCGCTATTTTTTGTTTGCGTTCATAAAATGACCAATTGTTTTGCTGCATGTTTTGATGTACTATGTGATTCCCTGGAACTAATGTCCAGAGTTGGCTCTTTACATATTCGGTTAATATATTTCAAACTATTTAGTCCACATTTTGAAGTGTGGGATATTCGCCATAATTTTAATCACGTTGACTTGAATTTGTCCACAAATTTTTTCAAGTTTGCAACCTTGGTCCCAGAAGTTCTACGCTGCTCGCTCCCCCCTGCATGCTGAAAGCGGCGAGAGAACCTTTGGTCGAAGACGCCACCAATCTCGCTTTCACGTTGCAGTAATCTAATTAAAAAGCTCGACCAATAAAACACTTGCCTAACAGATTTACCCGATTTATACACATTTCTGAGCCAATTAGAAAATACATGGGTCAAGATCTGACCCCAGCGGCTTCTTTGGCTAGGAGCTCGGAGCGATCAAAGAAACGGCGTCTTTGACCAGAGGTTCTCTCGCCGCTTTCAACATTTTGGGGGATTGGGGGGGGGGGGGGGGGGGTTGACGACATAGAACTTCTGGGACGAAGATAGTAATAAATAGTATTGCCCAACAAATAACTCTTAAGATGACCGTATCGAACATAAATACATAAGAAGGTTGAAATAAACACTTCAATATAACCTAACGTTTTGTTACTTCACGCGAGTAACATCAGATTGATAGAGGTTTACCTAAAGGTGCATTACACTCCCGTCTGCGCATGTTCGAAACTAATGTTTACATCTCTATTTACAAAAAAATACTGATACTTCATTCATGATTGTAAGCTTTTCTTGCTTCCTCTTCATTACTTGTACTTGAAATCTTTAGCAGAGCCTCTGCTAAGAAATCCGAAGAGATATCCTCGCCGAATCACTTTTTTCTGCCATGTTGCTCCGAACGGTTGAGTACTTCATGTAATTATCTACGAATGTCTTGTTTGTGAGGCTCACAAAAACAAGATGGCGGATCATGCGCAGAGGGAGTGTAATGGGTAATAATTCCATGTCCTAAATAACCCAGGTACTTCATGAAAACCTGACCCCAACACACACCCTAATCCTAACCAATAAATTCGTGAATATAGGACATGGATTTATAACCGTGTAATGCACCTTTAAATTATCGGCTTAAATAACCTAGGCGATTACAAAAATGAGAAATGATGAGAAGAAGGGAAGATATAAGTATAGTCGTAGTCGTATAGTCGTATAATAAGTAGCGTCGGTGTTAGGAAATCAACATCAACATTTAAGCAGAAAGGAACTAATGTTGGCCGTTAAGGATGAATTTATTTTCGCTATTAATAAACTTTCTCTTGTAATAATAAGAAGGACCTCAAACTGAGAATATAGCTGGTAGAGAGAATAGAAATATCTTCAACGAAATCGGATTGCGTGCTTGCTTGCTTGCTTGTCTTGGACCATATTACGACATCACTCGGCAATCTTCGCTGATCTCTTAGTCTCTTTTATAGTTGTTTTTGAAGCCGAGAATACAAGCAACAAAAACGAATTAGTAACCGACTTTCAACGACAACACTTTCATGCAGTTACCATATTGAACACTGTCGTTTGAAAATTTTCTTGTCAGTAAATTAATTTTTACTATATCAAAATACCATTTTAGCTTGACTTGCTTAATTTTCCGAATTTTTCGAACGGTCTTTACCGGTTTGTAAAGACCGCTCAGGAACCCACTCAGGAACCCACTCAGGAACCCACTCAGTCATATTGCAGGAAAATGGCGTTATTAGCGATTACGTGACAGAGCCATATAATAAAAGATTGTAGTCAGTACAGCCCCTTCTTCAGTTGCAACTTTTTGGCAGTAAACTCATTTCTATAATATATAGTGTTCACATCAATCACATGCATGCGTAGATAGACCTTGTAAGGGACGTTTTGTCCTATTGTCTATGATACCTGCCTTTGGCGAATTTGTAAATAAATAAATAAATAAATAAATAAATAAATAAATAATATTATAGGCTACAGAAGAGCTTGTTCACGCGAGGCGAGATATCTCGAGGGGTAAGGTTACCCTACTCCTCGAGATATCTCGATGTTAGTTTATTTCCATGTTTAAAAAGTAAATCGTTCACATGAGACCGAGATAGCTCGTGGGATATAGGAATAACTCGGTCTGAGCGATAGGGTAACCCTAGGGCCAGAGCTATCCCGCCTCCATTGAACCCTTTTGCCTGAGTTTCATCGGGGGCTAGGGTCAACTTTTATATAATTACGCATGCGTACATCTATAGGTGGCTCTATTCTTACCTGGGATAACTCGGGGTGAAGCGTTCACAGCTAAAGTTATCTCAAGGGCCAGGGATAACTCGGTAGTTGCGTTATATCATGTAAAGCAGGCTCAACTTTTACCCTAGCCCCCGAGTTATCCCTACCCCACGAAAGAAAAACCGCTGTTTAATTTGTAAATCCAGAATCGTTGTCTTGCTTGTTCTCTCATGTTTGTATAGTCAATCAATAATTTGTACAGATAACTCTGCCTTAAAACCGCAATGCCTCTCCGGAATAGGGAATGAGAATATATAACTGATCACCGTATATAAAATCTTTTGTGTTTTTTTACCGGCGAACCTATTTATTAGTGAGGTCTTATAAATATTAACCCTCTCAACTTTGAATTTCTTTTTATTATTTTACTCTGGTTAACGCCAGACGATCTTACTCATCATTTAGACGCATTTAGGGTTGAAAGGCTTTAAACGAGTTTTAAAAGACATCTAGACGTTATTATTGGTTAGTTTTTGTTTTATGCTCAAACATTTTTTTCGCATACTTTTGCAGATATAGATGAATGCAATAGTAATAATGGTGGTTGTGATCAGGTGTGTGCCAACGCAGCTCCATTGTTTAATTGTGAATGCCGCAGTGGTTATACCTTAAACAGTGACAAAACGTCATGCAACGGTTAGTTATTTAATGTGGCCGTTTTATAATATACTAAAGATGGATGGCTCGATAGTCAAAAATATGGCAAATTAAATGCGTCTTCTTATAGACATAAATTTGGAGAGTAGACCTGTGCTTTTTTTTAAACTATTGCACGATAGCTCGAATGTGATTGTTGAATATATTTATAAGTAATAACATGACTTTTCGGGAAATTCGCGATTAAATTTCCCACAGCCGAGGGAAGGTTTGTGAAATTAATCGCTAATTTCCCGAAAAGTCATGTTATTAGTTTGTAATATTATGATCGCCGAAGAAAACTTTGAGAATCTTACCGACATGAAATTTACACGGTTGATCAGAGAAGTTGCATCTAATTTTCCCGTGCATGTTGATGAGGGAAAATATATGCAAGCGGGAAATTTAGAAGAAGACAAAGGATTTCTTTGTCCCTCAGCAACATGCACGGGAAAATTAGAAGACAAAGGAAAAATTTCCCTCTTGCATGAGCAATGAGGAAATACGAGGTTTACATTCCCTCGGAGAATTAAAGAATCCGAGGCGATCATGGTATTATTAGATTTATACTTGTTTTTACATTATAAAGAAATTTTTGTCATGATTTATATATGAGGTTTTCAGAATTACTAAGCTATAGTTATTCTGAATTTATTAAGCAAATTATGTAGTACAAGTAGGATAAGTTATTATTATAAATAACTAGTGATTATAAATATAATAACCAGGTAAAGCAATTTCAAGCGCAGGATCAAATCGCAAGATTTATTTCTGATATAATCCTAATAAATATTTGTTTTATGACAGATATTGACGAGTGCTCTCGTCCAAATGATTGTTCTCAGCTGTGCAACAATACAGAGGGCTCCTTTCAATGTTACTGTCGAATAGGATTTGCGATTGACCCAGACACACCGAAGAACTGTAAAGGTATATATATATATTTATTCATCAATTATACAATCAGACTGTTAGACTGATATGTGACAACATAATAACTTGGCGTGCTTATACTTATAATTGTTTGAAATTTTGAATAAAGGTTGAGGCCACTCCAAATTAGACTTTAGTTTCCCATCCACCCCTTCCTGAGAATTGCACGCGGGCGGGCGGCCATATTACCATTATCCATTACAGTGGAACTCCGCCATACGACCACCCCGTTAATACGACCACCTCGTTATTACGACCACTTTTTTCTGGCCTGAATACATTCTAAGTAGTGTAATACTCCCCCGTTAATACGACCACCCCGCGTTATTACGACCACATTTTTTTGGCCCGACGGTGGTCGTATTAACGAGGTTCCACTGTATTTAATATGTATGTCATATCCCTGAAATCTCACTTCCGGTGCGAATGTGTGCCAATGTGCGCCGTCGCACATTTCTTAAATTCCAGCGGTTAATTCCAATCTCGTACCCAGACCCTTGGTTAATACCAAAGAATTGCCCGCTTTTTCGCTTTCTTAGTTGTTGTATATCAAAAGATTAAACAGCAACAATTTTATATTGAATGTTACGTTGGTATGTAAACAATTTATTTGTGGATTAATCAATAATGGAAACAAAAGGTGATAATGGACAAATCACGCGGCCCCTTCTAGGAGACGCGGGCGGTGGACGGGAAACTAAAGTCTAATTTGGGGTAGCCTTGTAGAATTATAAAAAGGATAAAAAAATTCTGATCTTATTGGATATTTGATGAATACTTTTTTAGCCACAAATTTATGTGAAGTAGGACATGATTGTGGGCAAATCTGTTATATGGATCCACTGAATCCAGGACAAGCTAAGTGTGAATGCAATAGCGGGTATGTTCTTGATGCCGATCAAAAGAAATGTCGAGGTTTGTAAATATACAGTTTTCTGCTTTCGTATATACACCTAATGTCATTTTTTTTGCCGTTAGCCTGCTTAGAGAGAAATATCTAGCCATGTGACGTCACAGTTGGTGCGTCTCGTTTTTGCGTGTTGGACATTTTACGCATTTACGCCGCTGTTTTAAACAATGTATTTTAATGTACTGGTGCGCCGAATCAATGAAATGGCGGCCATATTGGTGCACATCTTTATCCTACGAGAATTTAACCATCCCAACGGGCCACCGATCACGTGAGTGGAAACAACCCATTGACCGTGTATTAAAACCTCGTTTTCATATGTAGTATTTCATCGCCGATCAACGCCGATACAGCTTTG
The DNA here is from genome assembly GCA_035771165.1 of Paragorgia papillata. Classification (NCBI taxonomy): domain Eukaryota; kingdom Metazoa; phylum Cnidaria; class Anthozoa; order Scleralcyonacea; family Coralliidae; genus Paragorgia; species Paragorgia papillata. The sequence continues at coordinate 8,268,269 of JAWNZC010000014.1, forward strand.
TGACGAAATAAGATTATGAAAACCGGCAATCGGGGACAATCCCCGAACATCGCTGATCATCGCAAGAACCAAACAAAATTGTTTCTGCCGATGATTGCCGACTGTCGCCGATAAACTAAGACAAGCAAAACAAATGAAAACCAAAATCCGATGAAATAAGACAAATTAGGACCCAGTCTCTAGAAGAAAACCACTAGCACTTCAAACACGCATGCCCTGATTCTTCCCTTGTCTCGAATATTTTTCGCACCCAGAAACTCTTCTATCTATATTTCTTGCGCCGCAAGACCCTTTTCTTTTTCGGTAACAGCGCTATGACGAGTAAAAACTTTGTATGAGAGTAATAATCTGTTGTTTATATGGGCGCCCATTTTGAAAAAAATATTATTTTCTCGTCTTGATCGGCGACCGTCGGCGATTGTCTGGGGTAATCGCCGATCAACCGGGACAATCCTCGATCGTTGCAAATGCATGAGCATCGGCGATGAATTACGACACATTGTCACATTTCATCGCCGATCACTGCCGATGCTAACGTTTGCGACGATCGGCGATCATCCCAGACAATCGCTGACGGTCGCCGATCAATTAAGGCGGGGAAAATATTTTTCAAAATGGGCCGCCACTATAAACAACAGATTATGACTCCATACGAAGCTTTTACTCGTCATAGTGCTGTCACTGAAAAATAGTAGGCTGCTGCGGCATAAGGAATTTAAGATGTTAAGAAAAACAAAAGAAAAATTGAAGAGAAATTGACGTCAAAAGGTGAAAATTACGTATTCTACACTTATTAAAATGGTCTATACCGTCTTGTTTTAAGATAAACAAAGAGTTTGTTGTTTTTCATTAATAATTTATGAAGAAAACACAAAGGAAATCAGCACCGTGCATTCGGTGCCGTCGGATATCGGAGGAGGAAATTACATAAATTAAGCAAGTTTTTACTTGATGATACTTAGATTTTTTTTAAATACTGATTTGTTTGAGATGATATATCATATCAAACACTTGGAAGAGTGTTATATCAAAAAAATTCAAAAACCTCGCTTCGCTTTGGTTTTCAACAAACGTCTCGGTGTTTGGATATCTTGCAATACTCCTCTTCGTGTATGATGTATTATAAGTTAAGCTCATCGCAGCGATTGTGACGTCACCAGCTCAAAGATTTAATTATGTTTCAAATATCTCTGGAGCTAAAATATATTGAGATTTTAATATATTGTTTGATTCGACTTTTATCATTATTTTAGATATCGACGAGTGTGCCAGCACAGAAACTAATCTTTGTGATCAAATCTGTACCAACACAATTGAATCTTACAATTGTTCATGCAAAGATGGCTTCAAACCAAATGGACAATATTCTTGCAAAGGTAAAGACATATTTTAACAAGTGCATGTAATTTTAAAATTTCGAGGACTGGTGGGTACCATTTGGAAAGAAAAAAAAAGCGTCAAAAATGCGATTTTAGAAAGGTCAAATGCAATGTCGAACTGATAACGGCAGTGTGCTATATATTGCTACCTTATACTCTATAATGAACTAAATAGAATGACAAAGCTTCGTCGAGAAAATCCTGACGTAATTAAAATATGTAAGCGTTTGAAATCTTCGGAAATTCATTTTTGAAATCTGAGGAAACCTATACAGTACATCGCAAAGTTATATTAAAAGTTTATCTAATGTTATAATAAACCAGTACAGACTTGTTAAGGTGAAGAAATACGGACAACAAATTGCTGCAACATTGTTGCGTTGTAAGTTGAACAGCATGTTGCAGCAAGTAGAAATGGAGCCTACTTTTTTCAACAAAATTTTTCAACTTGCAAATAAATCATTGTAGCGTGACATTGTTTGAGGTGGGTGGTAATACGTGCAACAACGCTTTTCAACTTGCAACGCAACAAAGTTGCGTTGAAAGTTGAGGAAAAATGTTGCCCGTATTACTTCACCTTTACTAATTATGTTAGCGGTTTTTTCAATATGTTTTATAGATATTGATGAGTGCATAACAGGGGATTTCACATGTGATGGTTCAGGAGAAATCTGTGAAAACTTAGTTGGAAGCCACAGGTGCATATGTAATGACAAGTGGAATCTACTAAGAGTTAATGGCTCGTGTGTATGTAAGTACTTGAAAATCTATTAATTTTATCGATTAAATTAATACAGTTTACACTATAGCCGAAATTTACATGTGGACATTTACCGCATTTACGGCGTACATGACACTTCTTGTAAGTATAAACCACGTGGATAGATCCAGACTATCCAAACATATAACCAAAGTAATTCACTATATATTTAATTTACAGTAAGCTGTTCTGTAGGACAGCCTGTCTACACAACGATTGCATGCCCCTGATGAAGGCACTATAGCTCGGAGTATCGAAACATTGGATAGCTGCATGAACAATAACTTTTTAATAAAGCTACGTTCAAAAAAATTTAAGCCAGAGTAGTGTTACTTATGTCTGAGTCTTCACCTGGCTGTGTTGGGAATTTATTTGTTTGTTTGCAGTCTAAGAAAACTCTCTAGCGGACGTATATGGAATATATAGTTGATCCTGAGGTTAACGTTTGGTTTGGGGTTAGGTTAGTGTTCTGGTAAGAGGTTTTAATCAGCTGGCTAGTTAATATTAAATACGAAGTGGCTATAGGTCACCGGTACTCGTTCAAGAAAAACTAAAAGTCCTGTAATCGGTTCCAGTAACAGCACGTTGCGCGTGTTGTCTTTCGGCCTTGGTTGATTCGCTCAGCCGTGAGCTTTATCAGTGATTAGTCTATACTATCATGCATTGAATGTGTGATGGGCTTCCATCAACAAAGCTTTACGTTATAAGAATGTTTTAATTCATATAGTAATCTTGAACCAAAGATTTGCGTCAATGTTGAGATTCGTTCCCATCTACACTACACGAATTCGTCTTTTCAAATTTAGTTTATGCAAGTTTCAAAACAACAGTACGATTTTAACCAAACAAGTCCGGCTCATGTATAAAACAGCCTTATATACAAAGAACCTGTTTACATGGGAAGCGAGATGGGACGTTTGCAGGATCCCGGTTTCTAAACTGAGATGTGATAAATGTCGAATGTAAAAGGTCTAGTATAGAGTGCTGTATATAGGCAGTGTTTTCGATATGACAAAAGCAAAGAAAAAACCTTTGTGAACTGCCAAGATTTTAGTAAAGAAATGCTGACGTTTCGAGCAGAGATTTTTATCACAGTAAAACGTAATGTGACAAATACAGTTGCCAGTGTTTATAGGACCCATTATTTTGATACAAGTGGGTAATAGTATTCAGTGGTAGAACAGAAATCCTATTTTGGTCTTGCTATACGTTTCAGGGCCTGACTCCTCCGCAGGTCCTCGTTGCATCATGGACAGGTCACACACGTCCTTTTTAGGGCCTGCAAGATCATGTTAAAAATTTGGCAAAACTTAGCACGGAATAAATTTGCACAATTAATTGCCCATAATCCCATTGTTAATAGCCATGGCTATATCCGAAGATTTTGAAGGACATTGAAGACTTATGACATACGAATCCTAGCTTTAAAATAAATAAATTAATGATAAAAGTAATTACGATTGAACTTTGTCAATTTTCAGCCGGAATAATCAACGAAATGCATCAGCCAGTCTACCTGGAGACTCTTGAATTCATACTTTTTCGGTTTCTACAACAACTGAAACTTGAATTACGCTACACTGTAGCCTACAATTTAACAAAATTAATATTAATCTCATTAACTCTTGGTCAGCTGACGACAGTCTTCGATAGCTCAATAAAACAAAAAACACTAAGAAAAACTTGTACTTTCCTGACCGTCGAATTTGCTTTTGTTCGGCAGATATTTTTTCCTTCAATTCATTTTTGTCGCTAAAAATACTGTGGGCAGAAGGTCTGTAATTCTAAAACATACTGGTTTCTTCATTGTCATCGGTAAGAAAGTTTAGACCGGTGGGTCACATAGTTAAAAGAACTCCGACGTACGTTTGTCGAACAGCGACCGGAAACCATTTTGAAAACTGTGGCCTCTCCAGGGCCTAGTCTTGCTGTGCATAATGGGATCGGTCGCCATTTAAGACTTCATAAATTATTCTTTCTGAAGACGCTTTCGCGTGTTAGCCATGCAAGACAATAACAATCTTTTTATCAACGATGTGCTTACAAAATAAATAATACTAATTAGTGTCAAAGTAAAACAAACGTAAGTTTGGCCTTATTTACTTGATAATTGCGAATTGCGGCGTCAAATCATCCATGTCAACTCAAAACTCATCCCGGCTTACCGCGCTGTCCGCTCCATGTCATCACTGAGCGAGCAAAATATAAACCCCTTTTAGACCCCGTTTACACGGTACCGGACGAATTCGGAACCGGTCTCGAATTCGGTGCTTACTTTATGTTTCGCGCACGAATTTGTTATTCTTTGACCCTGACCCTGAAAACACCCTAATCCTTAAACCTAATCCTAACCCTGATCCCAACCCCAATCCTTACCCTAATCCTAACCTCAATCCTAACCCTAACCCTAATGCATATTCGTGCGCGAAACACAAAGTAATAACCTCGAATGGGTCCGGTACCGTGTAAACGCACCCTTAGGGACTCCGTCTCGGTTGGTATGATGTCGGCAATGTGTCAGTTTAGACAGTTTGCAGTCTCGCAGAGAACATCACAAAAGATTCTCTCTAAAAACGGTCCGTGCGCTTTGCGTCAGAAAATAAATTTCCTTTAACTTTCACTTTGTAATATTTATATTATCAATAAAGTAAAAAAATTACGTTTCCACTGCATGCGTAAAACCATGATTGTTTAAGGGTCTAATTTGCAAAATACAAGTTTGTCTAATTTGCGTAATATTTTTGTGTTTCTGAGTATACACTGCATGGCCCTTCATTAGTTAATATCAATAGGAATATAAAAAAATCTATGCTGGACGTGTAAAATATTGGCTTCAAAAACGAGGATAGTTTCGTAATTTTTTTAAAAGAGAAAAAGTGAGTTAGTGTCATTCGAATAAATTTTTCTCAGCCCTCCGCTACGGTTTCCCCACTTATAAAAGCTGTATATCTGTAGTGCATGTCTAAGGGGCCGATTACATGGAGACGTTCAGCCCAGGCTGAAATTCCAGCCCAGGTAGCTCCAATCGGGATGGAAGCCGGTATCCGGGCTGAAATTCAACCAGGAATGAAATTCTTGCTATGTTATAGCAAATTAATGTTATTAATCTACATTTATTCGTGAAGTCGCACTTAAATCGCAGTTTTTTCTAATCGGGCTGACATTTCAGCCCGGGCTGAAAGTCTCCATGTAATTGGCCCCTAAGAGTCACTATAGTATTATTTAGAAAAGGCAATTTATTTTCTGATATTTTTTGGTTTTCCAGTTTTTTTGCTTTTTAATATGCACAAATTATGGTCTGAGAAATGTGGAAATTAATGTACTTGGTTGATCGGGGGGGAAATGTCTCGCCAGCTTTCTCAAGCTGAGCTTTATAGCGCAACAAGCCTTATGTTCCTTCACTGGACGAGTTGAGATATTCCTAGAAGTTGTTTTGTTTACTTATAATAATAATATTTTAAACAATTTGAAGGCGATAGATTTGTGTAGCCGCAAATTAATGAATATATAGAAACTACAAATAAAATTTCATCAACTGTTAAAATGATAAAATACGTAAAACCCAAGCAATCAGATGATATTTGAGGTTCTCAACTATTTTGCGTGCCGAAAGAAGATTGAATAAAGAATTATATATACATTGTGGCAATTCTACATGTACAAGTAAAAAAAAAATATTCGCTTAAAACGATCTTAAAGTTGTTAATACAATTAATTTAAAATTGGGAAAAGATATTCAAGACAATAATTTATTACTGTTATTGACAATTATAAACTTTAGATTCCACGTCGTTATACCTTACAAATGCATGTTCTAACAAAACATCATTATTTCTGCCTAACAAAATACATGTTTTTTGTTTAGTGGATCCAAATGCCGTTGCTGACCCACCGCCTGAACCTCGAACACCAACTACGAATGAACAAGGAAATACCATCCGATTAAGAATACAAGACTTCCAAGAAGGGAATGTAAGCCGTTTTTGTTTTTTCAAAAGTAGAATGTTTTCGGATAACAAAGTTTAATAAATCGCAGGCCCTCGAATGTATTGTATTGTATCGTATCGTATCGTATCGTATTGTATTGTATTGTATTGTATTGTATTGTATTGTATTGTATTGTATTGTATTGTATTGTATTGTATATTGTATTGCATTGCATTGCATTGCATTGCATTGTATTGTATTGTATTGTATTGTATTGTATTGTATTGTATTGTATTGTATTGTATTGTATTGTATTGTATTGTATTGTATTGTATTGTATTGTATTGTATTGTATTGTATTGTATTGTATTGTATTGTATTGTATTGTATTGTATTGTATTGTATTGTATTGTATTGTATTGTATTGTATTGTATTGTATTGTATTGTATTGTATTGTATTGTATTGTATTGTATTGTATTGTATTGTTTAGAACAATTAATATGGGACAATGAACCCGGGTGGAGAATAATGATATTAATAGGTGTTTACTCCGAGTGACGAACCATACCGGACAAGCAGAGAAAACTCCACTCGGCCCAGCTGGGATTCAAACCCGCGACCTTCGGTTCACCAGCCCGACGCTCCACTGACTGAGCCACAGGTCAAGTTGGGAGCTGGTGATCGAATGATGGCACTTGGGTCATCTGATGTTTCGAAACAGATACTAGTTTCTTCAATATCGAGACATTACATGTAGATTTAGAACAATTAATATGGGACAATGAGCTCGGGTGAACCGAAGGTCGCGAGTTCGAATCCCAGCTGTGCCGAGTGGAGTTTTCTCTGCTTGTCCGGTATGGTTCGTCACTCGGAATAACACCTATTAATATCAGTATTGTATTGTATTGTATTGTATTGTATTGTATTGTATTGTATTGTATTGTATTGTGTATTGTATTGTATTGTATTGTATTGCAAAGCTCTAGCTTTTACAATAACAGCTCCTATCACAAGTATTTTATGGAAAACACGACAATTGTAATAGAGTACGTGATTATAATAGGTTTTGTCTTAATAGGCTTTGTGAATCTTGTTTCAGATTAAACATATTTTAACCCTTACTACGGGTTAAATTTCCAAAAACAGAGTCTGACAGGGATTTACCATATGATATTGATCTATTTTAGTGGACAATTGAGGAAGATGACCTTTTTCGAAGTTCAGTTATTACACTTATCAATGAATTTTGCAATGAAAACAACTTCAGACCTCAAGATTGTGGAGTATCACAGTACGTTTTCATATATATTTATATATAGATATATTTATATTGTAGTTATATTTCTTACTTATATATTCTACTTCTAATCTACTTCGGATTAATTATTAAAAATTCTTAACTAAAAATGTATGTATATACATACACACAGGAGGTCGCCTGCGAGCAGACGACGTTCTGGGAGTTTATTATTTATTATTATTAATGTTGCTATTATTATTATTATTATTATTATTATTAATATTATTATTATTATTATTATTATCATTATTATTATTATTATTATTATTATTATTATTATTATTATTATTATTATTATTATTATTATTATTATTATACTATTACTGTTGTTATAAATCATCTTAGTTGTGACTTCTTCAACTATAAATAAAAACTGTTATTCTACGTTTATTGTTTTTTATTTTTGTTTAGAAATCAGCTGCTTTTTAACTTGTTCCATGTACAGCGAATTCCAGGATTTCCTCAAAATAATGGGAGTGATGCTATTATTGAGTTCTACGTAGTTTATCCAAATAATACAACACCAGGACCAGTACCGAGATCAACTTTGGCTTCCATAATTAATGCGCAACTTGAAAAGTTGAAAAACAATACTAAATTGAACCTGGTTCTTGAAACCTCAGTCACACCTGACGCACCGAGAACTCCCTCCACTGAAGAAACTGCCAATTCCGTCACTGTGCAAATAATGAATTTCAAAACAAATCAGGTTTGGTGATGTATATTATTTTGCATTAGAGATTACACCCTATATAATTACATTATCAGAGAATGCATTGGATAATTTTGCGTGGAGCAATAAAACGATAGAACTATTATTATATGTTATACTTATTATAATGCTTTCAATTCGTGTTGTATGCTGGTCTTAATTTAATATTTCTAATTTGTTTACGATTTTCGCTTGGTTTGTCCGTTGTGTATATCTTAAAGGATGTAGTATATCTTTTAATTTTTGTTTTTTGATGTTTGTTTTGTTTATTTTTGCAATAGTGGACTACATTTTATGACGACGTATTTCGACGAGCTGTTGCTATAGTATTAAACGAGTACTGCAACAGAGATGTATACTCACTTGAGAACGACTGTCAATTGGTTTCTGGGTATGTTGAACCAGCGGGATTTTCTTTTAAATTTTTTATAGCATTCTCATGCCAAATTCTACTAATTAAAATTCTAAACTTTTATGAAAATGTACATATGCTGTTTGTTTTTTGTTTTGTTTTGTTTTGTTTTGTTTTGTTTTGTTTTGTTGGCTAATCGCCTCGTTTTTGTAAACACTTCTTGCATTGTACGTTTTACTGGTTTCAAACCGAATAATTTTTTGTGTATGATATATTAACAAGATTTTATTCAAAGCGTAATAAGCACAAGACAAAAAAAGATTAATAGTAACTTTACTTCAATTGAAATATTTTAGGTCCCCAGCTGCGTTTAACTTAACACATATTGGACGTCATCCTGGGTATCCCACTGTAAATGGAGTAAATGTCGATGTTTCATTTTATGTCAACTATCCCAATGGGACGGCCATACCAGTTCCACAGATTGTTCTAGCTTCTATTTTGACTACACAGCGTAATGTTCTTCAATCATCACTTAACCAAGAAGTGACAGTTGTGACCTCTGCAGCTCCAAGTGCACCACCGACTGCAAGCAATGATCAAATAGGAAATAGTGTTGTGCTGCAAATATCAGACTTCCAAGCAAATGATGTAAGCACCATTTATTTAGATTTTTTTCTATTGTTTCTTGAAAAGTTGGGAAAAAACCCCGCCAGTTTCAACGTCAAAAAGTACTCATGAATATTTCAGAAAAAAAAGCAACATTAAAACAAGTTTAACTGCCAGATATTCGTTGTTGCTTGGAGGTATATAGGTGCCATAGGTGGCCAAGGCTAAGCAATCTAGCCGTAGCAATGAGCGAAGCAACATAGCAAGCAATTGAGCAATCCCGACTTCGGGAGAAGGTTGCCAAGACAGACCTTCCGGCACCTCTCACACTGAGTAATCCGTGGAGTATGTATTATGTACTATTTAAAACATGAGCAGCAGTGTTTTATCAGATTTTAAACACGAGGCGATAGCCGAGTGTTTTAGATTTGATAAAACACGTACTGCGAATGTTTTAAATGTCTTCAAAAACTATCCATATAATAAGCTTATATAGAAATCAATTTTGAAAATTGAAGTTGTTTGAGCCGCAAAATCGAAGAAAAAGTTCATCGAAAATATCGAGCGTGTCTCTATCACATATAGAGACACGTCATGGTCATGATTTTCCTTTGTGTTTTCCTCATGAATTTTTAATGAGTTTTTGAAAGGTATATATACAGGGTGAATCAAAAAAAACTGATGCCTTTCATATTCAAATTAGCCGCATAGCGGCTGTAATTTGACAGAAGTTCCCTAAATATCTCATGGGTATACGAAGCATATCAAATAAGTGAACCCTAAATATCTCATGGGTATACGAAGCATATCAAATAAGTGAATATCAAATAAGTGAACCTTATTTGATATGCTTCGTATACCCATGAGATATTTAGGGTTCACTTATTTGATATGCTTCGTATACCCATGAGATATTTAGGGAACTTCTGTCAAATTACAGCCGCTATGCGGCTAATTTGAATATGAAAGGCATCAGTTTTTTTTTATTCACCCTGTAGTACTAGTCTATATATAATTTTACTCACCTGAAATGGGTGGGGTAAGGGTGAATCAAGCAACAATTCGAAAAAGAAAACACTGGAGTTGAGCAACAGGCCAGCAAGCAACGCCAGCAAGATAGCAGCAACTGTAGAGACAAGCCCTGCTGAATGGCAACGTCCGTGTGCGGCCTTGGGCCTCCTCACGAATTTGGGACTCCCCAAGATCTGAAGGGTATAGGCCGCTGGCTAACTAAATCGGCAGTTAACTTTGCCTAAATTACATTTAACCACATTTAAGTTATCAATAAGCAGATTTAAAAAAGATTCTGTAGGTTTAATTTTTAAAAAAAAATAAAAAACCATGATTTGTGTGTAAAAAATTTGGATTTACAGAATTCTTTTTTTAGATTTTTCTATTGATTTAGACTTAAACTAAAAACATGTTTTGAGAGTGACGGAACTTGTTTTTAAAATAAATTGCATAAACATTTTTGGCTATTTACTCTGGCTAAAACCAGACTATTCTACTCTGTTTGATACCAGGTTATTTTACACTATTTAACACCAGGCTATTCTACTCTGTTTGATACCAGGCTATTTTACTCTGTTTATCGCCAGTCTGCCAGACGATTTTATACTTTGTTTATAACACCAGACTATTTTACCAATTTACTCCGCCTACCGTCAGACGATTTTTCTTTAACGCCAGACGATTTTACTCTTTTTATCGCCAGACTATTTTACTGTGTTTAACACCAGACAATTTTACTCTGTCTATTGCAAATTCGCCAAACGATTTTACTGTGTTTAACACCAGACTATTTTACTCTGTTTATCGTCAGAGACCAATTTCTGGCATGGTGTTAGCGAAAGAGTTAAAGCCAGGTATCTAAACTGCAACATCTTCCTATCATTTACATAAAATACATTAATTCATATATTTTGTTTGTTGTTTTAAGTGGACATACCTGAATGATAGGCGCCTGAGAAAATCCATAGCCAGTAGGCTTGCGAGCTATTGTGGAAGAAGCAGCACTACTCTTACAGACTGCCAGATAACAAGGTATTATTATTTAGCATGCTATCGGATATGAGCTTTTGCGTAATCTGATTGGTTCCCTACTACCAGGCTATCAGCTCATATCCTGCTAGTAGAGGAAAAACAAGATGGCGGCATGTTTTTTTAAACTGCCGAAAAGAGTTGAAACTGACGGATTTTTATACAGAAAAACATCAACACCCTCAAACCAATGTATAAAAAAACAACATTGTGTAAAAATACATTAACAAATACACAATTTAGCATGTCAAATGGTAAAATTCACCTAAAAATTACGTCTTTTTACTTCAGAAACGACTAAATTAGCGGTTTGATATTAATTTGTTGCCAAACAAAGAAACTCACGGTTAAAATCAAGCTTACAACACACATTTCGTAGGAGATCACCAGTAAAGAGACCTTTTTTATTTAGATAAGCATTTGGAGTAGTAAAAAGCATGTTCTTTTTCAAAAACAACCAACTAAGTAATTTAGTTTCACTGCCGAAGGTGTTTCAGTTTCATTTTTGCATGAAATCAAAACCTTTTTCACGACAGCAACGCTAATATAAACGACTGACCCACCTGTTGACTTCATAAAGATACCTTTTAATCTTTTTTGTTGATTTGCTCAACACATTTTTTGCCTCTCGAGCAACATTTATGCAACATTTCAAAGCTGTTTGCCGAACAGCTCAGCGAGAAACTCTGTGTGAATGCATCATTACGCATGGCGGAAGCGGTATTAGTTGCCTATGCCGGAAGTTTGTCGTTTGAAACATTTCGCTGTAATTTTGTCTCTTTGTACAGTGCTTGGCTATACAATAAAACAGTTATACCATTCGCTCTCGTCGTATACGAACTAATCATATACAACTCGAGCTCATGGTATAACTGTTAAATGTTGTTAATATTGATATTTCAGTTATCTTTATTTCAGTAGCTTTGTTTTTCAAGTTATTAATACGTAATTTGTTTATTGACATGTTAGTTTCTTCAATTGTTTGTTTTTTGTTATTTATTTATTTATTTATTTAGGTGTTATAATTTAATATTTAACTATATGATGTTCTAGAAATTTTTAGTGAGGGAAAATTTCGGGTATATAAAAATATATACTTATTATTATTATTATTATTATTATTATTATTATTATTATTATTATTATTATCATTATCATTATCATTATCATTATCATTATCATTATCATTATCATTATTATTATTATTATTATTATCATTATCATTATCATTATCATTAAAACCTTTGGAAAGAGTACAATTGAAAAACTGGAGAGAATATTTAGACTTTGAAATAAGCACAGGCAATCACCGTAGAGTTGTGATTCTCTTTGAAAGATGTGTTATACATCTTTCATATATGTGTTATCATTATCATTATCATTATCATTATCATTATCATTATCATTATCATTATCATTATCATTATTATTATTATTATTATTATTATTATTATTATTATTATTATTATTATTATTATTATTATTATTAAGCCGCTACTTTAACTTCAATATGTCTGACGAAGATCACAAATCTGAATTATATGACACACTGACTAATACCATGAATGAAATCGACGAACTACCATTACATCCGAAAAACAAAATTCTAGTGTACAATCGCTATGTTCTTTCAACAATCTCTTCGCACTTCACCGTTTCTGATATAGGTAAAACCTGGGTAAACGAGAATCTAGGTAATATCGCGTCAAAATATATCCGAAAGTGGCTCGAGCTTCTAATTTCCGCAACTCTTAGCAACGTCCTACCTCCTCATAACAAATTCGGCTTAAATATCATTCTCCCATCAACTAAATTTCTTCAATGTCAAACTATATCTCGGAAAGTTTTGAAATCATCACCAAATGATGAGATCAAAAACCTATGGATGGCCACAAGCAATCACAAAAATGTACAATATGACAAGTACAAAAACACAAAAGACGTACTGAACACTATCAGGAAAGAAAATGAAAAAAGGCTTCAAAATCACCTCATTTCACAAGGGTCATTCTTCTCCAATCTCATCAAATACTCTACACTCTCGCTCAACTCTATATGGTCCTCGGTCCAAAACAAACTTCCTAAGAATATCTTTAACTTCACCATCCGGTACATAAATAATACGCTCCCAACTCGCAAGAATCTGTTGAAATGGGGAATATCACCAACATCCGACTGCTCTTTCTGCTTGGAACCCGAAACCTTGCTCCACGTCGTCAATGGATGCAAGACATACCTAAACGAAGGACGTTTTACGTGGCGACACGATTCCGTTCTTAACTTCATTGCAACCTCTCTTAAATCCGTACAACACTCTATATTAAACCTTTATGCTGACCTACCTGGAGATCACCGGAGATAAGTTACGCCCTGATCTTCTGATAACAATCGAAAACAAATACATCTACATACTCGAACTGACTGTTGGATTTGAATCTAATCTTCTTACTAATGCAACCCGTAAGAGACATAAATATCTAGAACTTATTAACGAACAGCACAAAAATTATGAAAAAGTAAAATTTATAAATTTATCTATCAGTTCGCTTGGAGTTTTTAATCAGTCAGCTGTAGACTTTATTGAAATGCTGACAGACCTGAAATTTGACGAACGATGTAGAAAGTACTATACTCAGAAAATTATGAACACTTGCATAAGGACCTCTTACTATATATTTTGTAAACGTAACAAAGAATAGGATGACCCGACTTTAATGTCATACTAATATTTTTATACCATATAGTGTTAATTCAAGTAGACATTGGTAAACTACCTGTAAAAGAGAGGTTTATCATTGTAGTATACGTAAATCATAAATAAATAAAGTTTCCATTATTATTATGCGCATTTGAAAATATTGATATTGATATTTGCGCAATATAAATTCATAAATTATTATTATAATTATTATTATTATAGCAACCAAGCCTCGTTTACCATACTTGACGTGGAACGTACGACATCAGGAACTCCAACTTCAAATGGCAACAATGCAGATTTTTCTTTTTACGTCAAGTACCCGGGTGGAAGTAGTCCAGTGGCACAAAGTATTTTGGCTGCTGTCATCAAGACTGAATTAGACGCTCTTCAATTGGAATCAGGTTTTACTTTAACACTTCAAACGTCTTTCCAGCCTCCTGCACCATCTCCACCTTCACCTTCCACTACACAATCAAACAATTTAGTTGAAATTGAAATACTAAATCTTCAAGCAGATCAGGTAATTTATTTTGAGGAAGTACTCCGCGCATTTGATTTCAATTGTGAATAAACTAACATGAAAGAACCAACAAACAATTGTTTGTAATGTTTGTAACTAGCAAACAATTGTTTGTAATGTTTGTAACTATAACAAGCAATTGTTTGTAATGTTTGTAATGTTTGTAACTAACAAACAATTGTTTGTTGGTTATTTCATGTTAGTTATCAATATCTTGCATTTCAGGTTGCCTCAGCTCTTCCTTAACCAAATCATATTTGTGTTATCAAAAATACCTTTCTAATTTTTGTTTATTTTTATTTTTATTTTTGAACATCTAGTGGACCGCAATTCAAGATAACCGACTGAGAGCGGCAATTGCTGCACAACTGACGAACTACTGTACTAATAATCTCTTGGCATGTGCTGCTGCGGGGTAAGTTGTTGCCTGATTTTATAACTATATTTTATTGACCAATTAGTTTTACATGGAAACTCACGAGACAAAAGAAAAAAAGTCGAGCACGCAACATCGTACGTGCATGGGACGATTTGCGAAACTTCAATTAGTTTTACCATATATGTCCTGAGTCAATCTCTTATATGCTGTGCTTTAATGTGTTTTAGTGCACTAATCATATTATTATTATACTTTAAATGTTCAGACTATATATCGGGTTTAATTTTTTTTTACAGAAACCAGGTGTTTAATTCATCACATGTTACTCGGATTTCAGCCTATCCTTTACAAAACGGGAGCAATGCGACTTATAAATTTTTCGTCGATATTCCAAATGGCAGTGGACCATTACCTAAAAACCTACTAGCAGGAATACTTTTAGATCGACTTACTGCCATTCAAAATTCATCCGGCTCGCAATTTTCAGTTGAGACATTGAACATTGCGTCTCCCCCACCACCAGCAGATTCTTCTAAAATTGTTGAAGCAGTAACGGTGAGAATTTCAAATCTCCAGGCTGACCAGGTAAAAATGAATTACACGTAAAATTAAAGCAACTGCATGCTTGCTCTAAAAGGTATACAATAAAAACTCGCTTAAAAAAAACCCAGTTTAGCCTGACAAATATATGAAACAGTTTCTTATGCAAAAGATTTCTAAAGCTCAGTATACAGCCGTACAGAGCATGCTTTAAAGGTTTTTGGAGACAGACATTATAGAGTACTAATACTAAATTAATGCCAGTAAAAATAGCACTATTTGATACTAAATGGTGGTATTCTATTGTTCATTTGCTTCTTTATAGCAATGATAATTTGTGTAATACATTGTGTTCTTGATATGTATACTATTTACAGAATGAGTGTCCGTTACTGTCGGGGTGTACATCCCGATACAGAACGGACACGAATTCTGTAAATTACTTCTAAAACGATCTATTTGGTAAGTTCATTGGCGTAGTAATTTTTCTAAAAAAACGTTGTCATTTAGAGCTAAAGTTTATGTAAATCAAGAGGAATCTATATCACATATATATAGACCCTCATTAAACATGGATTTTCTTTGTGTTTTCCTCATGAATTATTAATGAGTTTTGGAAATTAATATACAGTCTTTTAACCGGATACATGTACTCGATATTATATAGAACGCTATATCAGAAACAATTGTTTTTGTCCCATAAATAAGAACCTGTTAAGCTAATGCATGAGTTCTCACTACATACCTAACATATAAGAACCATTTCAGCATGACTTGGAAAAATAGGGGTTCTTTTATGCGGGTTTTTACTGTATATCATGACTATTAGTAACCAATACTGGATGTCTGAGTTGGAGGAATCAGTTAAATTTGTTTTCTCTAGCGTTTCGATGTTTTTCAGCCAAGACGAAATTGAGACACTATACGAAATCAAAACTAACTGATTTTCCAAGGAAATCACACATTTTAAAGTGCTTTGTTATAATATAATTTTTTACTGTTATTTTGTTGGTTTCGCCTAGATTTTACCTGAGCTCAACTCGCGAAACTAAGCTGGGCGGGCAAAAGATTTTGCATTATTTGATTATTTTTACATTAGTGAATTTATAAAAGTGAACGATGCCCTAATGATCCTTCTTGCTTTTGGGAACGTCAGGCGTTTTCTTCGATTCCGTAGTTCTCGAAACGTTATTGCAAAAACCAAAGAAGAAAACTAAAATCAAGAAATTTTATCCGGGCTTCCTTCATTTGCATTTTAATTTTCTATACCGTATATACATGGCGACATTCAATAGTTTTAGTTTTATTATCTCTGCGTATATATACGTGCTTTTTAGTTGCATTCAGTATTATTCAGTATATGCATGTACAACTTTATTTGTGTATGTAAATGATGAACCCACTATATAGTGGAACTGCCATTAGTCCCTCATTAGCCGTGATTTTCTGTCAAGATTAAAGTGTCTATGAAGCGAAAAACTTTTTAGCAGTTTTGAACAGATCAGCATGACAGGAGCATTCACTGAAAATTTTAAGCAAGTCTGCTAAAAGTAGTTTTTGAGCTATAAACTCTTAATGTTTGCCATGGCTTATCCATTTTTGAAGAAATTATAATCTTGATGACGTATGGAATTGGGCATGTATAACAACAATGTATTTTGATATTAATAATCCAACGGCATACGTCATATGTCCTATATATTCAATCCCAGTCTTTTCTTATTTTGTAACATTAGGAAGGACATTTTGGAACTTATTATCTCGAAGTACATGCCACGTTTATTTTATATTTTGGAATTGGTTGTTTAGATTAATATGAGCTTCAAATTTGCTCTATTGGAAATTTTCACTTCACAGACACTTTAAGGTCCTGCACAGGTATTATATGGCCCATGCAGTTCTAAGATCTAGCTTTCGCTCAGTTTTTATAAGTTTAATATAAAACAATTGTTTATTCTAAAGGATGACTAGCCACTTTGGCTGAAAACACTTGTTTTAGATTGTATTTTATAAGTTTCATTAGCGGACAACAAGATATATGTGTTTAGAATTACACCTTCGTCTTTTCTTTAGTGGTCTGCTATTCAAGACAACGTATTCAGAGGCTCTGTCGCAAAGACTAGTACAGATTATTGCCAACTAAATGATGCTCGACGCCAGGAATGCGGAATTTCAGCCGGGTAAGTGCATGGCATGCGTCAAGTATATTTATTTGACAATTAGCTTGCGTATAGCAGGTGTACTATTTTGAGGCCTGATAGGAGTTAAGAGGGGCGAATTATTGAGAAAGGGCAAGCGAGCTTGTTTTTGAAGGAAGTTAGAGCAGCGCGGCCGAAACGACTGTTTGTCTCGCTTCTTTTCTTCCACGCCCTCAGCTCTACAACTCGATCATTCCTCTCAATTTTTTCTCTTTAATTTTTTCTCTTATAATTAACAATTATTCGCCGAAGGCGAGGTGAATACCGGTGAATAATAACCGAGATATATACTGATACCCCGGCTTCGGTTTACGGGTACGGGTACCGCCATTTTTGTTTACTCGTAATAGAGACCTTAAGATACCCGGGGTTCGGTTTACGGATACGGGTAATCTACCCTAGTCGTATGTACGGGTAGACCATGATCTACCACGGGAAAACGGGTAGATATTACGAGTAAACAAAAATGGCGGTACCCGTAAACCAAAGCCGGGGTATCTTAAGGTTTCTACTAATCACCGATATTCACTGAGCCTGAGGCGAATAATTGTTTTAGTATAAATACACATTTTCGTACTTTTAGCCAACATTTTCTTTAAAATTGTTAATTTCCTCTTCTGTCGCATTGACAAATTGGCTGGCGCTCATTTTGAATAAACGCTGTAGGTGATTATCGAGAATTAGTTCGAAGTAACTCGACCAATCAGCGCACGCAATTTTCTATGATCACCTGAGTGTGTATTTATACTAATGAAAATTATATGGCATTCTCTTATAAACCCAGATGAAAAATATCGCCATGCTCGACTTGCCTGTGATGTCAACATTTCTTAGTCATAACAGTCAAGTCTGTTAAACATATACGTCACGATTTCTCTTATTTATTCTTTTAGAGATACGCAAACAACGTTTACGCTATCTAATGTTCAACGCATACCGACTTCACCGAGTCAAAATGGAAGCAGCTCTGACTTAACATTTTACGTCCTTTATCCGAAGGGTAACCCAGTTCCTCAGAGAGTATTGGCGCTGATTATTAAGGAACAACTTGATTCACTTCAGAGTAGTACAGGACTACAGCTTTCACTTCGAACCACCTTTGCTCCACCTCCAGCGGCTCCAGCACCCACGGCAGCTCAAAACAGAAGTTCTATAGAAGTTGTAATTCATGACTACGACGTTAGCAAGGTTTGTTTAAAAAAGTCACAAAAATAGCAGTACAGTGTACTAGAATAATTTTAGAATAATTTTAATTGTTCCCGTTATTGGAGGTTTTGCCTCTGTGGGTATTCCCTGCCATTGTCTATGTATATGTCTGTTTTAGTGTAATTGTGTATTTTAGTTTAAGTCTATAATTTTGTACTGGCGAAGCTTATAAATAGACTAACTATAGATGTTAGGTTTTAACCATTTGTCATGCACACCATGCTCAGGTGCAGCTGATTAAACACTGATCGTATGTTTTACAATATTATACCTCACAGTTAAGTTGTCCGACCAGAAAGTCAGATTTGCGCCACGTGACAACTTGGTATTTTTTAATGAATAGCCCTACCAGGCCTCGAATTTCCCGCTAGCGTACGTCACCGGGGTACTCGAAATTCGAATACCCCGCTTGCCTACGTTGAATACCCCGCTCTCCTACGTCAATCTTTTCGTCTAGAGTAATTTTTTGTGAAATACAAAATTTATGCGTGATCATTTTACAATGTTTGGTATAATATATCATTTATAGACCCTTCGTTCGGGTAACGAGTTATTTCGTCCCTCGGGATGAATGTTTTGTGGAATACCCCTCGCTCCAGGTCTATAATTGATAAATATCCCGTGCAACTGTTTAACTTGACAATTAACAAATAGATTCCATTTTGCCGCTGTCTGTTCAGTTATAGATGCACAGATGACGTCACAACGTGGTAAGAACAAAAAAGTGGCCCACGAGACGCAGTCGAGTGAGTCACTGATGTTCTTACCACGTTGTTACGTCTTCTGTGCAATGTGCATCTATAACTGAACAGACAACAAAAAATGGAATCTTTTGTTTTATACAATTCAAAAATTGAAAAGGTTTTTATCAAAAACTCTTGTCGGATTTTGTGGCATGAAGAAAGAAAAAAGCAAGTCAGCTGACGTGATCGACGTGATCCATGTGTCTGTCCTCTAATAGATCACGAGCAACAGCCAATGAAAACACGCATAGAAACCAGGCTATTGTATAACTCTGTATAGATTAAGTTTAAATCAATTCGATTCCCTTACGAAAATAAATGAGAAATTGGGACCGATCAGTTGATTATTCCATAGAATCCTATAGAATATCTATATAGAATTTAGAAATGCAATTTTAGAATATTCTATATAGAGTATGAAAATTCAATAGAAATCTAGCTATAAGAGTATTTTCATGAAAATTTGTACTTTGTACTTTTGAAGTCATATACTTACAGTGGCCACGTTTAAGTAAGTACTGTCTGTTGCGACAGTCAACACGAATTAGGCTAAGAAATATACTTAACAATTAGACAACGAGACCGAGTTTTCTATGAGCGAATAGTCAACGAGGCGAATGTCTGATTGTTTTAGTATAAATTTACCAACAAAAGTTAAATAAATTCTCGACAATAACGTATTCTTTGAGGCTCGTTTAATACATTTTTTAACTGCCAACAATAAACGTTCAACAGTCATTTCGGACATCTCATTCAGTACAGTAACTGATGGAAAAGTAAAGTTTTCTTGCATAAATTTAGCATGGGTTTTCATGTACAATATTGAAACAACATATATCCACTCATTTGATATGTAAAAGTGACAAAAAGTTGAAAGAAACATTCAATTTAGCATATAGTTTACATCACGAAATCTTGTCAACAGCAAGTGTAATTTTGAAATGTGTTTTGTTTGCAGTTATTTCGTTTTAAACGAACACAAATAAACAATTTAACGATCTTACCACTAATAATTTACATTCTAACCATTTTGTAGCCGTTTCTGTTTTCCGTAGAACTTATTGCTTCGCCTAAATGTTCAATTTCTTTTTTTCACTTGCCCACTCCGCTATAGTTTCGGCGCCATTGTTGCTTAACAGAACAACCGCTGGCTCTAATGGTCATTGCTCGTGCTACACTACGCATTTTGTCATTGGTCAATTTCGTTAAAAGAATGACTTTCATTGGTTTATCCCAGAGGTTTATATCACCAATTATAAACTCCTGCAATAGCCAATAGCCAATGAGGATTTGCATTATAAACTTGTAAATTTATACTAATAACTACTTATTGACCGAGCGTGAGGTCTGTACTATAGTGAAATATCGGACCGATGTTTTTTTAGTAAAAACAGAGGGCCGATATTTCACTAGTACAGACCGAACAAGCGAGGTCGATAAGTAGTTTATTATATGGCCATAAATGTAGTGAACGTTCTGTGAAAACTCGACCCATCTTTCTCCCGAAGTAAATGAAAATTGCAGACATTTTCCAATTTTGAAAATGGCAAGTACTTTCCGTTGAGCTAGAATCCTGAACTTTCTACCCCAAATAGTATTTTTCAATTGCTTTTGTTTGACATATTGCTCAAGATCGTACGTTAAGTAGTTGAATAAAAAATGATCTGAAATTCTAATACTTGTGAGAAGTAAATGTTATATTATTACGAACAATGTTACGAACGTTTTGGACATCTTAAAAACTTTCACAAAACGTGGAAACTCGAACTATACATGAAATGAAAGCTTATAAAATTTCTAACAACATATCCGCACGATATATTTCAACAATGAGTAGTTCTGAAATTATAATCCATCTTGTTGCATATCAACCTCGTACCCAGGGCCTTCTCTGCTTTGAAAATGGCGAGAGCTAGAGGCTGGTCACGTGATTCCAAGATTCTTGGAGTATTTGGTCACGTGGGTAATTTGAACTGGGGTAGCGGTTGATTTGGTTCTAAACGTAGATTCGTAGAAGATATTTGTTGCAAGTCTTGTAGAGGTAAATCCGAGGGATAAATCAGAATTTAAAGTATTGAATGAACATTTATTTATAATATATTTTAAAAAACTACGTTGATTTACGACATTTGCTGGATATTTCCATACTTTTAATAGAGCTACTGCAGTTCAGGTACTGCTACATATACTTGATATTCGATTGCTGTTGATTGTTGAGATTCACTTACCGTCCAGTATAGCGCAGTTTTGTTGTATGTTTCTTCTCCACACGTTTGGGATTTGTGGAAATTTAATTGTTGTTGTAATTTGTGTCGATTTACTATATAATTTCAAACAGCATTATTCGAATCTAGGCTGTCCTCGTTGAAGTATTTTAATAATATTGAAACACCATGGACGAACATTATCTGAAATCAGCACTTTGATTCAGAAAGTCCGGAAACAAATAAACACTTCTTGTTTGCATTCAATAAAAGCAATGTTGTAGTATAGACGCTACTGATGCAGAGCTACTGATGGTCATCAACTGATTTGATAAATTTATTAAGACAATGTCTTGTTATTTGTACGGTTTTGGTTATTCTTGATTGCTTAGACAGTTCGCCATATACAAGCCAACCACTCTCTTTTACATCAGTGGCTACCGATCTCCCCGGTAGCACGCAAAAATGTCGTGGTCACGTGACCAGCCTTTGCCAGGGTCTTCTCTGCCCCGCCATTTTGAGAAGGCCCTGGGTACGAGGTTGGTTGCATAAACTGACATGACTGCCATTTTGTTTATAAAACTTATTGTCCCGAACGGCAGATTCCGCTCTGAGCGGGCTGATACGGGAAATATCCGACCGCTTATGAACCAATCAAATTACAGGATTTCCGTATTCGGACCTCTCAGCGCTGCTGCCGTATAATAATGATATTTACTAACCAGTTTCTGTCTAGTGACAATAAGAATATGAGCAAAAATTTTGTATACTTTTTTAAACATTGCTGAACAAGTCATCGATCGTTACCATATGTCAGCGGTAATTTACTGTTTTTTTATTTTCAATTATTTTATAGTGGACTATTCAGGATCCGATATTCCGTGGAATCATGGCAGCAGAAGTTATTACATTTTGTAATACCTCTACGGCTTACTTTAATCTGTGTAATATTTCAAGGTAAGGAGTAGATGAACTATAATATAAATCTTTTTTTAGCAATTAAATTTGTTTTTTCCACAATATTTATGTTTATATTTTTGTTTTGGACATTAGCTTCGAAAAAATACCGAAAAAGAAGGAAATCTAATTATAATGCATTGTAAAGTTGGGTTGTTTGAGGTTTACAGCACAAGCAGGCATGCAAACATGTCCAAAGCAAGCTACTGGTGAATACATACACAAGCGTATGCACCATATTCATAAAGATGACTCAATTTACATTCTTTTATATGCCTTTAAATTAGCCTTTCGTTAGAAGTTTGTTCCGAAGTTCGCAAGTTCATTGGGAAGTTCGTAGTGTTTTGAACTACGTGTTTGATTGGCTGCTAGGAACCAAGCAGACAATCAAATGCGTAGTTCAAAAGAAGCCTGTGAACTATGTAACGAACCTGCAAACGTCCAACGAACTTCCAAACATTTTGGTGAAAAGTGTGTTGCAAATGACTGCATGTGATGAGGAAAGTGTCTCTCATAACAATTATCGGGGCGATGCTAGTAGATAATTGGTACACTGCTAAAGAAAGGATGCGAACACTGTTAACAGACTGGAGTCTCTCTTCTATTGAACAACCCTGCATGTCGAGATTGTTGCAAAGCTGAATTCAATGCATCCTCTATATTTAATCTTGTTTTAGCCTCCAAAAGTTATATGGGATGATTTGTCTTTGCGCATGTGTCCATTTCTTTTGTTTATTTCCTTGGTGACCATGTAATTAGAAAGTACTGGATTTCCACAAACTCTCCCTCGGCTTTCGGGGACATTTAATCAGCAATAACCTTAAATGTCATGCATTTACTTAAATAATGAAATGAAAATACAATAAATACTTCAATAATACATGTTCTCTATCTTATACTCTATCGTTTATAGAAATGATCTGTTTTCATTGAATTCGTCGCACGTCCAATTATTACCGGGCTCTCCTACTCAAAGCGGAAGTAACACAGTACTAGCTTTCTACGTCAATTTACCAAGTGGAACTGGGACAGTAGCAAGAAACATTTTAGCTACGGTTTTTGTTTCTCGGCAGGATCAAATTATCTCACAGGAAACTACTGTTGAGACATCATCACTACCAGAAGAACAGAACATAACTCCACAACAACAGCAAAACCTTGTTGCAATTACAATTTTTGATTACTCTAAGGTTAAGGTAGGAGATGTTATCGTATTTATTGCATGCCATGAATATTTCAAATTAACTTTATGATACTTTAAGAGATCGGCTAGTAAGGATTGCTTCCAAATTTTTGACCTAGCTATTGCTGAGAAAACGGCGGCAATGTTAGTTGTTTAGTTGATTGATTGATTGATTGATTGATTAATTGATTGATTGATTGATTGATTGATTGGTTCTCTAGGTCTTAAGGGATTGCTTGCAATCAGCATACAATAGGCTTTTCGCTTTGCGGCAAAAGGTCTGTCCGACAGACGACAAGTATTGCCAATAGGCTTTTTGCTTTGCCCCACAAGGTCCGCCTGATTAGACAAATATCGAGCATGAATATTTACGACAAAGAGTTAGTAGTTCCCGTGCGCATTGTTGTTGTGGAACAACTTTCTTTTTTACTCTGTCTTAAGCTTTTTTTTTCATTCATTACAGCAACAGGATTATAGGAAGCTGCGAGTACTTGCATCTGATTAAAAATAGCTTACGCAAAAATGCAAGTACTCGCAGTGAGCTGCGAGTTTTTGCAATGACTGGAAAGAGCGTTAACGCCAAACTATTTTATTCGTCAAGTAGAGACCTTTCGAAAAGCTACCGTATTTACTCGATTAAACGCCGCCCTCGAATAAGCGCCGCAGTTACAAACGACATGTTATTAAACGCCGCCTTCGAATAAACGCCGCATTTATTCTCATCAATGCGGCGTTTAATCGAACCAAGGGGACACTGACATTGAAATTGAATAAGAAAAGTGACAGCAGTGCGCTAGTCACCAGAAACTTAGTCACCAAATGAGACAGTGAACATTCCAGAAGAGACACATTAATTGTGTTCTTAAGGTTTTAGTTTTTGGGTTTTAGTTCTAAGGTTTAAGTTTAATGATTTGCAATAAACGGCGCCCTCATAAAAAATGTAATAAACGCCGCGGCGTTTGTTCGAGTAAATACGGTATGCAGCAAATGATGAAATGGTTAAACTCCAATCTCTCCAATCAATCTGATTGGTTGAAATTGTTTATAGTGTATCTGCTGAAATTTCAATTGTTGGTAAAGTCCTTTATTCGTATTCTTTAAGTGCTTGTGAAATGGAATTTTCGCTAATTTCTTTATTTCATAATATAAAAATATAGAAATCGCTGATATTGCTACATGCATATAATTATGCTCACTATCTTTTTACGTGTTTAGAAAATGCTTTATTTTTATATTTAAACTTGCCAAACCGTAGCATTTCTTAAGTCGAAATGTCAGCAAGGACTGAGTCGAGTAACAATACCTGTGACGTCACAAGATGGATCAAGACTAAACAAATTTATGATAATGATCCACCTTGTGACGTCAAGTAGTTGTTGTGGCCGCGTTATTGTGTTGACGTTTCACGGCCCTAGCTATCAATTTTGAACTGAAAAATAAAGTCTTTTCCAAAGACGTAATATTAAATGAACATATATACGACTATCAAATAATATAAAAAGCAGAAATTTCATTTCATAAGCACTTTAAGTCATCGGTTTGTTCATGCATGCATGCACACTTCTAAATGACAATTTACATACAGTATGACGTACGTTTTTGCAATTCCTGTAGTTATCATTGTTTGATAATTTTGCGTAATTAACGTTATTAGTTAGCACTTTTAATTTATTTCAGTTTAGACATGTTCGAACAAACTATCTGCAAAATGGTATAATTTATACCTTTACTATGAATTGATATGATGACATTGTTTACTAATTTTGACTATTTTTATTTTTATTTTTATATAGTTTACTTCTCTTGAAGTACTTGATATCAAAATTACTGTAGCAGCACGAATGAATAATTATTGCTTTGGCGATGGATCGTCCGGAAACGCATGTAGTCAGTCACAGTAAGTCACCGTGTAACTTTTCTATGCTAGCTAGCTAGTCTATAAAAGACAACAATTAATATATGTAACTGTAAATAATTTTAGCGAACGCACGCGTTGAAGTTTATTAGTCACTTGCATAAAGATTATACGTTGGGCATAAAACAATTTGTAATGAGAAGCTACAATCGAGATCAAAATAAGTGGGTACAACTGCTTTTTATAGCGGAAAATTGTATCACTAACGTTAGGTTTTTATTCTATTCTAGCACAATGTTGCTTATTTAATATATTTTATTATTATACTCTGCATTTAGCCATCATCGGAGAGGAGCATTGAAGTGGAGGGGCGGCGCGCGGGGTGGGGTTAGTGGGGTTACCATGTTTAATCGGAAACTTGCACAACTGCACCGATTGTAGCTGTATATGTGTTAGATAATTTCTAATATGTATATATGTATGTAAGAAGAGTGGGTACTCCAGTTTACTCATGTATATAGTAACTGTAGATCAATAAGCTGGACCTTCAGAGGAACAGTTTAGATATGACTGCATGCATGATAGGGTTATTCAGTATAAATAAAGTTTTGTTTGTCAGTAGTGTTTCGCCAGTACATGCACTAACATTTCTATTTTTCAGTTTGTATTTTTACTACATGCTTATACTGTACATACACAACATACTAGTTCTTCATTTATGTTTAGCTAAAAGACTATATCTTTTTTTTTTCAACAGACGGAGAAGAAGGAGAGCTACAACGTAAGTATAGATGTGATTCTGATTATTTCCAATAGCATGCAAACCTCAAATTCTTTTTATAAGACATTGTTAATAGTGTCCGTGATAGATCACTGAGCAGACAGAACAGTACGATGTGATGACAAATAAAATAGTAAGATAGGCCTCTAAATAAGATGGTCCTGCGGCAACTAATAATTTACATTTATATAATAGTCTTTAATTATATTTTTAAATAATCGTTTCCAGTTCAAGAAATCCTGCGATTACACTCTAGATGAGAAGATGACTTTGTTAAGAGTAGAACTGATCGATATACTGGTTGAATCTATATATTGCAAAAAACTACAGTATTTTCTTATTTGCTGTATAACTGAACTATAAAAGTGTTCAGTAATATTTTAATCAAGTTGAATTTATTTATACGTTCTATTTTTCAGAAATCAAAACCAATTTACACAGGACGATGTTCACGTCATTCAGAACTCTGTTAAGGCAGAGCAAAACAACACAGTGTTAAATATCTCTGTTACCTATCCTGGACAAAACACACCTGTTTCTTCCAATGTCGTGCAAGATGCGTTGCATAAATCTTTCCAACAGGATACAACCTCCGATATTACAAATTTGAAGCTTGGTATTGTTAATATTCCTCCTACAGTTACTTCGAGTCAAACTGCAAGTGCAATCGATGTTCTGCTGCCAAATTTCTCTGTAAATCAAGTACGTTTTCTTTCTTTTCCCCTTTTTTCCTCCTTTTTTCTTTTATTTTTTCTTTAATTTCTTTTGGGTTTCTTTCCCTTTCTTTCCTTTTTCTTTATTTTCTTTTCCTTCTTTTTCTTCTTCTCTTTTCTTTTTCTTTTTCTTTTTTTTTCTTTCTTTCTTTCTTTTTTTTTGTTTTCCTATTTTCCCTTTTCTTTTCTTTCTTTTTTTACTGTCCATATGTCCTGCCCAGTTCTGTTTTATTTTGCTTTGCTTTTTTATAGTTTTGTTTTGTTTTGTTTTGTTTTGTTTTGTTTTGTTTTGTTTTGTTTTGTTTTGTTTTGTTGCTTTTTGTTTTATTTCAATTTATACTTTTCAAATTGTCAAATTTGTTGGTTTTTGAAGCTTTTGTCAGAATACAATTGTTTACTCTAACATAACAAAAATTGCTAACCCTTTTCTTGTTTTTGTTTTGTTCTCTAATTTTTACGGTTTGGCGCCTGGCGTTTTTATTAAATTAAAAAAAGTGGTCATGAGTATTTAAAATACAGTCACATTAAATATTATTCTAATTTTGTTTTAGTGGTTATTAAGTAAAGATACCTCTTTTCGCCAAAATATGAGCAATGCAATTGTCGCCTTTTGCAATGAAAGTGATTATCATTTGGAGCTGTGCAACATTTCACGGTACGTAAAATATTTAACAATTAGACAACGAGACCGAGTTTTCTATGAGTCAAACTGAACAATTTTCCATTACTTTCGGGCCAATGTTTTCATGATTTCATCACTCGTATATAAATTTTAGCGGACGCCATGTTTGGCCGAGTTTCCAGGTTTTGTTTGCAGCGTGAATATGTCGTGGCTTCTGATTGGTCAGGATAGGAATATTCTTGTTATAAGACGGTTTGTCATTGGATAATGCTATCAGTGGTCTATCACCAATAGACCAGTGGTCTATCACCAATAGACCACTAGTAGCTCAGCCAATCAGAATGCCGAATTTGTAATATATAGACCACTAGTTGGATGATACTAAAATCAGTTGTATCGTCAGCAGAAATTGACTGATGAATGTTTATTGCAAATTCACAAATTCACAAATTTATCTGGCTCTTAACTTTGTCATTATTGTGCTCTCATAACATTGGCTTTAAAAACAATGCTTGTGGATTT
Source organism: Paragorgia papillata (assembly GCA_035771165.1). Taxonomy (NCBI): domain Eukaryota; kingdom Metazoa; phylum Cnidaria; class Anthozoa; order Scleralcyonacea; family Coralliidae; genus Paragorgia; species Paragorgia papillata. The sequence goes on from JAWNZC010000014.1 coordinate 8,296,474, forward strand.
TGTGTTCTAAATTTATCATATATAAATTATATATATAAATTTATTGTCACCTGCTATTTATTAATAATTTTATCGGGCGTAGTGGTGTATTTTGCGGGCTAAAATTGAGAATTTAGCGGGCTAAAATATATGATCTGAGCCTATCAGGTTTAACAGTTCAGCTTCTATATATTGGTTTGTTGTTTATGGAATTGTATACTTCTCTTGTCAATACTTTGGAGTAAAGATTGTTCTGATGACAAATGTTGCGTTTTTCTGCCAAGTTACATGCATGTAAGTTATGCATGAGTAATTATCTAAATATTTGTTGCAATGAAATACACGCCGGCGTTCGCGAAGGTGGCACTGTTCAAGATACTGCATGTTTACCGTATACTGTCTTTGATTTTCTAAATGCCCACTAAAATTATTATAATAGTAATACAGTTGATGTTCTTGGGCATAAATATGTTTTTGCCCCTTCTCAGAGCTAATTTTAACTCTCACCTTCGGCTCGTCCTAAAATGAGCCTGAGTCGGGCCAAAAACATATTTATGCCCGCGAACATCAACTCTGTTGTTATATTATATGAGTACTGAGATTGGTGAGGGCCAATGTGGCAATGTGTGAATAAATATCAGTATTGTCGCTCAGTGACATAACCATCTAATTGTTAAATAGCTGATGCATTCGAAATACGAAATATTATATCTAAAGTCTTTCTTATTTTACAAAGAGCTTTATATAAAGCAATGAACTATTATTGTGTTACTATCCTGTATCATGTACATTATAATTAATTACTTATAATTAATTAGTTCCTTTTTTTTTAGAGATGAACTTTCAAAATTTTCTTTCTTAAACGTTCAAACACTACCAAACTCCCCGCGTCAAAATGGTAGTGATGCACTACTGTCCTTCTACGTCAATTTACCAAGTGGCAGTGGAACAATGCCTCGACATGTTTTGGCTACAATATTTGCTTTGAAAAAAGATGCTATTTTATCGCAGCCATTTTCCCTCCAAACGTCACAGCTTTCAGCCGAATCCACTTCTCCACCACCACAGCAAGAGCTTGTTGAAGTAGCGATAGAAAATAAGCCTGAGGTATGTAGTGTTAGAAAGAGACGTATGCTACATTCCTGGACAAAATTGTTTTCGTGTAGTGTCCCAAGGATTTTTGTCCAGGATTCAATCCTGGACAAACTTGTTGGGACATTTTGACGATTTTCGCATACCAAACCTCACTTTGGGGTCTTTAAATCACATGTAATTTTGTTGTTACTTTTATTTGCCGCACGCTGCAATTACCAGCCAAAATTAAAGTCTTGCATGAAATAACAGGTTGCCTTACAAGGAACAGTGATGTACAATTCTCATCGCGTGCAATTGAAATTCCGCATAATTTCACAGATATACGACTGGCTTAAAGCAAGATATTCCCAGTGCGCGCATGCGCCGCAGGGATAGAGTAATTTGTTTGTTTGTTTGTTTGTCTGTCTGTCTGTCTGTCTGTCTGTCTGTCTGTCTGTCTGTCTGTCTGTCTGTCTGTCTGTTTGTCTGTCTGTCTGTCTGTCTGTTTGTCTGTCTGTCTGTCTGTCTTTCGCGTGAAAGTTTGGTTCCGTACGAGGCGCACGGGTCTTCACAACGCACTTCTTGCTATTTTAAAAATAGAAAATGGCTGCCCGTGTTTAGTATAGTTTGATGCAAATATGAGATGGAGTTATTACTTTTTAAAATAACTCCTTACAGTCGAGACTGGCTAAGAAAATGCGCAAACTGCGTTATCTTGATAAAATATTTCACAACATTTTCCTACAGTAAATGAGTAATGCCAAGCTTTTTGCTGCATGGAAATCCAACCCGTGATTAGTAAAAAATATTCAAATTTTAAACTATATAAAAAAAAACCAACTAACTATTGTGATAACATTTTTGTAAGTTTGTAAAGTTTTTGGGCAAAAGGTTGGGTTTATATCTTTATAAACGTTTCTTCGATTTTCTGTTACAGCTTAACTCGCTTCATTTACTGGATATCCAACATACTGTTGCAGACGCAATGAACCAGTACTGCAACTCATCGACAAATCCATGTGAAAGGCTTAGCGGGTACGTTGATGATATATAATGAATATATGATGTATTTATCTTAAATGTTTAAGCTATTTGAAATGCATGCCTTTTTCAAAACATGAGGTGTGAACACAACTATAATGACAATTGAAATATAGTGAGGTTAGATATACTGCTGAAACAGAGAACGTAGGGTGTTTCTCTCTGACGAAGGCCCATTCGCTCGAAACGTTAGACTCCTACGTTCTTTGTTTCGGCAGTATATCTAACCTCACTATATTTCGATTGTTGTTTCAACACTGCCTACACAGCACGCTACTTTTATTTCACTATAATGACAATTGCCTTCTATGCTTCAGTACTTTTAAACCAATCCTCAAAATTATTAAATTTACTAACATCTATTCTGTAACAAATATTTGCAAACATTAATAGCAGACGATTAACGAAAATGCAATATTTAACATTTCTATATCCGCCTTCCATCTTGATATTATTTCTTGCTATTATATCTTAAAAGTTTCTACGCCATGCATTAAAGTGTCTATGAAGCGAAAATCAAGTCTCTTATTTAAAAGAACACCTAAATGGCAAAGTAATTAACATCCTTTGCAGACTTTTGTTTCCTTGCCTCATTGTTTAGATCAGTATTTGAGTTTGTTTAATTTAATATGTAAATTGAACATCTTGACGCCATTATGCACATGTGACGTCAAGATGTTTAATTATAGAACGTCTAACGAACTGAAATATCTCAACAACGAAGAAAGGAAACAAAAACCTGCAAAGAAATGCCATTTTTTGCTATTTGAATAAGACAGACTTAATTCTTGCTACATACTGCACTTAAACCGGGCAATTAGTTAATACTATATATCATTTTTAGGGCTTTTACTTCCAAGGATGTTCACGTGTTTGTGCTGAATGGTACAGTACAGTTCTATGTGACTTATCCTGACACAGACACCCTTGTCAGTCGCACAATTGTACAGGACGCAGTCCGCACAATTTCCACGTCAAAGATTTTGGGACTAATGTTAACCGTTTCACCTACAACTACAACTATAGCAAAAGACGATGGAGTAGACTGGCCTTTGATTTTAGGAGTATCCATTGGTGGAGCTTTGCTTTTGATATTCGTCGTTTTATCTATTGTTATGTAAGTTATATACTAGTTATATACTGATTATATATATATAATCGCGCGACATTTTACGCCTAGTGGAAATCTAGCGGCAAAAATTAAGTTTGTCTCATTTGAAAGAACTGAAATGGAAAGTAACATCTCTTGCATGTTTTGGTTTCCTTGCTTCGCACCAGAGTCGGACTGGCTCCGTATTAGGGGCGGTGCCATTAGGGAGAGGGGCGCCGTGAGGGTTTCTTCCAGAATATTTAACAAGTGGGCAAAACAGGCAATACGTACTACGTGTGGGGCAAGGAGCGCCGAAGGCGCGACCAACTTCCAAGGGGGTCCGGGGGTATGCTCTGAAATAGCATTTCCTGCATTTTGAGGGGGGTTTGAAAGAGTTTTGAAGGATATAAATTCCAAACAAAATATTCAAATATACTCATTTTATATAGGAATACATCATAACATGCAAGGCATACATCATGAGGACATGTCGTCATACATGGACAAATCAACTCACATTGTGTGTACCATTAATTAGGTGACTACTTCATGTCACGCTGTCAGCTGCGTGAAGCGTACTATAACATTATTTAATCTTAATATACTATTAGCTGTACCATACTGATTAAAACGTAAAACGACTACAAATCCAAAATCGGGTTTTGAAATAGGAATTGCACTACATATCAAATATAATATTATACAACGGGAAAGGGGCGCAGTAACGGCATCCTAAGGGGGCGCATGTGCCATTGGCACAATGGCACATAGGGCCAGTCCGACTCTGCTTCGCATCATGCACTATTTAGCTATTGAAATTCGATTTACAAAAAACAAAAAATCATAAAAGTGGCAAACCGCTAAGATTTGAGAGAACAAAATACTGACGTTTTAAGCATCTTTTTTTGTACTTTAAGAAAATTTGTCCGCGCTAGAATAAAAACGGCCAGTGGCGTAGGGAGCAAGTTGATCTTGGAGGGGCACAGCTTCAAAAGGGCACTTTGTTCAGGGAGTAGGACTTCAAAAGGACACTTCTTGAAACACATGTTTTATCATAAAAAGGGCACTTCTTGACAAAGTTGGCGGGGGGGGGGGGGCACATACCCTGTTCCCCCCCGGTTCCTACACCCCAAATCTAGTCGACCTCTAAATCTGGTAAATCGGGTTGGACAGTTGCATGTCTGACACAAAATTCCTTTTTGCCTCGCATAATCTTTATTTAACTCACAGTTTCCGCTTTTGTATCGTATCCATCTTGCATTTACACGCAGCCTTGTGTCCATGTTCGAAAATGTTATTCATAGCGAGACTGCATGCATGCAGCTTAGAAACCAGGTTCAAAGTTCTGTAATCTGTAGCTTGGGACATTATTTTACCACTTCCTAAAATTCTTGTAGCTTCTAACTGATTTTCATTAAAAAATTATTAATAATTCACGAGGAAAATCTAAGGAAATTATAAGATTAAACCGGTAAGATAATCGTCCTGATTCACATAAACTTTTCGTTTAATTCTCTTAGTCAAAACAGTTTGTATTTTTTAAATAATCAATAAAAATGAACATTTCTATTCATCAGTTTTTCAAATAAAGCTCGCGTCTGTATATCAGATAAAGATTGGCTGCTCATGCATGTTTTATCTATTACTTACATAAGTATATGTACTTAAAATTTCTGCATGGTATGTTAATATTCAAATTATTCCTTGTTTTGCAGTGGAGTATTAAGAGGTGACAAGAATGATTTCAAACCCAGGCACGAGTATTACGATTTCGATGAACAATCAGTGTATACCCCACGTGGATGGGAGTTTGACAGAGCTTCGCCATACAGTGGATCACCATTTGCAAGCATTGATGCTATTCCTGGCTTTGACGAAGATGGCTTGCCATCTGAAAACGCAATACGTGATACCCATATCTATTAAGGATTATGCCAAACATGCATGCTATAGCTTTTATTAAACAAGGATTGTATACCTGGAATTTACATGCTTTGATTTGAGCAAGACATTTTAACTTATCACCGTGCACATATGTATTTCTTAACGCAACAAAAAACATAATTTTCACAATATTTTTTAGTAACACGACATTACTAAGTTCAGGCAATTCTGGTTTCCATCTTGTTTTAACACTTTGCTTAATCAATTTCAAATTTAATGACGTTACAAGCTGGGTAAATTTTATGACATATTTTGCTGACAAATTTTGGACATGCCTATACCAGTGGCCTATACGTATCAGTCAGTTTTACTATAAGTAAAGACTCTGTTTTACCCAGCTTGTGACGTCAGATGCATACAATAGTAAACATGTTTTGAAATTCTAAAGAAATTAGAAATTGTGATTTTTGTTGCTTTTTAAATAGTTATGCAAAACTCCTCTTTTCTTTTTTCTCTTCCCTCACTTTTCTTTTCTGGTTCTCTCCCCTTCTCTTCCCTTTCCTTCCCTTCTCTTTTCTTCTCTCTATTTCTTCCTTTTCATTCCCTTCATTTCTTTTCACTTCACTTACCTTTTTTTTCTTTCTTCCTCTTTTCTCTTCTTTTTTCTTCTTTCGCTTCCCTTCCCTTCCCTTCTCTTTTCTTCTTTTCTTTTCTTTAAGAACCAGTTTGCAAGTTGCTACTTAAGATGAAATATTATCCACTATCACTTGAAAGTCATAGAACACCATAAATTTGAAAATAAATGGACAAATGTACCCGTTACATACTGCATGTGTTGGCAAAATCTACTCTTACACAATCACTTGAATTGTATCTTTCTTCTTACGTGTATTACCATGGCTGCCTCCTCCACAGGCCCTATTGCATCATGGACAGGACACACACGCCGAATTTAGGGCCTGCAAGATCCTGTAAAAAATTTAACAAAACTTGGCACGGAATAAATTTGCATAATTAACTACATTATTAATAGCCATGGCTATATCCGAAGATTTTGAAGGCCATTGAAGACTTATTACATACGAATCCTAGCTTTAAAATGCAGGAATTGTTGAAGAAAGCAATTACGGTTGAACTTTGTCAACTTTCGGCCGGAATAATCAACGAAAATAGGGGCTGTTTATATGGGAGGCGAGGTATCATCGGTTACAAAATATGAAGCTTAACCATCTAATATAACCATCCCACAAGCGGGATATTAATCTTGAACACATAAAGCTAAAAATCCTAGAGGGGTGCTGTGGTCGGGGTCTGAGAGGAGGCACATTTTTCCGGAGGGTTGTGATTAGGTTTAGGGTTTCCGGGGGGCGTGATTACCGGGGGGTGGTATGGGGGTGAGGATTCGTTTTAAAAGGTTGTCCAATCAGATGGTGGTTTTAATAGTGGTTAAGCTTCATAATTTGAAGGTAATGATAGCTCGGGAGGCGGGACGGGACGTTTGCCGGGACGGGACGTTTTTCATCCCAGGTTTACATGAGTTCTACCACCCGGGACGTTCAACAAGCATCTCTAGTTCGTGTTGGACATGCTCGGTATTTCGCTTTTTTTAGGGAAACTAAGCTATTTGGTCGGATAAACTGTACGTATCTTGTAGCCAGATGAATTATCTTTCTTCCAGTATATTTGATAGCTTCTACAGTGATTTATTTCTCAAGAAAACATTCGAAGAAGACAGATTATAATACATACGAAAAAGAATTTCAAAATAGCGGCCGCTATTATTTGGACATGTTCGGTATTTCGCTTTTTTAAGAAAACTAAGCTATTTGGTCGGATAAACTGTACGTATTTTGTAGCCAGATGAATTATCTTTCTTCCAGTATATTTCATAGCTTCTACAGTGGACTATTTCTTGAGAAAACGTTCGGAGTGGCAAACGACTAGGCATTTTTGTTTTTGCATCACATGACAAATGTTGCAAAGTCAGCATAATATCGTCCCGGCAAAGCGGGACGGAGTGTTTACATGAGAAAAATTGTCTTGGATTTGCCAGGATCCCGGCTGAGCGAACCGGGATGAAAAACGTCCCGGCAAACATCTTTCCATATAAACGGAACGGGATAAATAAGAGAGATATACATGCATGGTGAGATCCCGGCAAACGTCCCGTCCCGCCTCCCATGTCTACCCAGAGACTCTTTGGTTTATACTTTTTCGGTTTCCACAATTCCACAACAACTGAAACTTGAATTACGCTACACTATAGCCTACAATTTAACAAAATTAAATATCATTAACTCTTGGTCAGTTGACAGTCTTCGATAGCTAAATAAACCAAAAAACAATACGAAAAACCTGTTACTCAGTTCCTGACCGTCGAATTTGCTTTTGTTCGGCAGATATTTCCCCCCCTTCAATTCCTTTTTGTCACTAAAAATATTATTGGCAGAAGGTCGGTAATTCTAAAACATATTGGTTTCTTCATTGTCATGATCTGTAAGAAAGTTTAGACCGAATATCCTGGTGGGTCACAGTGTTTAAAGAACTTGGACGTACGTTTGTTGAACAGCGGCCGGAAAAAATTTGCAGGCCCTCTCAAAACTATCGCCTCTATATAGGGCCTAGTCTCGCTGTGCATAATGGGATCGGTCACCATTTTGTTTACAGGATCTGGCAGGCCCTCTAAACAGTGTGTCCTGTCCATGATGCAATAGGGCCTGTGGAGGAGGCAGTTACCATGGATAGTAAAAAGACTGGATTGGAAACTTAATGGCGTGAGCATAACAACGTGTTGCAATTGACAAGCTTAAAAAACCCGAGTATATTCTAATATTCAAAGTTTGGGATTAATACAGCCTAAAATGATAATCGAATTGTCTGTAAATACGACAAAGCCACAATACGACAAAATGCCCGTCTATTCTTACTCATTTTAAAAGAAGATATCAAGGTTTACTAGTTAAAATATGCATCCCAAATTCCGAGCAAAACAAAGCACAATTTGGGGATGCCAGTTTCTTCAAAACAACACAGGAATCATCAAAACAAAGATCAACAACGCTTACCCCGAATGCTCGATTGTGGCTTAGGCAGGTTTGTAAGGCGATAAAATCATTTGAAACGTCAACATAGTCATCTGAATGTGAGGATATAAAGAATTTGAAGAAAAGTTCACTAAAAACCTCAGTAAAACAAGCGTACTCACGCCATTCGTGACATCACAATTTGCAACCAGGTTTCAACTTCTCTCGCAATCTCGTACCCAGAGCCTGCGATCCTTTTGGTCATTACCAAGGAACGGAGGCTCTGGGAAACTCCGATGAAAAAGACCCCAAAATTGGGTTTTTGTTCCCAGTCCTCTGGTTCCCAGTTCCCTATAATTTGTAACAATCATCGACGATCGTTCGCTTGTTCGAAGACCAGGAAAAATATTTGTTTACCGATAAAAAAAGGCCCAACATGTTTTACAAAGCTCTCGACAAAACAATGGATACAAATGGTCTTTCTTCGCTTTTCTCAAAATCGTCAACCAGACGATTTGACGAGTGTGTTTTAAATGTCCGGGTCGCCGTCAGCACTCGGCAGTAATCGGCTCAGCCGCTCAGGTAAGAAATTGTACTTTCTGCCAGGAATTTTGGCTAAACTACATCGACCTTGTATTCTCTAATATAATTTTAAAGTTCTGAGACGAAACTGCGAAGAATTACGAGACGAGTCAGACGATGGATGTTTGTTTGGCGACGAAGCGACAATAATAATAGTTTTAACTTGTAAATTGTCGGAATTTTTGCTGTTTTTAATTATTTCATGTGTTCAATTATATTTTGGGTCTGTCGTGTTTAATTATGTGTTACAGAACGTCGAGAAATCGATTAAACAAGTTAGCAACGTGCACACTTTTTGACATTTTACTGTTTTCAAACTAACCAATCAGATGACGAGTTTCATCGGAGTTTCCCAGAGCCTCTGATTCTTGGTAGTAGCCAAAAGGATCGCAGGCGCTGGGTACGAGATTGCATCTCTCGAGCAAAGAAAAACGCTTTTCAGCCAATCGGCGGCCTGGAAACACCTCACGTGACTATTAGTTTCCAATCCACTCATTTTACTATCCATGGTATTACCAACTTCCATCCAAGGAACAAGAGTATACCTTTCTAACAGACGTTTGGTAGACGTTCGTCAAGCTCAATTACTCAGAAAAGATTAGACGCTCTAATCATTGAGCCACTGACGCTCAGATGGAAAGATAAAGTTGTAAACCTTGATGGTTAGAGCGTCCAACCGGTCATTAGAAGGTTGCAGGTTCTTTTCTAAGTAATTGAGCTTGACGAACGCGTCTACCAAACGTCTGTTACATTACACCAAGCTCGCAAACGTGCCACATGCACTACATGTATACGTATATACCACGTATCATATAACTTTCTGTTCCTGACACTCTACCAGGGGTGTAGTGGACTATATGTAAGTGCCACTGCAGGTTGTGACACTCGGTTCGTGCCTTCGGCGCGACAAATATCTAGGGGGTACGGGAGCATGCCCCCCCGGAAAAATTTTGAAATCTGGAATCTCTGAAATGCCATTTTGAGGAAAGATTTTAAAGAATTTTTTTGTCAATTTGTATATCAAACACTGATTTTGAATGGTGGGTTCTGGCGCATTTTGATAATGAAAGTAATGTTATGGTAAACTGACCCTTTCATCGGTGTTTTCCCGCTTGTATCACTGTTATATATGTTCAAGTCACTTAAACTGTTTTTTATGGCATAATTTATGGCACCATCGAACGTCTATTGATATTAATTTATATTATATATTACAATCCGTCGTGGTCCAGGTGTAATAAATTAGCAGCAATTTATTTTAGTATGCAAAATAATTTTGAGTAATGCAGTCGCGTTGGAGAAGTTCATTGTAATGGCCGTCCCGTTGGTCCCGTACGTTTGATCATTAACTGGCATAAAACTGGCATAAAACTGCATAATTATGTTTTTCGAGTTATGTTTAAAAAAAGCAATCAACCAATGAAAATGCAGAGTCCACCAGCCGATGCCAATTTCAAAAAGGCCCTGGGAACGAGGTTGAAGGAGACACTTTTTAGTTCCAAGGCCAAGTCGCATATAAATATAAGGATTTTAAAAATGGTGGCCTTGCTTTCTTAGTTCTCCAAGGAAATTTGATAAATGTTCAACAGAAATACTTTATACGTCACACATCCAAAAGCAAGATAAGAATTCACATGAGATGGCTTCATACTGACTAAGCAGCAATCTGGTTTCCACTCTCGTTTTGAATGTCAAGCACAACGTACTCCTGAGCGCTCCCTTCGGTAGCTCGGAGGGATTTTGCATCATATTTCAGTGGTCTTCTTTGGATTCTCTGAGTCTGTGACGTCATCAAAATTAGTTATGTAAAAAAAGAGGACAAAAGAGCACTTTACTCACGTGATCGGTGGCCCCATTGGGGTGGCGAAACAATACGAAATATTTGAATAAGAAAGAGCTAATTCCCATGCCGTACACCAATATGGCCGCCATTTCATTGTTTTGGTATACCAATATGGCCGCCGTGACGTCAGATGAAAACGCTCTATAGGATCGGAACCAGTATATGAAATTTTACAAATATAAAACCTGACTGAACAGCAATTTCATGAAGAAGAGTTTGCACCCAGGCTAAAGTCCGGCGTAATGATATGAGGACTTTAAACAAGCACAACCCCAACGTCACGACGACGACTAAAGCCTTTTTTCAACCAAAACAAAAACGTTAAATAATTTAGTGTCAAGGTAATGCCCCAACACCGCCCTCATTGCGCACACGGTCAACTGCAGAAACACTCTCGCGTTTTCAAGACGTTATTGCAATGAACAGCAAAAGTTGTTAGTTTAACTCTTTCAGGTCCGCGGACTCAAAACCCAGTCGCAGCAGGCGGTCTCACCAATTTGCAAATTAACATGGCATACCACGAAGATGATACCACAATATATAATTTAAATCAGGGCGCAAATTTGAATTGTCTTCACCGGCTCTACTATACAAATTTTGGGTTTTCGGGTCTTGTCGGACAAATTATGCTAATTTATGCTAATTATTATTAAAAAATATTATAATCTATAACAAAATGTTAAATATTTAAACAATAAATAATTTTATACGAACGTACTTTGTATCAGTAAAATGAAAAGCAATATTTCACAAAATTTAAATTGAGAGATGTAAAGGCAAATCACAAATTCTTACAATAAGAACTTCCTCGATGCAAACTTATTATTTTTAACCTCGTATGCTCTTTAATCTAGTCTAAAAACTATAAGGAAACGGTACGTCTTCTCAGCAATCAATTCCTATATTCGTCCAATAATTTCTCATTTATCTAGAATTATTTAAGATAATCGCGCCTTCAAAAACTACTTTAATTGAACAAATTAACTTTTGGACGGTTTGAGAGTGCAACGAACTCCGCCTGCTGGGCAAAATGTGACGTTCTCGGCGATCTCAAGACTTTGGCCAGGAAGTAAATTAATGGTAAACTTTTGCAGCAATCGAGCAATCACCAACTTCACTTCCAGTTCCGCAAGTTGAACTCCGACACAGCGGCGCGAACCAAGAGAGAAGGGAAAATATGCATATGGATGCAATTTATCCTCAGAATCAAATCTATCTGGTTGAAATGATTCTGGATTATCCCAATAATCGGGATGATGGTGAAGAACAAACGGGTTTACCATGAGCGGAGTATTGGCTGGGATTAGAAGACCGCCTAGTTCGGTGTCTTTATCCGTTGCTCTTGTTATGGCAGTTGTTGGTGGGTGCAAGCGCAATGCTTCTTTCATCACCTTATCAAGATAACGAAGTGATCGAATATCTTCTGCTGTGACCAGACTCCGTCCGTCAATGACTTCGTCAAGCTCTTCCCTCAACCTGAAAAGAGAATATATTTCTGTTCAAGAAAGAACACTACCTTTGCTATCGATGCATAGCTTACTCCATCCATCCAGCACTGATGAAATTTCGGCAAACCTGCATAGCTGGCCCGCGCTTTACATAAATTTAAAACTTGAACTTTTTCGCGTAGAAATTTAGGATCTTGTATACGTAAGTACCCTGCGACCTACGCAAGCTTCGGGGGAAAGTGGGCTCTGCCAACAAACTCGATCTTCGCCAATCTTCGCCATTCTTCGCCCAAAGCGAGTCAGTCAGGTTTTAAACTGGTCAAACAAGTTCTAGTTTACGAACACGCGTAAGCAGGAAAATAGGAAGTGACGCGTTAGAGCCTGGGCCCAAAATAGTATCTTGGCAACCGTTCACGCATGCTCAAAAAGAAATATCGAGTTTGTTGGCAGAGCCCACTTTCCCCCGAAGCTTGCGTAGGTCGGAAAGGGGCTCCGACTCAATGGGATGCCGCCTCATTAAATATCCAACTTATTATTTATTCATTCTCAGCCTCTTTTGGGACCCTCAGCCCTAGCCCTTATGATTTATGCTTACGTCATTATTTCTCAGGCTCCTTTGGGACGTAGTAACCCTAACTTTTATCCAACCCCCAAATCCTAGCTGTTACTCAACCCCCCTGATTTTCATACGTCATATCCGATAGCTCTCCTACTGATTTCCGAAGTTCTGGGTTACGTCATTATCAAAAGGCGTTTGACTTGCTTACAAGTAACAGTAATTACCTTTGCATTTATACACTTTACCCTATTAATTGTCAGTCGATACTTGTGGGACATGTAGGTGTAAAGAGCATGCGTACAATAAACTTTAACAAAATAAGCGTTCTTTATAACAAGGAACGAAACAGAAATTGATAGAGACACTTTATATTTTTTGTAAGTATTTTAAGTATGAATCGTAGTCAATTCTTAATTGTGATATACTAGACGTTGTTGGAATAATGATAAAAGTTTTTGAAAGCAAACTAATCGAGTCGTTGCGTGGACGATTTCATATTCAGACGAGCCAATTTATATGGCCAACATGTCTGGTCGAGCTTTGTAAACTGACAAGACTGTGCGTTGCCGAATAGAAATGGATGACCTTCTTCTAAGAAAACAAAGTTAGCTTCATGGAAGCAACATTGCTGGACATCTTTTTCATTCACTATTAAAATTTATAACAGTAATACTCGAGATGTTTGTTATCTCAAGTGATTTTCTTTACCTTCTAACTAGATTGCATTATTGTTTGACAAATTGTTGAAACGAAAATATTTAAATGCTGTCTTAAATTAGTCAATTAAGTCAAATTTTGTGAGTTGTTATATAGTTACAGTATGTTAATTTCATTGACCTACTTAAAGCTTTACTACCATACTTTATGACTATAGCTTTTAGTACCATAGCTTTAATAGTCAAGCTATTAGTGCACTGCCTCTCATCACTGAGGACCAGAGTAAAGCCCATTTGGATTGAGTTAGTATTCGAATGGGTGACCATGCACCACTGATCTATATAAGAGACTGGATAGAGCATCTATTATCTGAGCGCCTTCAGAAATTGAAGCCGGAAGTTACGCCCTAATTTGTAAGCGACGCCATATTGGATGGTCCCACCATGAGGAGTGAGTTGCTATATTTTACTGTTGTGAATTCGTTGTTTTCGCATATAATCACGAAATAGACGAACAACACAAATCCATTTTGGTATTTCAAGCAACGGGACACATCATGGAACTATGGAGGACCTAAGAACGTGAAGGGAAACTGAATCGTAAGTAAATAACTTGATATTTTGACGAAATTTCGAAGGGGACGGAGAGCTCCCGAAGGGTTATTTACCAAGGAAACGGGAAACCCAACATTGTAAACGGCCGGTGGTTAATAAACTGATTTGTAGGATACAAATGTGAGATAATACTGTAATTGTGGAATGTTCACAATCGAGTAGATCATTTTAAAAAAGACGAAGGACGTGTAAAATTATGGCACAGAAGATAGATTGGCTTGTAGAGTTGTGAGTAGATTTCGACAAGCAGCATATTTCTTTGGCAACATAGGAGCATGTTAATACTCTATAAGTTTGTAATACTTACAATGTTTGGTGCTTCCATAGAAGTAAACTGTAGCATGCATCATAACAAGAACGAGCCAGTTTGTTTTATTAAACTCCATGCCCAGTGTCCAAGTCATGTATTTAAGAAATTAAGTTGTCAACATTGTTTCTTATTAACAGCTGAGCTATTTTACTCCCTGTCATTTTGATGAAAAAATTGTTTGTGAGTATCTGTAAAATTGAATGTGATATTTGTATGTTATGTTGTAGGTAGCTTAAAATGAAACAACAATGAATGAAGAACAATAAAGGTGAAGCAACATGACAACTTAATACAGAATATAATTGAACTGTGTCATTTATAGTTTTCAAACTTTGTCAATGATTTAATTAAAGAAAATGTTTACACAATTCATGAGTGTATTTTGTCTTGTGTAGTTTGATTCTGTATAAATGTACTATATAATGATAAATTTTTAATCTGTTCTCTGACTTCTGTATGTTATGAAAATTGTGGCAGAACTAATACTGTACTATCAGTGTGTACTATACAAGTAGATCAACAAGGCCAGTGTTTGATGTTTATATAAAGTCAAAACAAATCAAGCTAATATATATGTTAAACTTCACAACGATGTGGCGGATAACATTTGTAAACTGGCTAAAAAAAAGCATCTTGGCAAAGGTATAGTCACAAAACTAATTATATTGTAAAATTAATACAAGATTTTTAGTTGTAGGCAAATGTAGGCCCAATCGCCCAAATTAGATAACCCTATCTCATAGAAAATAATAAACTCATTCTGATTAATCCTGTGAATGCCAGGATAACTTATTTGAATCATTACCCCGAGTTTTCTGTGAGTGAAAATATATTGTTCAACTATAGGCACATCCACTGATCTATACAGTTGGGCACATCGCATTCTTAATTAATTGTTTGATTCCGGTCTTTTGGCTTATGATATAACAATACCACAGCAGTTGTTCGTAGTGTAGCTTGTTCAGTTGAGCAAATTTCCCGAATTCATTCGGTCCTTTAGCAGTATTTCCATATTGTGAGTAAATTCTGAATGAGAACGGCCTTCGTCTGTTCAAAGTTGTCATCAATGACACTTGGGAGTTCGCTCCATCGAACTCGCAAATTCCGTTTTCCCCCACATTTTGGGGCTAAATAACTACAATTTTTCTCTCTAAATGCTTCACGTGTCCTTTCTTCCTCGTGATAAAAAAGTTTGTCCGAACCCGAAGGAGAAAAATGCCTTAATATGCGAAAACTATAATTGTGCAACAGTAAAATATAGCGAAAGTGGGACCATCCAACATGGCGGCTGTTGCGAACTTCCGACCACTTCCGACTTCAATTTCAGATAACGGATGCTCTATCCAGTCTCTTATATAGATCAGTGCCATGCACCTGTCCGGGCTTGGACTCATGCCAGATATGAGTAGAGTTGTTAGCACTTAGCCTTCTGTGCCTTGCTGGCTTTACTCTGAGGGTCTGAGTTGACTGAGTTCTTTATCAAAGTTAAAACACAGCATGGCCTGTGAGCATACAGTAGACAATTTTGTCAAAAATCTTGTTCAGCTCTAGATCTGAATACAAGGTTGTTACAACTAGATACAATTCCATCAATTTTGTCAAGAATCTTGTTCAGCTATGAATACAAGGTTGTTACAAGTATACAGTTGCATCATTGTTTCTATCATAGTAGCTATAGGCATTAAACGCAGTAGATAATTTTTTATCCTAAATCTTGTCTGGAGGAATATAGAGTTTTTCACAGCCTAAGTGTCTGAATTGGCAGAGATAACGTATAGACTTAAATTAATAGTATATCATGAATATTATATTAGTTTAGAACCTAAATATTCAAACAGAGTAAGTCATCCTAGAATCGTTACTAACTAAACCCTCGTTTTTAAGCGAGGAAATTGTAGGAAGATAGAATGAGGAATCACTTTGAGAAGTCGTAAAAAGAACGATTTTAATATCGAAATATAAACTAAAGGCAAAGCGATTTATTACTTTGAAAGCGTTGCTACGCTTTCTGTTACTAAGTGTGATATTTGCATATTTATCTTCAATGCACGTGCAGGAGACAAAAGAGAAACTCGTTAGGGGTCATTAAGGGGATTAGGCAAGTCTAGGCGTGAAGGTCATTAGCAACACGCGTACATGTAATACATACAGAATTTAAAATATTTTATTGAGAAACATATCTTTACACTTTATTCTGTACCACAAACATGACATATCAGATTTCGATTAACGCATTTGTTAAAATATTTCCACAAACACTTAGGACACTCAATTAGTATAGGTATTAGCATGGCTTCGAGTGCAATTTGGAAAAAAACATGCACGAGTGAGTTTTTCAAAGACTATCAAAATTGCACGAGTCCGAAGGACGAGTGCTATTTGAGGTCTTTGAAAAACTCACGAGTGCGCGTTTTTCCAAAATTGCACTCGAAACCATGCTATTACTTATTAATAATATATATGAAATGTCAAACAAATGTTCTTCCGGCTACAAAGTTTACATACCACTCATTGCTCCACTTCTCGAAGCAAAAATGGTTAAAAACTGCTTCGCTTTGTTCACTAAATACGTAAAACGTTTTACTCATAGCATCTAACCTCTTCTAGTCTTCTTTAATGACAATATTAAAGAAAAATTCACTCAGTATTTCATCGAAATGTTCTTCGACAACTCTATGTTTTGGTCGCCATATTGGATTTTCTCGTGAGGAAAAACCATCCTTCAAAATCCGCATAAGCATTTCATTGGCTTTCCGGTAGTTTCCGGTTGTTTATTAGCCAATCAGAATGGTTAATACTCATTGAAATTTGCACTGTATTAAACCTTTTCTGCACTGTATTACATTGAAATTGCACTCCTCTCGACCAATCAGGATGCAGTAATTTTGCCATGTATATTATTACATGTGTAAAATTAACAGGATTCTGACAACGTTCGCAATCAATAGGTTCGTCAATTATGGAATTTTCTGATTCTATTTCGGTGTAATCCTTATCGTTTTCTGAATCTTCTTCGGAGGAGGTTTCTTCGTTTTCGCTCTCTGATTCTGTTTCTTCTTCTGCCTGCGCCAACATTGTTAGCACTCGAACATTTTTTATAAGGTTTTTGTCAATGTTAATGTCGGCGAGTCCTTTTACAAATACGTTTAGACCAGCTGGTTTGGGAATTCCTGAGAAGTAAGGTGATACGCATGGTATAGTTCTTCCTTGATACACAATTTGGGATTACATGTTAAGTTGACATAGGACGCGAGTAAACAATTCAGCAAAGAGGACGCTTTTGCTTCATCGACCCCGTAGTCAAAGTGCGACAGTATTTATTTAACACGAAAATCATGATGTAACCTTTCTCTCATCGTGTTCAGGGTTCGAATGATGGTCTTTACAAAATATCGTTCTTTTTATATTACTTCTGCGAGTCCTTCTAAAACTGGACCAAGTAAGACAATCAAGAAATCCTGCACCTTTTTGAACCAGTATCTGCTTTTTTTCTCATAAAACTATTTCGGGGACTAGTCAAAGTTAATATGTCGTCGGTATAAGGCCTAACGTCTTCAAGCAAAACAGGTGATAATTGATATTGCATTGACCAAAAGTTCAACATACAATCACAAATGCATCTAATTTGCTCGGGGCTTGCAGTCTCCAACAGAGCTCGCTGTTGAATAGGTTCACTTGTACATAAAAGTTCAAGAAACGGTTTGTGCTTTTTGATCAACATCTCTATTTGACAGTCAGTGTCTAAATGAGGAAAACGCCACCAAAACACATATTTTAAGAGGAGGAGAAAGAGGAGGAGAAAGAGGAGGAGGAGGAGGAGGAGAAAGAGGAGGAGGAGAAAGAGGAGGAGGAGGAGAAAGAGGAGGAGGGGGAGAAAGAAGAGGAGGAGGAGGAGAAAGAGGAGGAGGAGAGAGGGGGAGGAAGAGGAGGAGGAGGAGAGAGGGGGAGGAAGAGGAGGAGAAAGAAGAGGAGGAGGAGAAAGAGGATGAGGGGGAGGAGAAAGAGGAGGAGGAGGAGGAGGAGAAAGATAAATAAATAATAAGAAATTCTCTAGAAATATTTATTCTGCTCATGCTCTTCAATGAGTGAACATGTCTTATGTCTGCAGCACTTGTGGGAAAACGTTTTCTACACTATTCAACATGCAACGTCATATAAAAAATTTCCATAAAAATAGTACTTATTCAAGACCAGCACATCTTCTCACTGACGCAACAGTCATGCAGCATCCGTTCACATGCATTGTTGCAGGGTGTACACAATGCGGCAAAACAGTATGGGTGAAGACACTTCTGGAAAACGCCAAAACTACGTTTAATATATCCTCCTCCCGAACGTATGATTTGGTGTTATGGACAGTGGCAGCCCATGTATTTAGAAATGATCAAGACAATACCAAGCATTGAGCTTAACGAAGGCATACCCTCTGATATAGACTCTGATAATTTTCTCAAGATGCTGCATGACTGTTGCGTCAGTGAGAAGATGTGCTGGTCTTGAATAAGTACTGTTTTTATGGAAATTCTTTATATGACGTTGCATGTTGAATAGTGTAGAAAACATTTTTCCACAAGTGCTACATACATAAGACATGTTCACTCGTTGAAGAGCATGAGCAGAATAAATATTTCTAGAGAATTTCTTATTATTTATCTTTCTCCTCCTCTTCTTCTTTCTCCTCCTCCTCCTCTTTCTGCTCCTCCTCTTTCTCTTTCTCCTCCTCCTCCTCTTTCTCCTCCTCCTCCCCCTCCTCCTCCTCCTCCTCCTCTTTCTCCTCCTCCTCCTCCTCCTCTTTCTCCTCCTCTTCCTCTTTCTCCTCCTCCTCCTCTTTCTCTTTCTCTTTCTCCTCCTCTTTCTCCTCCTCCTCCTCTTTCTCCTTCTCCTCTTAAAATATGTGTTTTGGTAGCGTTTTCCTCATTTAGACACTGACTGTCAAATAGAGATGTTGATCCAAAAGCACAAACCGTTTCTTGAACTTTTATGTACAAGTGAACCTATTCAACAGCGAGCTCTGTTGGAGAGTGCAAGCAAATTAGATGCATTTGTGATTGTGTGTTGAACTTTTGGTCAATGCAATATCAATTATCACCTGTTTGCTTGAAGACGTTAGGCCTTATAGCGACGACATATATATTAACTTTGGCTAGTCCCCGAAGTAGTTTTATGAGAAAAAAGCAGATACTGGTTCAAAAAGGTGCAGGATTTCTTAATGTCTTACTTGGTCCTGTTTTAGAAGGACTCGCCGAAGTAATATAAAAAGAACGATATTTTTTAAAGACCATCATTCGAACCCTGAACACGATGGGAGAAAGGTAACATGACGATTTTCGTGTTAAAGAAATACTGTCGCACTTTGACTACGGAGTCGATGAAGCGAAAGTGTTACACCCGTAAATAAATCAAAGACTTGACTACATAGGCGGCGGAAGATAGGGGCCATGCTCCCCCGGAAAATTTTGAAATCTAGAGTCTCTAAAATGGCATTTCCTGCGTTTTGGGGGAAGATTTTACAGAATCACCTAAACGTTATAAAACCTTTACCGCCCACAACAATTTTATTCTTGGCATTTCGATATGGCTCATTCATAATACTTCTGGTCTGCAGTCATCAAATGCTAATACGTGGAGTACTTCATGAAATGAGTTTTGAGCTATCACACGGTACGATTTTTCGTACGATTTTTACCAGGATTGTCACCCTGCAGTGATATGGAATTTTCAAAATGCTGTGTACCGAAGATGTATAAATATTCAACGTATAATCACCCTTACCTTCGGCGCAAAGGCGGGGGGCTCAGCCCCCCTTTTTTCCACTTTTACAAAGTTGGGGGGCCCCGGTTCCGCCGCCTATGCTTGACTATTAGTTTTATTAACAGAACATTGACTCCATTTCGAAGTTTACAATTATCAAATATCCTCACTTGTGACTTGTCCTTTTTTCTCGCTCGTCTCTAAAACTTCTCCACGTGACCTACGTCATTCTAGTTTACAGGGGGGAGAGCAAGGCGCAGTGCCCTGCTGACAAAAGCGTCCTCTTTGCTGAATAGTTTACTCGCGTCCTATGTCAACTTAACATGGAATCCCAAAGGAGAAATTGTGTATCAAGGAAGAACTATACCAAACACAAAACTAGCCGAATTGGTAGAATACTGCGTATCACCTTACTTCTCAAGAATTCCCGAACCAGCTGGTCTAAACGTATTTGTAAAAGGACTCGCCGACATTAACATTTGACAAAAACCTTATCGAAAATGTTCGAGTGCTAACAATGTTGGCGCAGGCAGAAGAAGAAACAGAATAAGAGAGCGAAAACGAAGAAACTTCCTCCGAAGAAGATTCAGAAAACGATAAGGATTACACCGAAATAGAATCAGAAAATTCTATAATTGACGAACCTGCTGATTGCGAACGTTGTCAGAATCCTGTTAATTTTACACATGTAATTGAGTGTCCTAAGTGTTTGTGGAAATATTTTAATAAATGCGTTAATCGAAATCTGATATGTAATGTTTGTGGTACAGAATTCAAGGCTCATGATCCATGCCTTCGGATTATAAGATGTACTGTATGCCCATATGCTCGTGTTACCGATAGATCACTAAATAATCAAGAGTTTTTTGTGTAAAGATATGTTTCTCAATAAAATATTTTAAATTCTGTATTACATGTACGCGTGTTGCTAATGACCTACTCACCTAGACTTGCCTGATCCCCTTAATGACCCCTAATGAGTTTCTCTTTTGTCTCCTGAACGTGCAATGAAGAAAATGGGCACGCCCAGGCGTGCATGTATCTACTGCGTTTAATGCCAATAGCTACTATGGTAGAAACAATGATGCAAATGTGTACTTGTAACAACCTTGTATTCAAAGCTGAACTAGAAATACATGAACGCAACAACCCCTCGCCCGCTTTATATGCATTTTTAACAAAACAACCCCCCCCCCCCCCCCCCCCCCCCGAAGACATCCCAGAAAATTAATTAGCAAAGTTCATCTGTTGTCATGTATTGACAGACCGAAAGGCGAAAGAACATGCATAGTCTATATTAAAAAAAACGAGATGAACTAAATGACAAATTCTCATTCAAAAACAGATATAAATAGTGGCCAAGAAAATATACAATGCCAACGATCTAGCGTCCAAAGACAATGCTAGACAAGATATTATTTATATTGATTTTCTCTCTGCTCATATCACCACAAACACTGCTAATTCAGTCAACTCTTTTTGGATTGTTTTTCTCGTTCGCGGTTTCTTACTTTTTTCGTTGTTGACAAATAAATATGACAAGCCATCATTCAGTTCTCCTCATTATCTAAAAATCCGTTTGTTTCAAAATTTCTTCATCGTTCTCTCTCGAGTTAAGTAAAATACACCAGAGCAGAATTCTTTACCAGCTTTGAACAGTTTCAGGACACATCCTTGTTCTTTCAGATACATTTCGGTCGGCATCGTTTTCGGTCTTTATTGTATAAATGTTTAGGCTTTTTTCAGTGGTTTTAAGTCATGTTTATTGTTGCCTCTTCTCTGCTGTCTCTATTAATTGCTGTCACATCTCTTCTTATCCTTCTTTCTTTGGTCTTTTTCCATAGTAATGCATGTTAATGTACATTCTCTCTTTGGGCAAACGGCAGGCGACGGGCGTAACAGCTTGGCGTAACTGATGAAGTACACATTCATTTCGAGGAAGAGAATCCCCTCAGATTCGCTGTTCGTCGGAAGTTCAGAAAGATATAGGGAAAATATTCACAATCACTGACAACTTTTCCGTGAAGTGTTGCACTGTTGCGAATTGGAAGCGCCTTGCCGTTTCCTAGCCTTACCGAACAGCAAAGTGTCTGAGGGTCTTTTAGCCTGGTACCCTGGCCTAATTTCAAAAGAAATATGGGCCAGGTAACCACTAATTACATTCTCGCGTCATCAGGGCTAAATCCACTTATGACGATTGCAGTTTTACTCATAGCCACTAAAAACGCGCGAAATTTCAACCAATAGGAAAGCAGAAGTCTTTAGTGGTTACCAGGCTAAGGGTCTTTAACCAAATGTTTTGCCAATGTTTTTTCGTCGGTATATTATATTATCGTCGGCATATATCGGTGTTTATTTTAAGATTCTCTTGCGACTTGCCTTCCACCATAGTCTCCGCGTACAATAATGACAAATCCTAAGTTCTCTACGCCCCCTAACGACAATGTTGAAAAATATCCCAGAATATGGGATACATGGATACGAGTTGCGGTGGTCTGTCGTGAGTCATCGTTTTATTTTTGATTGGCTCCGAAGGCATTATTTTGTTAACTTACCTTACATTACATTACATTACATTACATTACATTAAACGGACGACAGGAATGTATCTACTCGCGCATGCGCAGTAGATACCGTCTTGGTGCAAGTTTAACATTACTTGTGTATACCTTACCTCTTTTCAACATCTGGATGTAGGCAAATTGACAGTAGCGTGAAAGCTATATGGTTTGACATAGTTTCCATTCCTATAAAATGAAACAGAACTGATGAATTTATGTTAAGATCAATCTGTTCATCCAAGAAAATAATCTAAGAAGGCTACATATACCCGATAACGGATAACTCACGCATGTATTGGCTTCTTAATAAGCCTAGTTCACACAAGAAAGTTTTTAAACAATATTTAAACTTTACATTTGCCCTAAGCAAGTTTTGATTGACATGTTCCAAATTGTCATCTTGTCATCAAAGAGACTTTTAAGTACGTTTATTTAAAACGCTCTTCGAAGTGAATATTTTCGAAAGCGAAGTTAAATGCAATAAATCCATACCTCCAAATACGAACGTAACAGCCATATCTACTAGATCATCAATGCTACAGTCACGCAATGTATCTTTAAACTTGAAAACATATGACAACATGTCATCTGGCGTTGCACGACCAGCATCTATGTCTTTCTGCCTCTCCTCTACAATTCTCTTCACTATGTCCCGGGAAGCTCTGGCACCATCAATGCATTGTTTTCTCACACTAGACCAAGGCAGATATTTCATTTCTGGTCTACGGAAACTTAGTACGATTCCATTTAAACCATTATGAAAATGAGTTCGAAATTGATGGAATTCGGTTTCGTTCATGTCCAAACTAAACGCAATCTAGGAAAGCAAAAGAAATAAAAAGAATGACATACTGTAAAATCTTTAATAAAGCATGTATATGTATATATATATATATATATATAGATGTAATATATCATACACGAGGAGGAGTGTTGCATCAGGATATCCAAACACCGAGACGTTTTTTAGACGGGAAGTATTTTAAGAGAAAATCAAGGTGAAAGTTTGCTTAATTTATGTAATTTCTTCCTCCGATATCCAAACCACAGACATGCACGGTACTGATATATATATATATATATATATATATTTCAATCCACCGACACTTCGCTGTACTACGAACAAGTTTTCACGCGAGTTGGACTTCTGGTTGTTCTTTATTCTGCGGTTAGGCCATCATCAGGCAAAGTTCTGCGGAAGATTCGTTTAGATTATATAACTATGTTTGCTGCCGTTGGATAGTTTGTATGATGGCGCGCCACTGATAGCTACTTTCTTCTTTGCGCGGCTAACGCTTCCCGCAAAAAATCTTCGTTGGTGACGGCATTTTGAGAAAACTTCTGATGTTTTGTTCAGTAACGGTTGTTTGATGGCTTTCAAGATGCAGAGCTTTTTTTGAAGGCAAATATTACATCGCTTCCCTCCACTTGAATAAGCTGCAGCATGCTTCATGACTGACCATCTTGTTTTAAACCCCGTACATGCTTTGAAAGTTCTGTGTCGTTTCTTGTGGTTTCTGTAACGTTCTTTAAAGTTGTTTGCTGTCATACCAATGTAGTGTTATACAGTTGTCTGTTGTGGTGACTTCGGCTTTGTAAACAACGCTATTATAGCTAGGCAGTTACCTAGCAGTGGGCATTCAGTCTTTCTTCTGCAGTTGCATTTGTTTTCCCCATTGGTTGCCATCGTTTTCGAAAGCCGGGTGTGGGTGTGCAACTAATGGGGATCTCAACGCACAACACCCACACCCTTTCGACTGACAACAATGATCAAGAACAATATTACATTAATTATATTAATAGAATAACATTAGTAGATTATCATTACATGAAGTACTCAGCTCAAGGAGGATATCTCTTTGGATTTCTTCTATTTCTTCTGAAAATGTTTTGTTTTGGGTACAAGTAATGAAGAGGAAGCAAGAAAAGCCTACAATCTTGAATTAAGGTATCAGTATATATATTTTTGTAAATGAAGAAGTAAACATCAATTTCGTACAAGAACTCAGTTCTTTACACAGTAATTATACCTAATCATTGCATGGTTTAAAATATAATTTCCCGTGCCGTGTGCAGGAACAACCAACAAGGTCAAAATACAACTTTAAAAAAAACAAAACAAAATCAAACCGTCTGATTACGCCTAAGCTCTTGACCAATCAGAGGCAATGAGATACCAGGGGCCATTTGTTCCCACCATCTTGGCCCAGTTCCCTACATGGCTCTGGATTACACTGAGGCCTGAGTGAAGTACTTCATGTAATTATCTACGAATGTCAAGGCCTCAAACCAACCTCGTACCCAGGGTCTTATCTCCGCTGCTCCGCCCACCGCTGCGAAAAGACCCTGGTCTGGGCTGGTCACGTGTATCCCATATTCTGGGATATTTTTCAACATTGTCGTTAGGGAGGGGGTAGAGAACTTAGGATTTGTCATCATTGTACGCGGAGACTGTCCAGACTGGTGGAGCCCGTGGAGGCAAGTCGCAAGACAATCTTAAAATAAACACCGATATATGCTGACGATAATATAATATATACCGACGAAAAAACATTGGCAAAACATTTGGTTAAAGACCCTCAGACACTTTGCTGTTCGGTAAGGCCAGGAAACGGCACCGCAAGGCGCTTCGCAACAGTGCAACACTTCACGGGAAAGTTGTCAGTGATTGTGAATATTTTCCCTATATCTTTCTGAACTTCCGACGAGCAGCGAATTTGAGGGGATTCTCTTCCTCGAAATGAATGTTTACTTCATCAGTTACGACGCCAAGCTGTTACGCCCGTCGCCTGCCGTTTGCCCAAAGAGAGGATTTTGCATGTCATCATTATTGTGAATAAATATATGGAAATCTGAAAGTCCTTGTGATTTAACATCGCCAAGATCGCTAAAACTCGACATCTATAGCTTTCAACAAAAGCTAAGGTTAGTGACATATTTTATTATTGTTTTAAAAGTAGTTTAAATTTGTAACGCAACGGCGGCAGCAATGCCAACGCAATCAGTTAATATTCATCTTTTAATATAATAATACCGCATGCAATCATGATCAGAGCTGAAAATCGATTCCTGTTTGGGAAGTGATGCCGTCATGCTGATCAAGAAAACACTGACCTTCTAACAACATATTAATATCACTAGTCTATATCAATTCCCCTTTGACTAAAAAAACAAGGGTTTTAATATGAATCGAAGTCACTCACTAATGAACCTATTGTTGAACGTTGTTTTTATTGCGTTGTTCTTTTAACACTTGTTGTTTTAAGAATAGATATAATTGCGCCGTGAGTACATAAAGCAGTCAGAATAATAAAAAAGTGCTTAACATGTTATCAAAAATCATTAAAATAATGTTGAATAATATAGCAATTCATCACATAACTACTGAAATTTTAAGTATCGAGCAATATATTTTAGTATACTGTTTACTTCATAAATATACATCAAAGCCCAAGGTGTCAGTACATTTCGATTGAAACTTTGCTCTAGTCACTTTAACACATTCTTCTACCTTATAATACCTAATGTGTTCGTAATTTACCAATACTCTCATTGTTATTTAGGTATAATTTCGTCTGATAGTTAATTCTGCAACTACAACAGATATGCAAACAATCAATTCAAGTGCGGCGCAACAAACATTGTTCTTTGAAAACAGTTTTAAAACCAAGATGGTTTGGTGAAGCAAACTTCAAATAACACATTGGAAGGTGCTATATATATATAAATCAACAAATAAAATAAATTAACATTTCAAACATTGTCTCTGTGATTATTCCGCGGTCTTCTTAGTTCCTACAAAAGTACAAATCCTACTAGCCCACTCTAGTAAGTTTGCGTGACACGTGACCAGCCCAGACCAGGGTCTTTTCGTAGCGGTGGAGCGGAGATAAGACCCTGGGTACGAGGTTGGGCTCAAACATGACATTCGTAGATAATTACATGAAGTACTTCACCCACAGGGAGCCCACCCCACTGTGGCCCACCCCAGCAGAATGAACGACTTTTACTTGAATTTATACGAAGTACTCTTCGATTCCGTGTCGAATGCCCAGCAGGGAGTGCGGGCCCCAGCGAAACAGGAAGTATGTGTTCCAGACACTGATCTCACTGACCTATATATATAACTGGACTGCGTGCTCCTATTACCTTTGAGTTAGGAAAAGTGTCCCCAAAATCGTTTTCAAAATGGCGGCATTTATGGGTCCTTTTCACTGATCTCAAATATATACTCATTATACTGGATAGAGCATCTATTGGTTCGCGCCTTGCAAAAATTGAAGTCGGAAGTGAGACTAAAAATCTCGCGGCAGCCATATCCGGTGGGACCCACTTGGTAGTTATATCACTATTGCTGAATCATAGTTTTCGCTTTAAATGATCGGATTTTTAACGAAAACCAGCTAAATTTTACATACTTAACAAGAAAATGTACCTGTCGCTATGGGACAACTTAAAAGTGGCTGGGATCATGAAAATCAGCCGAAATTTCACGATTTTACTGAACGAAAATCAGCACGGGCCACCAGGCTACAGTTTGAAGAATTATTAAAGGACTAAAGTAAGGAACAAATAACATCTTGTATTCACTTTAGCAGTTTGACAGTGACTTTATGACAAAGTAACAATATTACCGTTTCTATATCCGTCTTTTTCAACGTATATTGGATCAGACGATCTGAGGGTTTTATACAACTGAAGATGTTTATTGGAAGTTTGTAGTTATACTTTATTTATTAAACAGGCAAATTTAAAGCATTTAACTCACTGTTTTACTATTATTGATGAAGTCGGATGAAGTCCTGTTACTATAATATTGACGAAGATAATTCCTGTTCACCTAGCATTTATGGTGTGCATTTTCAATATTTGTAATACATTAATTGTCCATTTGTCCTCTTGTATAAAAAAATATATTTTTGCCTATTGGCTAATTTTTTACATGTTACCTGTGTGTTCTTGCTTTATTTTACCCTGTCTATATATATATATATATATATATATATATATATATATATATATATATATATATATATATATATATATATATATTATATCTGTGATGAACTCATGGCTGCCTAGGCTTGCTGGAGAGACTTGCCAAGGGTTTTCTATTTGACAAAGTCAAATTGTCTGGTATTTGAAAGAGTAGAATCATCTGAGATTGAAGTAAAATTATAATAAAGGGGCATGGTTTGGCCAGCTCTGATTTACACACAGAAATAATTATTTATTGGTTATAATCTACTATATTCTTTTATATTTTATATACTTCAGTGTACTGACACTACTGTACTTTGTGTAGACTTATATTTGAAACAGATAATAAGTCATGAGCTTTTTCCTAAAATAAACAAAGAGAAGGATGATTCCAAATTATTATTTACTACAGAAGTGTTTTCATTTCAAGCTATTTTTGAAAAAGTTTCAATCTTTACTACATTTATCATACTGCAATATCTTGCATCATACAACTTTTTAGGTTTCATACCCATCTATATGTCTTTTCCTTATTAGATCCACACAACTTTTTTATGCAGAAATTATCACTAGCTGATCTTGGCAGAAGACAAGATCAGTCATTAATTATTTTTTTTGAGATGAGTGATCATAACAATGCATATAGATGTTTATAAGATTTTAGTTTAATTGAAGCTAGTGTAAGCTGCTCTGGATAGTACAAACAATTTTATTGAAATTAATTTCAGTTTTCTCTAATACAGTACAAAGGCAAAGCGGCAAAGGACTAAAATGTCAAAAAATTTTAAAATACTATCTAGCGCCAGTGGTGGCTGGAGCACTGGCACAATATTCACAGAGCTTGACAACCATATGGTAGATTCTCTTGTTGATGAAAATCATGTTTTTGCTCTTATCAAGTCCATTGCAAAAAGCTACAGCAAAATTCGTTTTTACCATCTTGGAAAGGAAACCACAGCTAACCTTTCTGGTATATAAATAAGAAAAAAATTGAATAAGCTTGTCCTCTTCCAGCATCAGTAAGAATCAAAACAAAACTAATCTAAACAAAAAAGGAAAGTAAACTACAGGTAACTGTATTTACACTGGATATACCATAACTTTATCTAAGGACCAATGTTACTACAGGAGGAAACCGGAGTACCCGGAGGGAACCTGTGCTGTTTGGTAGAGTCAAACTGGAAGCACTCAAGTCACATGCATCCAAAGGAAACTGAACTAAACTACTGTAACAGTTAAACAGTCTTTACACTGGATAACCTTATCAGTCATATCTAAACTGTCCTTCCTAGAGATCTAGTAAGGGTCACCCCTCATTAGTCAATGTTACTACAAAAGAAAACTGAAGTAAACTAACTTTATTTATTCTGGATACTGATAACTCTATCAGTCATATCTAAACTGTTCTTCCTAGAGGTCCAGCAAGAGTCATCCCTCATTGGTCAGTGTTACTACAGGAGAAAACCGGAGTACCCAGAAGAAATCTCTGGTGTTTGGTAGAGTCAAACTAGAAGCACTCCTCTAATGTACATCCAAGGTGAAATTTTAATCTGATAAGTGCATCAAGTAGGAGTTAAACCCAGATTGCAGAGAGTAACATCCTTAGATCTACAGTAATCCTGGATGCATGTAACTGGAAAGACTTTTCTTGCTTTCAGCAAACTAGATAAAATTTTAATCTGCTAAATGCACAGTAAAACTGCATTGGTCGAGTAGGAATCAAACTTGGGTGTAACTTCTTAATGGCCAGTAAGATGCTCTCTAACCATAATAAACTACTACTAACTCAAAATGTTATACAGTATGTACATATTTTGTTTGAGATATATATATACTGTAGACAAAACGAAATACTATCAAGGGACAAGGGCTTGGGCAAAATACATACTGTAGTGTAACCATAATAAAACCATCTGAACTGGTTGAACATTAGCCCAAATTCGACAAAACTATAAAGTTCGAATATTTCATGTGAACAGTATCAACAGCGGGTAAGTTTATTAGTTTAAACAGACACAGTTATGACTTCTTGGGGTTTAATCGGCATGAAATAAATCAAAAGTTAAACAAACACATCATCGCAAATCATCAAATAATACGCGTTACTAGAAAGAAACAAATACACAGGCAGTCACTTCCAGACATTTGTTTACCGACTTAATTGCTACTTGGTAGCTCTGAAGCAAATAAACAGGCAAGCGTATTTTGTAAAGAAAACCACTTTCTAAACAAAAAAATAGTTCAAAACACTAAACTATTACTTGAAATAAGATTACAAACCTCAATTCGGTGGTAACTCTTCGTAACATCCCAGAATTTGGCGAAAAACGCCGTTCAACTGCTTCCACTCCTATTTACGCCATATTGTATGGGACTCAAGCACTGATCTATATAAGAGACTGGATAGAGCATCCGTTGTCTGAAATTGAAGTCGGAAGTTGGCAACAGCCGCCATGTTGGATGGTCCCACTTTCGCTATATTTTACTGTTGCACAATTATAGTTTTCGCATATTAAGGCATTTTTCTCCTTCGGGTTCGGACAAACTTTTTTATCACGAGGAAGAAAGGACACGTGAAGCATTTAGAGAGAAAAATTGTAATTATTTAGCCCCAAAATGTGGGAGAAAACGGAATTTGCGAGTTCGATGGAGCGAACTCCCAAGTGTCATTGATGACAACTTTGAACAGACGAAGGCCGTTCACATTCAGAATTTACTCACAATATGGAAATACTGCTAAAGGACCGAATGAATTCGGAAAATTTGATCAACTGAACAAGCTACACTACGAACAACTGCTGTGGTATTATTATATCATAAGCCAAAAGACCGGAATCAAACAATTAATTTAAGAATGCGATGCGCCCAACTGTATAGATCAGTGGATGTGCCCCAGACTGGAAAGTTTGTATCGCGCAACGGATATTTCGGTTGCGCGATTTTTCACGAGTTTCCCGCGGCCGCGCAATTTTCGTAAAAAATGTAGTGGCCGCGCAATTTTTCGAAAAATTGCCTGTCATCGCGGACTTTTAACGCAGATTCGGCGAAAACTGCATGGAAATTCGATTGTAGCCGCCAATTTATTCGCGACCGCCCTGCAAACGACTTATTTTCCCGCGCGAGCCCGCGCAATTTTCACGAGATGCCCGCGCAAAATGGCGGCCGAAATTTGATTCCCGTTGCGCATTTTACAAACTTTCCAGTCTGGGATGTGCCTATAGTTGAACAATATATTTTCACTCACAGAAAACTCGGGGTAATGATTCAAATAAGTTATCCTGGCATTCACAGAATTAATCAGAATGAGTTTATTATTTTCTATGAGATAGGGTTATCTAATTTGGGCAATTGGGCCTACATTTGCCTACAACTAAAAATCTTGTATTAATTTTACAATATAATTAGTTTTGTGACTATACCTTTGCCAAGATGCTTTTTTTTAGCCAGTTTACAAATGTTATCCGCCACATCGTTGTGAAGTTTAACATATATATTAGCTTGATTTGTTTTGACTTTATATAAACATCAAACACTGCCCTTGTTGATCTACTTGTATAGTACACACTGATAGTACAGTATTAGTTCTGCCACAATTTTCATAACATACAGAAGTCAGAGAACAGATTAAAAATTTATCATTATATAGTACATTTATACAGAATCAAACTACACAAGACAAAATACACTCATGAATTGTAAACATTTTCTTTAATCAAATCATTGACAAAGTTTGAAAACTATAAATACACAGTTCAATTATATTCTGTATTAAGTTGTCATGTTGCTTCACCTTTATTGTTCTTCATTCATTGTTGTTTCATTTTAAACTACCTACAACATAACATACAAATATCACATTCAATTTTACAGATACTCACAAACAATTTTTTCATCAAAATGACAGGGAGTAAAATAGCTCAGCTGATAATAAGAAACAATGTTGACAACTTAATTTCTTAAATACATGACTTGGACACTGGGTATGGAGTTTAATAAAACAAACTGGCTCGTTCTTGTTATGATGCATGCTACAGTTTACTTCTATGGAAGCACCAAACATTGTAAGTATTACAAACTTATAGAGTATTAACATGCTCCTATGTTGCCAAAGAAATATGCTGCTTGTCGAAATCTACTCACAACTCTACAAGCCAATCTATCTTCTGTGCCATAATTTTACACGTCCTGCGGCTTTTTAAAATGATCTACTCGATTGTGAACATTCCACAATTACAGTATTATCTCACATTTGTATCCTACAAATCAGTTTATTAACCACCGGCCGCTTACAATGTTGGGTTTCCCGTTTCCTTGGTAAATAACCCTTCGGGAGCTCTCCGTCCCCTTCGAAATTTTGTCAAAATATCAAGTTATGTACTTACGATTCAGTTTCCCTTCACGTTCTTAGGTCCTCCATAGTTCCATGATGTGTCCCGTTGCTTGAAATACCAAAATGGGTTTGTGTTGTTCGTCTATTTCGTGATTATATGCGAAAACAACGAATTCACAACAGTAAAATATAGCAACTCGCTCCTCATGGTGGGACCATCCAATATGGCGTCGCTTACAAATTAGGGCGTAACTTCCGGCTTCAATTTCTGAAGGCGCTCAGATAATAGATGCTCTATCCAGTCTCTTATATAGATCAGTGGACTCAAGTGGGTCCCACCGGAAATGGTCGCCGCTAATCTATTCCGACTTCACTGCGAACACCGGATGCTCTATCCAGTATAATGAGTATATATTTGAGATCAGTGGTCCTTTTGCTAATGGTGAAGGTCGCTGACCGATACCTAAGAATCTCTAGTTCGTGTTGGACATGTTCGGTATTTCGCTTTTTTAAGAAAACTAAGCTATTTAGTCGGATAAACTGTACGTATGTTGTAGCCAGATGAATTATCTTTCTTCCAGTATATTTGATAGCTTCTACAGTGGTTTATTCGCGAGAAAACATTCGGAGAAGACATTATAATACATACGGAAAAAAATTTCAAAATAGCGGCCGCTATTATGATTTGGACATGTTTGGTATTTCACTTTTTTTAGGGAAACTAAGCTATTTGGTCGGATAAACTGCACGTATGTTATAGCAAGGTGAATTATCTTTCTGCCAATATATTTTATAACTTCTGAGTAGACGGACTAGGCAAACTTTGTCGAATTTTCTGTCAGAATTTTTGCTAAGTCAGCATAATATCGTCCTGGTCTCGAGTTTGTGTAAACAAAATATTTGTTGAGCGGCCCGGGATATTTTCATGATAAGAGTCTTATTGTAGTTCTGAACTACATTAATAATAATCCTAGACAATTACTGTTGCAGCTTTCTAGCAGAATGAATTAAAGACGTGCCGGCCGGCGGTACCGCACGAACACTTGGCAATAAAATAAATAAGACTGTCAATACACATGGTCATGGAAATCTACAAACATTTCGTTTTGTGAAGTCGCCAGCTGTATAAAGAACCGCTGAAGATCACGAGAAAATCGTAAAGAAGCGAGGCGTACCGAGTTCTTCTTAGGGGCTGTTTACATGAGGCGATATTCCTATTTGGTCAGACAAAATAATCCAGCAAGCCTCTCGAGTGCATGCATTAACTCTTTCCTGTCCGAATTTATTGGTCTTTACTCTTTAGTATTTTGTTCTGGCTAACGCAGTAACGCCAGACGATTTTATTCACCTCTGGGGAAGCCCTCGCATAGGAACGATTTATTAATAAAGTAAGAAAATCGCTTTGTATTTACATAAATATTCTTTTTTCCTATGATAAGTACATGTCAGTGGTCGCTACCATTAGCAGAAGGACCCATAAATGCCGCCATTTTGAAAGTGAAAATGGGGACACATTTTTGGCCAGCACCCGCAGTCCAGTTATATATATAGGTCAGTGACTGATCTCTATAAAAGATCAGTGGTTCCAGAGGCAATCTCGTTCCCAGAGCCAAATATGCCCGGCCGCGCGTTGCTATGACATGTACAAAGGCACAAGGAGCCCACCCCAGCAGTATGAATGTAAATTCAAGTAAAAGTCGTTCATACTGCTGGGGTGGGCTCCCTGTGCTTCACCCAGTCTAATCTGTGGTAGAGAATTAAGTGATTCGGCGAGGGTATCTATTTGGATATTTTCTTCTATTTCTTCTGAAAATGTTTTGTTTTTGGTACAAGTAATGAAGAGGAAGTTAGAAGAGCTTACAATCTTGAACAACGTATCAGTATATTTTTTGTAAATAAATTCAATTCGTACATGCGCAGAACGGATTGGACAGCACTATTAATCGAATAAAGCAGCTCTAAGGCCAAACACTGGACACAGCTGCGAGGGAGGATACTCTAAGTGAGATACCAAATAGTTTGACATTTTACCATATACTGTATCTCATTGCTGATCATGTACATTTGACACTCCACCCCCACCCCCCTTGCAACTGCTATAAAGTTCTATTTTCACTCGTTTGAGTTTCAACACAATCAGTGGTCTCAATGATGAACTGACAAATTGTTTGCAACTCTTGAGAAAACAAAACCGTTTCCCTTAGAATTTAGATTTTCTAGACGTTACCTTCAAAAGCGAATCAAGTGTGACGACCGATATTTCATCAGCCATGGCTACTTCAGTTTTCCCATCAGCGAGGTCTTCCAGTCTCTGCAGAAAACTCTCACAGCGTGAATTGATTGTTGGAAGGAGATTTATTAACTTCTTGCGGTGAAAAGCGGGAGCTAGAGCACGTTTCTTTGATTCCCAAGTGAGATGATCGAGATCTGTTAACAGGCCACGTCCTAAGAATCGCTGTCCAAAGACGTATTGAAACCGCTTATAACCAAACGGATCTTTTGGCAGATCCTTCACGACGAGCACTTGCCGAACTAAGTCAGCGTCACTCACAACAGTCAGAGGTATATGGAAGAACCAGATCACCAAAAGCGGTCGGTATTCGGTAGCCCATTCGGCTAGTGATTGGTGAATATTCTTCCCCTGCTCGATTCTTCTCTTCCTGATTTGCAACAAGTTTCCAAAGAAGAAGTTGCTTCGAGGCGGGCCGGGAATATGGCTGTACTTTGAATGTAGGTTGTAAACATAAAATACGAAACCGAAAAACAGCGCAAGAAAGAAGCACACGGCCAACTTTACAATGACAGATAACGTGATGAAAAGGTCGGCCATGATGGAGCCACTGTATTAAAATATTAAAACGTGATTCAAGTCATGCACTCATGCAAATATGAGTCATGATGCGATCAGCATCAGTCATGATCTCTATATAAAACACGCCCTATGATGCAACCAACGGATTTCTCCCGCAGATCGAGGCAGAGTTTCCGTAAAGAACTGTGTTCTTATATAAAACGTTTATAAATGTATTCAACTCCCCCGAATACGAAGTATCAGCCACTGATTAGATATGTGTAGAGATCAGTGGCATAAAAAATACTGCCTCCTCCGCAGGCTCTTATAATTTTTAGGAAAATAATTCGCGTTTGTGTCTTTGTGAAGCCAGTAAAAAATATATCGAGCATCTGCACGCTACTGTGTAATAGATGAGAGGAATGAAATGAGGCCAGTCACTACTATAAATATAACTCTTTATTAAAAGGTTAAAATCATCTTAGATATATTAGCTTTCGTCGTACTACAACATCAGAAAGTACATCATCTACTAACTACTGCGGGAGAGGTGGAGAGCACTCCCCCCGCCCGGATGACCCGAATCAACCCGATTTCGATAATCGAAGATCATACGGCAAAATACCCAAACTGGCCGCTGTTTCTTGTAATACAGTATTTAGTTTTCGAGGCTGGACTCAATGATTCAATTGGAAACTAGATAAGTTCGTCGAACAAACGGAAAACTTTGAAGTTCTTGCCGTGAACTAGTGTCCCGCGATGCTTCGTATTCATTTGTCATGGAAACGCTTAATGAGTGTGTTGACATTTGGAATTTTGGATTTTGATCATTTTATGCCAGACCGACAGCACAGACAGTGAACTTTAATATCTGGACGACTTTCACGAATCACGTTGCATTGTATCTCACAAGATTGATTTTCATATTCCATTTCCAATTTTCCATGTGAAAAATATGGAGAATTTAAAAACTCGCATCAATGGGTTCACAGCTTGGGTGAACTTACGTCTAGCACCTTCTGGTGTTTTTTTACACAACGTCCTGGAAGAGCTTCTGAAAGGAAAGAATATGAAGATTCTTCTTGAAAGTATGTATTTAACTAGTATATATCTGTCTATTATAAATTGTACGCGATTCTAGTATAGTATTCTATCATTGGTCTTCAGTTGAATCTGTTTAATAACAAACATGCAGGAAAGTGAAAACTATATGAGAAAAGACCCGTGCAAGGCATTTGACACCTAATTCAGTTGTCACTCAGTCACAAATGCACTGCCTCCTCAATTCTTTTACTACTGCTGGTGTTGCTAGTGGACCTATTCCATGCACTCTCAATGCCCCCCCTGGATTTATTCGCCCAGTGACTTGGAATGGGACACTAGGGTAATGACCACCCCTGAGTAGAGAACATGTGCCCCTTGGGGGTAGGGAATTTTGTTGATCATCTGGTATAGGCATTGGGAAAGCTGACTCAGGGGGTGTTTATATGGAGGAGGGCCAGCCCTCTTGGTCTTGGGCTAGCCCTAGTACATTGGTGGTGGAAGGTAAAAATTATTGGGGGGAGGCCATGGACAGTGGAAGGTAAAAATTATTGGGGGGGACTGCGAGTGCCTGAAAGGCACGAGACATCTAAGGGGTCTGGTGCTGGGGGCATGCCCCCCCTGGAAAATTTTGAATTTTTAGGCCTTGGAAATGCTATTTCCAGCGTTTTCAGGTAGTCTTCAGTGAGGTTTTATGAGATGTTGAGTGAGGTTTTGAGTCGGAAATACAAAGTCGTAATAAAGAATTATACTGGCACGTTTGTGCAATTTTAATATTTCAAAACTTCAAGATAAAATAAACACGTCTTACAAAGTTGGCTTGTTCGTTTCCAGTACCCTAGCCTGCGAAGCAGGCGCTCGTAGGGTTGGGTGGGGGTGCAGATTTCACCACACGCCATTACAAAAGGGACGAGAATGCAATAAAAATGATGGCGTACCGATGAGAAAGCGACAAATAGTAATGTAAATGGAAAAGCACCAATTATTTTAATTTTAACTCAAGAAATCAAAACAATGCAGTTATATTGAATTTTTGAAGCCAAAATTTATTGGGGGGCCAGGCCCCCCCAACAAAATTATTAGGGGGGCCAGTGCCCCCCCAGTTCCACCACCCATGTAGTAAGAGGGCTGGATTTCACCAACTTGTGCAGCTTTTCCACAGCTGAAATCATGTTTGAAATCATGTTTTCACAAAACACAATTTGAATTTATAACAAACACATGAACAAATGCAACTTGTAAATTAACATTCATGCAAGCAACCAGATGCTGTAGCCCTGCCCACACTACTTAAATCCGACTATTTCTATCTCTGGAGGGTGTAGTCTCGTTGGAGAGGGTTTGTGGTCCCAACGTGAAGCCCATCCCTAAAAGGTCTTCAGAGCACATGGAGAGAGATCCACGAGCCTAAGCTCCACAACTAATTCATTGCAGTTCTTGCTGAGAATTACCCTCTCATGAATGAGGACTACAAGTTACACATAAAGTGGAGGGAAAAAAACAACCCAACAAACAAAACAAACTTACACCTGGTACAGAAAACCCCCCTAATGGGAATAACTGACCTGGAATTGAGATGACCATGCAACCATGGATTTCAGTCAAAAAGATAGACCAGATGGTGGTGATGAGAGTGTGTGGCTGCCAGCGAGATTAGGAACCCCAAGAGCCCGTACAACGAGTGCTGTCATCTGAAAGAGACAAAAACTTGGGGCCCCACCTGAAGGGGGACAGCAGGCAGAACAACAAAGGCCAAGATGGTGTAGGCCTGCGAGTGCTGCCTGCATGGGGAACGGGAACTGAGGATAACGCACAGAACAGCACCCCCCCAAATGTGTAAGAGGACACATGAGGTCACGAACACCCCAAATAACACACAACATGCAATTAAGTATCACCTGGCAAGCCAGGGAATAAACCAGATATACTGGAAGCTTATAGCTATGCAACATGAAGGAGGTCGGACAGTACGATCCATAGCAGCATAATCCAAACAGTATAGGCCACAGCAGAATGCACAGTCGGCAGCAGCAGAGTTGGACAGTATGACTCATGGGCAACAGCAGCAAGGTCAAACAAAATGCATGGTCGGATCAGTGCGACCCACAGGCAATAGCAGCAGCAAGGTCAGACAGTACGACCCACAGGCAACAGCAGTAGCAGCAGGGAACAACACAGGGGATTCAACAGTAAGAGACACCACCAGGGAGCAGAGTGGCAAGCCCACAAGCTGCTACAAGGGTTTAACAATACCTCACCTAGCCAACCAAGGGATGGGTGGATGTGTGGGGAAAAGCAGCTACTCGAACAGTGCACAGTTGATAAGTGAGGCTTCGACCTGGTGAGCCAGGGGAGCCCTCTTTTAACTGCTGAAAACAGCTAACTGGGTAGCGGGCTCAAGCAGGAGTGGAAAAAATATTTTACTTTCTGGGACTGCAAGAAGCGAGTAATTTTTTCTGCAAGTAATCGACACTTTGACACTGTTGACTGTACTGCTACTGCTGACAGCTGTACTGCAACTGTGTAACTCTAACAAGCTGTCAAATTGAATGCTATATATTCTATTAAACACTCACAAGTTGAAGTTGTGATTGTTATTTGTTAAATATTTTATTGTTGTTTATTCAAATAATAGCCATAAAGTAATAACTCCACAAGTTACACAACAAAAGACTTCAAAAGAGATGTAGAGATTCCTTGAGGTACCTACTGGTATGTGGTATAGTTATGTAGATTAGGTTTTGACAGAGAAAAAGGGTTTTGAAACAATGAAAGTAAAACTGAAACTGAAGTACTGAACAATTTTTAAATAAATTGTATTATACTTTACTAGTTTTACAACTTACAAGTCCTGAAGTCCAACTCAAATAGTCAATTATTTTCTTTTAACTCAGTCAACTGGTTCAACTCTTGCAAAGTTTTATATGCAGTCATGCAATAGAAAGAGTCATGACTCTGTTAACGGGCCAAACCTATCTCATTCTAATGGTGTTATTGAAGATGCAATCATTGCAATGAACAGATATTGGCAAGGGAAGAACTGGCACTTTTACAGAACATCCCTCACAGACCATCTAAAGAACTTTGATGGAGACTCAAAAGTGTTGCATAGACTTTTTAATGAGAAAAGCAAATTGCAATGTATGGAGAAATCAAATAACTGTTATATCTTTGCATGGCAACCAGTTGACTGAGTTCAAAGAGTTGACTATTTGAGTTGGACTTCAGGACTTGTAAGTTGTAAAACTAGTAAAAGTATAATACAATTTATTTAACAATTGTTCAGTACTTCAGTTTTACTTTTATTGTTTGAAAAGTCTTTTTCTTTGTCGAAACCTAATTTATACAACTATACCACTTACTGGTATACCTCATGGAATCTCTACATTTCTTTTGAAGTCTTTTGTTGTGTACGTCTTGCGGAGTTATTGCTTTATGGGTAATTATTTGAATAAACAAATATAATTTTAAAAATATCTAACAAACAACAATCCTTCAACTTGTGAGTGTTTAATAGAATATAGCATTCAATTTGACAACTTGTTAGTTCTGTCTTTTCTTTCTTTTCCTTCTTTCTTTTCTTTTCTTTTCTTTTCTTTTCCTCTTTTTTTTCTTTCCTCTCTTTTCTTTTCTTTCCCCCTCTTTTCTCTCTTATTTCCCTTTTTTTCTTTCTGCTGACCATAAAAAAAATTCTGGGACCAATGGTCCCATGGTCCGCTATTTTTTCCACCCAAGCCTAATTCCATGGGGAATGCAATAAACCAATGACAACACGAACAGTAGGCATGATGTTAATTTTATTTATTTCATAAATTCATTTAACATTCATGCAAGCAACTCGATACTATAGCCCTGCCCACATTACCTAAATCCGACTATTTCTATCTTTGGAGGGTGTAGTCTCGTTGGAGAGGGTTTGCGGTCCCAACGTGAAGCCCATGCCTAAAAGGTCTTCGGAGCACACAGAGAGAGATCCACGAGCCTAAGCTCCACGACTAATTCATTGCAGTTCTTGCCGAGAATTACCCTTTACAACAACGCCACCCTCCAGCAGAGCTGGAGAAGGGGATTCGAGGCACGAATACCTGCCCAATGGCATACCAAACTAGAGACAGCTTCCCCCACTGAAGTTAGACCAAGAAGCGCGAGGCGGCCATTAAGACATCAGGTGGAGTACGGATGTACCGTAGGTACACATCGCTGGACCAACGACCGAGCGTCTTGATCAGATGATCAGGGATACCACCGATCCGAAAACTGTGGCTGGAGAAGTTACCAGGAATTCCAGCTGAGGCGAGGATTGCCCGGAGCCAGTGGTTGACAAGAGACGGTGAGAGAGGAGTGCCATCTTGGCAGAGAAAAAGGGGACCAAGGAGTGGAGCCACGAAGAAGCAGGTATCGATTAAGGGCGCCGATAGGGCAAGTGAGGCGACCGGATGGGCCCAAAAATATGAAACAGCCACGGTGGAAGGGGTCAGTCTTGGATGTTTTGAGGAAAATGCGGATGCGGTCTGGCGAATCGTAGACAATATCAGCGCGTTAGAGGTGCCGTGACGGGTCGAAGGCTCCGCTGCAGGTGAATTCGCTGACCCGCAAAAAAACAAAGAAAGCTGTGCAGCAGGCAGCCCAAAACATGGTGTGATTGAACGTTTGCGATGACAGCGCCGAATGGAGGATGATCAGAAGCCGATTGTTGATGGGCAGCCGAGTATCGGTCGGAGAAGTATGAACGCGACGGACACCGCTGATCAAGCGAGCAAGGCGAGTCGCGCCACGCATAGGATCGGGGAACCCCAGATCAACATGGAAGGAGCGGACGGAAGCCAAATAAGTGACGATGAAGGACGGAGCCAGGTGACGGGAGTGGTGCAGCCAGGTGACAAGCAACATAATTGTCCATTCGGAAGCTGGGCATGGGGACACACGGTAAAGGGAGCAAAACTGAAAGAAAGAACGCTGACCGGACGAGTAGCCCGACGAGTGGAGGGAGCCAGGCCCTGCGCCAGCAGCCCATAGCATTGGGTGATTAAGACGGCGGAACGAGGTGGGAGAGGAGGACTGGGGGAATAGGGTGAGAATGAGGTCTGGCAGTGGGAACCAAGCGATAAAAAACCTGCAGGTGGAAGTGAGACAACGCATCAGCCGCCGAATTTGATTTGCCAGGTATGTGAGCAGCCAAAAAAGCAAAATGGTGGCGACAGGCGGAACTGGTAAGGTAGCGGAGGAGGTGCATGACGTCAGTTGACCGAGAAATGCCAGAATTGAGGACGTTGACCACGGAGAGGTTGTCACAAAGAAACTGGACCCGAAGGCGGGACCAGGCAGGACCCCAGAGGTGAGCGGCAACGACGATGGGGACCAGTTACATGTAGGCAATGGAAGTGGAAGTGGGGAGGAACGCCCAGGAATGAAAGAACCATTGGTCCTGCCAAAGGGCCCCAAACTCAACTGACCCGGCGGAGGCGTGACCGATGGGGACAGGAAGAAACTGGTCCCATTCCATTCCTGAAAGAAGGAGAGCCACCAATGCAAATCCCTGCGAAACTCCAGATTCAGTCGAATAGGGTGAGAACGATGGCGAAAACAACAGAGGAGATTGATCATGCGGCGGAGGAACGTGCGGCCAGGCTGGACAACTTGGCAGGCGTGGTGAAGGTGTCCGATCAAAGATTCGAGTTCCCGGTGGGTACACGTCTTCTAGCGGGCCCAATCTTGAAGGAGGGCATGAATGCGTGCAAACTTTTCAGGTGGTTTGAAACAATAATACGTCATATTCGTAGTTCTGTTTTGATATAATTTGTCGTTCTGCTTGTTCATGCAAGATAACTCTGTTTCTTGTTTCTGCTAGCAGTCTAGCATACTGCAAGAGGGAGACTTCAACCGACTGTAATCACGCATTATTTGCAAAAAAGATCTCGGTTTTAGACGCTTCAACATCGCAGGCAAACAGGAATTGAAACCAAAGAAAAGACAGTACAGTACAGTGCAGTGCAGTGCAGTGCAGTGCAGTGCAGTGCAGTGCAGTGCAGCGCAGCGCAGTGCAGTGCAGTGCAGTGCAGTGCAGTGCAGTGCAGTGCAGTGCAGTGCAGTGCAGTGCAGTGCAGTGCAGTGCAGTGCAGTGCAGTGCAGTACAGTACGTGCAGTACAGTACAGTGCAGTTACTACAGGACAGCACAGCACAGTACAGTACAGTTACTACAGGACAGTACAGTACAGTACTGTACTGTACAGACGAAAAGTTTGACACGCTCGGCAAACGCGATTGCGTTTCGCGTTAGAATTCGCGTTTAGGCAAGCGCAATCACGCCGCAATTTGTGAAGCGTAACGCGATAGCAATCGTGCTGCGATTCTAATCGCGGTTCCCTCAAACGCGATCGCGTTTCCTTTAAACCGATCGCTTTTGAGTAAAACGCGGTCGCGTTTAGCGATAACGCGATCGCGTTTTGACGAGTAGACACGAAGACGAATTATCTCTCTTAATTAGCGAGAGTTATAACATAGGTATATGTTTACGTCTGTACTGTACACAACATGGCCCAAGAACGTAACATCATTATAAACTTACTATACCCGTTCATAAGGCTTAAGTAAACGATGCGAAGGATTTCACTGGTGTTTCTCAAGTGAATATTATAACTGAATTGTAAGTCATCTGCTAACAGAGAAATACAGTATAAAATATACTATGCATTATTGGCGCAGAGACAGTATCAGTGATAAGGAGCTTAACTTCTGCTCAGCGTGAGGAGAACCCTTTATTTATAACTTTCGAAATTTTTCTATGTACTGTAAGTCTGCAACCTTCACCAAAAAGCCTCTAGTCATTAGTCAAAGTATAGTTTTATTAATAGAGTGAAATGCCACTGCAATATTTCAGTCTGGTATTATACTTAATTATTTACCTGCATTGCTACTATTTTATATATTATATACAATGTAGTTATATGTACAGAACGTATTCATTATGCTCAGCGCAATGGCCTCTGTATATAGGACGACAGGTACGCTTCAAACTCACTCACGCCTTTAAAAACATCTTGTTTCATTACTTGACAAGAAACATTTTACTCTGGGTGTTCTCTGTACTCATTTCAAAATATTTACATGGAATTTTTAGTTCATAGTGACTGTGTACCACAAGTCGTTGGAAATGTGAAAACTTTCCATTGCAGAATTGGCCGCCATTTTGAATTTTATTGTCAACATCGTTCCCAGGGCCTTCTCTATTTTTATTAATTGTACTGCAGTACAATTAATAAAATAATTGCACTCCTCTCAACCAATCAGAATGTAGTAATTTTGTCATGCATATAATAAAGAGTATAACGCTTTGGATCCCAATACTCCTTAAATTACCACGCCCATCTTACTGTTTACCTTACTTGTTCTTTCTTTGTAATATATATATAGCAGCTATATTAATCATTAGTATATATATATATTCTTACTTCGTAATATTATAATACATATATCCTGTACTTTATTTCTTTTTATATTTTGTATTTTTATGTTTCTCATGCAGGAACCTTTTGAAAAACACTAAGTAATTGTAAATTGTTGGTTTTCCTGAATAAATATTATCAATCTATCAATCAATGTGACGCCGGGTATATGGTTGACTTTAGCTTTACCGTGCACTAACTCCTTTCTCGCTAGTTTGTTAGCCAGGTGAAATATTAGGTAGACTGTTTTCAAGACGCCATAGATCTTACTACTGTCGACTAGAGTTCTCGATGGCGCTATCATATATATGCGTAGACATTTGATAAAGTTAAACAAAATATATAATTTTTAAAAAGCATAATCACTTTGGTATAACTACATTATTCGACAAATTAGTAAAATAGTTTAATAGTATATACAGTATAGTTATTTCAATTGTTAAATATCCATAGTAAAATAAACAATATGTAAGTCTGGAACCTCCGTGGAGCCACCTTAAAGAGATATTTTATGTTTTTTAAGGTATGACAGGAAAACCATTTAAAAAATTACAAAGCTTTGATGGGTAAGTCTCCAATAGTAAATATACCGAATAAACTATAGAGAATTGAAAGGAAGTAATTTGATCAGTCACACGAAAATACTTTACAGCAACAACAACAGAGAATTAAAGAAGTGAAGCCAGCTATGTGCCTATGTCAGTTAACTGTATATTTTTTTAACTTTCGTTTAAATTCAACTAGGGATAAGGTCTATAGAGCGCAATATCAAGGGAATTCTATGTTTTAAGCTCTTGAAAGACTAGAAATCTTATATTGTATATGTCATAGCTAATTCTTGGTTTTAAAATAGTATTCAAAAACTTATTAATAATTCATGAGGAAAACACAAAGGAAAATCATGACCGTGTCTCTATATGTGATAGAGACACGCTCGCTATTTTCGATGAACTTTTTCTTCGATTTTGCAGCTCAGACAACTTCTATTTTCAAAATTGATTTCTATAAGCTCATTATATGGATAGTTTTTGAAGCCATTTTTAAAACATTCGCAGTACGTGTTTTAAATAGTACATCACAATCAAGTTTTGTGTTATATACTGATGTACTTGATTCACAAGCAGGAAAAACTCATTAAAAAATTGAAGGAAGCAGAGAGTTATAAAAGTTTAGCATAACAAATGTGTAAATGAAAGAAATTCGACAATTTTCTGAAGATATTAGCATCAGAAATTATTTCTATCTTTAAAAATAGTTAAATTTCGTTTAGTATATTAGCCACGTTTTAATGCACGTGGCCCGCCAAAATGATGCGCGCGCAACATCGTGCAACTGACCTATAAGAGGATAAAGTGATGATGCGTACAGTCCTACTACGCTCTTGGCTTTTTCTCCGAAATTTCTCCGAGTATCA
The DNA here is from genome assembly GCA_035771165.1 of Paragorgia papillata. NCBI lineage: Eukaryota > Metazoa > Cnidaria > Anthozoa > Scleralcyonacea > Coralliidae > Paragorgia > Paragorgia papillata. Next base: position 8,340,889 of record JAWNZC010000014.1, read on the forward strand.
ACGTTTCACGAGCTTTCTTAATTATATTTTTCTAATTCAAACAACCTCATTCTTTAAGTTGAATCGCACATGTTATATTGAGGCAACACGTTTTCTTTTGTTTTTGTATAGGTTGACTCAACAACAAAAGATAACTAGAGTTGAATGGATGGTTAGAGAGCTAAAAGAAAAGTATGTTTTGTTAATTCGTTTTATTTCTGCAAGCAACTTGATGGTTTAATATCGAAGGTGTTTTAATATAGAATAAAATCAGCTCATCCCCGTGTGTGATAATATACCTTACATACATGTGTTGTAATATTAACGTAAGGTATCCAAAGGTTGTCACTTAGCTCTGTGGTTCTTGGATGCAGATCTGTGATACGAAGGTTTTGTGGTACTGTGGCTAATCTGTAGTTCGGTTTTGTGGTACTATGGCTCTGTGATGTTTTGGCTAATCTGTATTCCTTTGTTTTGCGATTCTTTACCTGATCTGTACTTTGGCTCTGTAATACTCTAGCTCTGTAATACTCTGGCTCTGTTGGATACTTTGGCTCTGTGATACTTTGGTTAACTTCTGTGGTATACTTTGGCTCTGTGGTACATTGACTCTGTGCTTTTATCAGGTGCCAACCGTACGTCGCGTTATGATCCCTTTGATGCCGGTTTTTTGCGGATTAACAAGCGTAAAATCTTAAAACAGCGTTTTAAAATCAAACATACCGCTTCTTTAGAAACAACGCATATGCATGGTGTGTACCTTAATTGAACTACACGTTGTGTATAAATGCCCACACTTCATCGGTCTGTAGAATTACACGATGCCGACACTGACCTATATATAATAACTGGACTGCGGGTGCCCCTCGAAAAAATGGCATATAATTATACAGGCCATCTTGTTAGGTCTGATTCGCAAAATTAACCAATCGCTGACCAGGTTTTGGCTTACCAATTTTACAAAAAAAAACAAAAAAAACAGCTGAGAGTTGACAAAGATTTTGAAAGCCAAAAACGCTTGTCGGAAATTTGAACATATTTACAAGTTTCTCTTTCAACAATAATTCTGAATGGTTTTATGTTGTATTTGTATGTTTCTAGTAGACTTACTTAGTGTTTGGGAACTAGGAAGATGTTTTATATAACTGTCTTGTGCTTGCTTTATTCGATAAAAAGCTTGGAATTTCTCACGGAACAAATTTATGTCACACTAAAATTTAGATGTTTTCCATGTCTCTGAAGTTTTTACCACAGAATAGGTAATCAACCAGAAGTTCCATTTCATGATTTTGTTGTCACGCTTTTTTCCAAGCCGCCATGTTCTTAGATAGTGAAATCGTTTTGCGAGTTCTTGTTTGAAGAGACTTTTGACTTCACAAAAATCTGCTTAAATCATTGCTCAAACTCATAAATTAACAATGGGCTGCCCTTTTGCTTAGAACAGACAATAGCATACACAGTACACCTCGTAAAATTTTCGTTGGCACTTTCTAAGAACATGGCGGCGGCCAGACACAAACATCAAAGGTACCGACATAGAGTGGGACCTCTGGTTATATCTTTATTCTGTGTTTTTACTTTAAAAAATAATTTAAATTTCTGCGTAGCCGTTTTTCTCAAAGCCTTTTTTTTGCTCCAAAAGAGTTGTCAGTGTTCGTCGCCAACACTTCGGGCTACTGTACTGTAATCGAAATAAAGTAAGGTTAGATATACTGCCGAAACAGAGAACGTAGGAATCTAACGTTCTCTGTTTCGGCAGTGTATCCAACTTTACTTTATTTCGATTGTTGTTTCTACACTGCCTACGCAGGTGAGAAGACCTAACAAGAAGGCGCCGTTCAAATGGGGACACTTCATGCAAACTATCGGGGACCCGCAGTCCAGTTATATCATGGATAGTAAAAAGACTGGATTGGAAACTTGATGGCGTGAGCATAACAACCTGGTTGCAATTGACAAGCTTAAAAAACCCGAGTATATTCAAAGTTTGGGATTAATACAGCCTAAAATGATAATCGAATTGTCTGTAAATACGACAAAGCCACAATACGATAAAATGCCCGTCTATTCTTACCCATTTTAAAAGAAGTTATCAAGGTTTACTAGTTAAAATATGCATCCCAAATTCCGAGCAAAACAAAGCACATTTTGGGGACGCCAGTTTCTTCAAAACAACACAGGAATCATCAAAACAAAGATCAACAACGCTTACCCCGAACGCTCGATTGTGGCTTAGGCAGGTTTGTAAGGCGATAAAATCATTTGAAACGTCAACACAGTCATCTGAATGTGAGGATATGAAGAATTTGAAGAAAAGTTCACTAAAAACCTCAGTAAAACAAGCGTACTCACGCCATTCGTGACATCACAATTTGCAACTAAGTTTCAACATCTCTCGAGCAAAGAAAAACGCTTTTCAGCCAATCGGCGGCCTGGAAACACCTCACGTGACTATTAGTTTCCAATCCACTCATTTTACTATGCATGGTTATATATAGGTCAGCGCATGCCGATGGTTTTTAGAGTGTATAACGGAACACCGCTGCCAATCGTTTTGCGCCTGCGCGACATCCGAACTCGTATCTCAAAGAAAATGGGGAAACACTGAAATATTTGGACTGGTCCGAGAGTACGACGCAAAAGTTAAAATTATAAGCAAATTACCAAAAAGATAAGGTAGTTAATTTGTCAATATTGTAACATATTCTGAAATGCCCCCTTCGTAATTTCCATGCCCCTTTTTTTCAAAACACAAATGGATAGTCGAGTCTTACTTAGTCTTCACTGTCTGGTTGGTGTTGTCATTCCTTGCTGGCAGAGGTCTCTGTACAGGAAAGAGACCTCTGCAAACATCAGACACTTTATTTGATGTAGCCGCCGTCCACGATCTTGGACGTGTCAAACCAGTTTTGAAAACAAGTTTGGTGCAACACACATTCTGATTGGCTACTGAGGGTGCTTACGCAATGACCAACGAGTTGTTTACGTGGTGGCGCTAGAGTGTAAAAATTAGCGTTCCTGAAGCAGTTGAGCTTCTGTAACCTTCTTTTTATCTCTTTATTTACTATTCAAAACATTATTTCCGTAAAGAAATAAGAATACTTTGTCACAGAGTCAGTATAAAGTTGTTTACAGTGCTTGGGAAATTACAAGATGATTCACAGAGCTGGTGAAACACTCGGCTATCATCTCGTGTTTCTGAACTTCGTTGCCAAGGTAACTTCGCGCATGCGCGACAGGAAAAGTGTCGGATGTTTGCAGAGGTCTCTTTCCTGTTGAGAGATCTCTGCCGGCAGGGAAGGGTTGCCACGTCTAGTTCCCACTTCTCTTGCAATGTTTACTCTAGAAATTCACGCATCGTATCTTTTTCATAGGGTACATAACAGGTAGGCAATTTGTCTGCACATGCGCGAAATCAAGCTACGTGAATTTCGCGTGGGTTCGTGAAACGCTCGGGACACATTCCCGTCCGCGATATAATTGAAAAGGAAATAAACAAAATGTTATATTCAATGTCCAATTAATCTACCTGGCCCATTTTTTACCGAATGAATTACCGACTAAGCAGTTCAATTGCCAACCGAAGATTAATAAAATCACGGTCTGAAAGTAATGCGAACGTCTAGTTTTTGAGATATATTTGCATTTCTGCTTTATTTGCCATTCGAATTTAGCCACAGTCAACGGCTGAAAATGACGTTCCCCCAGAACTACACAATTGTAAATTTTCTGGTTGTTTTTTGCAGCGAGTTTTCAGTTTTTCATTGTGCACTTCATACATTCTGTGGACGTTCATGGCTACCCCCAGCTGTCGGAAGTTTGGCTTCACCCTAGATGAGATTGGAGTTAGCGTTCCAGTTTTATACTTAGGGTTCAATGTTGCCCACCTGTTAGCGTACATACATACTGTATGCACCGAACTTTACTGTTTGTTGTATTTGTTAAGTTCCTAACTAACATTAATTTATTATCGAGTCGGTTTTCTTTGTTCTTCCGAGGTCTTTATATCGCATAAAGACCTTGAATAATAATTAGATACGAAATGAAGAAAAAAACCCAAGGAAAATCCTTGTCCAAGGTGAAAAAAAAAGACAAAACTTTGTTGGAAAACCTCCTCGATAATAAATTAAGTCAGTTATATAGCATACATCCCTCGTTCTCGGGATTTATCTATTACATAGATGTCAAGTGACATATAGCGATCTAAATGAACGAGAGCAACGTATAAACTAAACTACATTATCATCATGACATTTACTTTGTATTCAGCTACTTTTTTTCTTTTTTCCATTTTCGAATAATAATGAATTCGCCTTCCGTCGTTTCGTAAAATACATTTTAGTCTGTCTGAGCGGTTATAGGTCAAGTTACCAACCTTTTAAAATTCTTGTTACCAATTATTTTTAAATAAGTACTTTACTCCGATTGTTACACAAAATCCTCTCAAAAACAGTGCATTTATATTGTTGTACTTTTATATTTTATTTTACAGAAAAGTTATTCTTCCCGAAGTTAAAATAGACACTCAGATGTTTGCATTGAGAAGCGCAACTCAAGTATGATTACATATGTAATATAAAAAAGTATTATGAAACAGATTAATAAGTAGTACGTAGGCAGTGTTTTGGATATGGCAAATTGAAAGAATGGTAGTCAGCATTAAGGTTGCTCTCTTATGGTTATAATGAGGACTGGTAACGAATTGTCACAACAGCGACCAAACATCTTCTGGACGTTTACTTTGGTGATTTTAGATCTTCTGGACGTTTATTTTGGTGACTCGACAGATTTTAAAAGAAATTACGATGATTCAAATACACATCAAATTTTTAAAATATTACATAAAACAGAGTTTTCTTAAATCCATTGAAACTATACAGTATTAACAGTATTTTCCTAACATGTCAATATGGTGGGTGGTATGTAGTGTCCGATTAGTTAGAATTTTATGTTTATTTAAGTTTTCTTTGTTGAAAAATTTAAAAGCTTTTGGCTTACCTGCGGACATGTCTTTTTTTAGGTTTTTGAGCTTTTATGGTGCCTCGTTTGTCACGATATTTGGTATGTTTGGGATAGATCATTCACATTGCAGCAAGCTCATGAAAAAGAACTTGTTTCTGAACCATTTTCGGTAAGAGATCACTCACCAGTCTAGTTTGTTACCGGTGGCAATAATCTTGGTAATAGCATGGTTTTGAGTGCAATTTGGAAAAAACATGCACGAGTGAGTTTTTCAAAGACTATTAAATCCGTTGTAGAACGTGATTGGCTCTTTTCAGTTTTTATTGTTTTTGATTGGCTTATTTGCTTCAAAAATTTGCACTGTATTTCCTTAAAACTGTACTGCTTTTAGCCAATCAAAATTGAGAAATTTTTTCATGTATATTATTATCTTGGTTATCTGTAATATGGCTAAACGAAATGGCTGTCTAATTAGTAGGTGTAAATCGGGCACATAAGAGAGAAACAAATCTTGGGGAGGCATGGGTGCCACAAGCAGCGCGCGCTGCCTCTCACCGCTGAAGTTAAGCCTGGTCGAAAAGGGAATTAGTACTCGCATGGGTGACCACATTAGGTTCATGTGAGTAGAGTTGTTGGTTCTCTTCTGTGCCTCGAAAGTTTTTCACCCGGTTCTCCAGTTCTCCTCCCTCAGTAAAATCAACACCATAGTCCCCCCAGTTAAATCTACTAACTAGTTCCATCAAGGGGTGAGGACCATTAGGTTATCAGTATCTAAATACTGTCATGTGTTATCCTCATTAAATAAAGTCACTTAGTAATTTGAGACATACCTGATATGTCAATGCATAGTCAATAAAGATATGGTTTGGAAACTCGGCAAACTTCAAGGCGCCTAATAATGAGCTGTGATTTTATGTTGAACCGTACCTTACACCGTGCACATCCTTTGTTTTTGGTTTAATTAATATTTAAATAGCACGGTTGAGTGATTGAAGTGAAACGTTGCTATTGGATAATTCGTTCATTATACTAAAATACAATGTGTTCAGTGACCGTGCACCGTGCATAAAAATGCATAAAGGCGAACAAAAAGGTAGAGCAAAGACTTTAGCTGAGTTTCCAGACTCAAGAATACAAACTCATCAATAATTCTTGGGCACAGTGTCATGGGATCGCTCAATCAGAGGCGTCCGCGTGAAAGAACTTGAAATTCCAAGAAGTACCGGGTAGAGGACTTGAACTGCTTTTACCAGTTTTTGGACTGGAAATAATATTTCAAGTTCTGGGACTTAGTGAAATATGAATACTACTTGCTTTTGAGAAGTCATTCAATTTGCCTCGGACTGTAACGATTCCTCGTACTTGAATACCCGGTCAACCGAATTGGAAGCTTTTACTAAAATATTACTTTTTACTGTATTTGGTATCAAATTATTGTAATAAGTCTATTAGTATTGTGTATGGTGGTTGTATTTACATGCACTGATTAAACTATTTTTTTGAATTTTCTTCATAATAAACTATTTATTAATGGCAATTTTAAGTAATTTTTACTGTTTATGTTTCTCAGAAGGTCGATCAAAAACTAGTAAACTCTTATATATTCATTAGTCTCTCAACAGTTTATTTTTTATGTTAGAAGTATTTTTTATCATATAGTGGGTTCCAACATCATCTCAGCGGAGTTTGCAACAAACCGATGTGGTTTCACCCGGTACCAAGACGACTGATAATCCAGTAAGATACCCATATCTCTCTCGCTCCTCCGCAGAGGTTTCCGTGAGGCTGACGAAGAAACCGCTGTTTTCTCTCGTTTCCGCTTCAGCCCACAAACATATCGCTGTCAGCGGTTTCTTTGTCAGCCTCCTCACAGTTTCATCATGGAAACCTCTGCGGAGGAGAGAGCCCATATCTAATGTTAGCTGTTCCTTTTCCTTTTTGTTTTTTAATTTCTTAATTGTAATTAGTGGACTACAAACAACATTACCAACAAACAGGAAACTGCCCAAAAATTAAATTTTGAGTCAAAGTAATAAGAGCAGGATACATCAAAAGAAAGTTTAGGCATTTTTATTTAGCAATGTAGTGTTTGAAAATTAATGTTTTATAATATTTTATGATATATTTTTTTACAAGTTTTATGTATAGAAGACTACCTTAAATTCTACACTAAAATTGTACCAACTTTGTTGAAATTTGATTACCCAAATTTGGTTCGATTAACTGTTTAAAATTACATGTAAGTTTTTGCGTCACTGTGACTCATAATTGTGACCATCACTTAGCGAAAAAGCGTTGGATACGTTTTCTATACAAAATATCTTTGTTATTTTATATTATTTAAATATGTTATCTATCAGCCTCTTAAGTCAACTTCGTCGTTAGCAACTGTAGTTCAGCAATGGATGTCTTTGTGATATTTAGATTTTTTGTTGTACAGATGATTTTATATTGATTTTATATATTTAAAAAAGTTAAACATAATGAGTACTTGAATGACTTTTAGAAAATTGATTAGATAATGTTTAACATCATAAAATGCATTCACGTACAACATTTCAAGTGATTTCGTGTGGGCGATCTAAACGATATTCATTTGTACACGATTTTTAAAAAAAATAAAAGGATATGAAATGTGAAACGTTAAAACAATGTTTTATTAATTTGTCATTGACATGGTTTAATTGAATCAATTGTGTATGTGATTTCGTAAAAAATAGAAAATAAACTTACACCACAGCCTGCGTCACCGCGGCGAAGTAATTTTCGCATTAACAATTGTAAAAAAACTTCAGAACAAGGGGAGTTATAAATTTAAAGGTTCGCTTATTGTAAGTTTTGCTCGATTTACTCTCTAAAGAATTTCGTTGATATCGATTATGTTGTTTTTCTTTTTATGCGTAGGTAAACTCCGAAAAGGCAACACACAGGTACATATGAATAATGCATGCTCATCTTTCTTATGTTTGGTTTTTGGATGTCTGGGAACTGTTTAGTGAAATTTTAGAGTATATGCTCCCTGCAATGATTTTGTCCCAGACCACCTAAATATTTGCACTCATCCTGCTTTGGGTTCTGTACGTTCTTGGTGAGCATCTTACAAGAGTCTGTAGTTTAGAAAACTGAACTACCAACATTTTAGACTTTAGAGAACGAACTACTGACGTTTTGGCCCAAACTTTCTTTATCAGAGTTTTGGCTTGAAACCTCAGTATTTATTTATCTACAATCTCAGCAGTTCACCATATTTAAAGTGCTTATTAAATTAAATTTTCGCTAATTTCTTTATTTCGTAATATAAAAATATAGAAATCGCTGATATTGCTACGTATGCTCACTTTGTTTTTACGTGTTTAGAAAGTGCTTTATTTTTATATTTAAACTTGCCAAACCGTAGCATTCCTAAGTCGACATGTCAGCAAGGACTGAGACGAGTAACAATACCTGTGACGACATTGACGTCATAAGGTGCTAAACAAATGTATGATAATGATGCACCTTGTGACGTCAAATAGTTGTTGTGGCCGCGTTATTGTGTTCACGTTTCACGGCCCTAGCTATCAACTTTGAACTGAAAAATAAAGTGTTTTCCAAAGACGTAAATATTAAAGGTGATGTACAGTCCGTTCTGCGCATGACCGCAATGTGGTCCCCCCCCCCCCCCCCCCCCCCCCCCCCCAAAAAAAAAGACATTCGTAGATAATTACATGAAGTACTCAACTCAATGTAAACCGTTAGGAACAACATGGCAGAAAACCAAGTGATTCTGTGAGGATATCTCCTCGGATTTCTTCTATTTCTCCTGAAAATGTTTTGTTTTGGGTACAAGTAATGAATGGGAACCAAGAAAAGCTTACAATCTTGAACGAGGTATTAGTATTTTTTTTTGTAAATTTAGATGTAAACATTAGTTTCATACATGCGCAGAACGGACTGTACATCACCTTTGAATGAACATGTGTACGAATATCAGAATTTTCTATATTTTTATATTATCAAATAATATAAAAAGCAAAAATTTCATTTCATAAGCACCTTAAGAATTTTTATAGGTTGTACCATACTGTGTACACAATGCGGCTGCACAGGTTTTGTTTGTTTTGTAATATTTTGGCTATTTTCCTTTTTTTATTGTCATCTTTTTGTTATTTTGCCAAATTAATGTCATAAGAGAAATTAGATTCAAATTTGAACTGTTGACTAGTTAATTAGAGTCTATTATTATACTATTAGCACTAAATTACTACATGCAGGCTTCTACCCAGTGACTCGGAAATTGTGGGGGCTCCATTTACACGGTTAGACCAGTCAGTCCGGTAACATGGAACACGATACGTTTGAGGCTTGTGGCTGTCAGACCTAATAAAAAACACGTGCATTCTGACCGGTCTGACCTTGTAAAATTGTTTTTTGTTTATTTGTTAGCCCAAAGGAAAGCAATGCAAAATCCAGACGACATTATCCTGAACCAGATGATTGCCTTTTGGATATGATCAATGCCCATTTAAAGGTATAAACGAAGAGTTGTAAAGCTGTATTACACAAAATTGGTTTTTTTTTTCTTCCCAATGCCCACCCTGGCGCAAGAGGCTCTCTCAGCCATGTACAATATCAATATCTCTATTTTTTAAATGGTGTATGATTACATACCGAACCTTTCAGTTATTGTCTTGTGTTTGAGGAAAACGTCGGCATTTCAAGAATTTTCCGGATCTAGAAATCAACGCATGCTCTCGACGTCTGGCAGCATTTTTGGAGGAGTGTGGTGCAAATTATCGTACAGCTTTTTTTTACCCTGATGATGACTTTATAATCTCAAACACAGGAAAACACAGGAAATCAGTACTGTGTTTGGATATCGGAGGAAGAAATTACATAAATTAAGCAAAATGATACATCGAATTTCTCTTAAAATACTGATTTGTTTGAGATGCTATAACACTTGGAACGTATTTCATCAGGATTTATAATATAACATTCCGAAAACGCAAGCGGTGATTGGTAATAAATGGAACACATCGAAAAATTAATACGCCATCCAGTTAACAAATAGATTCCATTTTGCGGTTGTCTGTTCAGTTATAGATGCATAGATGACGTCACAACGTGGTAAGAACAAAAAAGTGGCCCACGAGACGCAGTCGAGTGGGTCACTGATGTTCTTATCACGTTGTGACGTCTTCTGTGCATCTATAACTGAACAGACAACAAAAAATGGAATCTATTTGTTTTATACAATAAATATTTAAAAGATTTTTGTTGAAACTCTTGCCGGATTTGGGAGCATGAAGAAGGAAAAAAGGAAGTCAGCCGACGTGATTTGACGTGACCATGTGTCTGTCCTCTAATAGATCATGGCCAACAACCAATGAAAACACGCATAGTAACCAGGGTATTGTATAATAGGCTATCTAATACGCCAATTTACGCCATTGATCCATTATTTAAGAAATAGAAAATGGCCACCCGTGTTTATATGAAAGACGCAACCTATTTTAGAAAACTGTGTAGAAACACCATAAAGCACCATTATATGCCATGCAGTACGCCATCTATGGACAGTAAGGAGAATTTACGCTTTTTCGTTCTCCCGAGCTTGTGAGATATCGGACCGACGTTTTTAGTACGGAACAAGCGAGGTCAATAAGTAGTTTATTATATGACTACAAGTGTTGTAAACGTTCTGTGAAAACTTGACAAAGTGTTAGGCTCGTATTCGCCACCATATTTCTTGCGAACTAAACCAAAATGGCATATGTTTTCCCATCTTTAAAGTACTTTCCGTTTAGCTAGAATCCTGAACTTTCTACCCCAAATAGCATTTTTCAATTGCTTTTGTTTGACATATCGCTCAAGGTTGTACGTTACGTAGTTGAGTAAAAAAACATTTGAAATTCTATAATTTTTGTGAGAAGTAAATGTTATATTATTTCGAACATTGCTACGAACATTTTGAGCATTTTAAAAAGTTTCACATAACATGGAAACTTAAACTATACATCAAATGAAAGCTTAACACAATTTCTAACAACATACCTGCCCGATATATTTCAACAATGAGTAGTTCTGACATTATTATCGTTCTTGTTGCATGTATACTGACATGACTTTCATTTATTTATAAAATTCTCTCAGAGCGGTTCCGGAACGGCAGATTTCGGACCGCTCAGGAACCAATCAAATTGCTGGATTTCACGTTCCGGACCACTCACGAAAATAGTCATATAATAATATTTATTATATAGCATGCTATCGGATATGAGCTTTTGCGTAATCTGATTGGTTCCCTACTACCAGGCTATCAGCTCATATCCTGCTAGTAGAGGAAAAACAAGATGGCAGCATGTTTTTTTAAACTGCCGGAAAAGAGTTGAAATTGACGGATTTTTATACAGAAAAACATCAACACCCTGAAACCAATGTATAAAAAAACAACATTGTGTAAAAATACATTAACAAATACACAATTTAGCATGTTAAATGGTAAAATTCACCTAAAAATTACGTCTTTTTACTTAAATTAACGGGTTGATATTAATTTGTTGCCAAACAAAGAAACTCACGGTTAAAATCAAGCTTACAACACACATTTCGTAGGAGATTACTAGTAAAGAGACTTTTTTTTATTTAGATTAGCATTTAGAGTAGTAAAAAGCATGTTCTTTTTCAAAAACTACCAACTAAGTAATTTAGTTTCACTGCCGAAGGTGTTTCAGTTTAATTTTTGCATGAAATCAAAACCTTTTTCACGACAGCAACGCTAATATAAACAATTGACCCACCTTTTGACTTCATAAAGGTACCTTTTAATCTTTTTTGTTGATCTTAACACATTTTTTGCCTCTCGAGCAACATTACTCATTTATACAACATTTCGAAGCTGTTTACCGAACAGCTCAGCGAGAAACTCTATGTGAATGCATCATTACGCATGGCGGAAGTATTAGTTGCCTATGCCGGAAGTTTGTTGTTTCAAACATTTCGCTGTAATTTTGTCTCTTGACTCTTGTACTGTGCTTGGCTATATAATAAAACAGTTATACCATTCGCTCTCGTTGTATACGAACTAATAGCCAACTCGGCGAAGCGCCTCGTTGGCTATGAGCTCATATACAACTCGAGCTCATGGTATAACTGTTAAATATTACGTCCTAATCATTTGGCCCTTCTTTTTTACTAATCACAAATTTAACATTCTTCGTATATGGTTTCTATACCTCGAGAATATCACTTTTTTCGAGAATATCTGTTTTTGTATCTATTTTTTATTCCATAGATGAGTCATGAAGGCCGTATGCTTAGCAGAGGAGTAATGGTAAGACAACTAATTTTAACATATATTTTCTATTCTTATAACAGTAAATACTAGAAGTGCTATGTTGATATCTCTCGTTTTTATAGTGCTCTGATTTTCGTTGTCTTTTTCTTTTCTTTGCCACACGTTTTTTTTATAATTTATCTAGTGTTTTTCTTAATTGTTTTATTATTCGTAAAGCTTTATTGATTTTGAACTTAATTGTCATAATTTGCTGATCTCTGTACATGCAAGTTTCGGAATATGTCGAAATCTATTCGCTAGTTTGAAAAATTATGATTTTTTTGGTGAATTTTGTTATCTTTTAGAGTCTTGATGACCTTACCGATAGTAGGTAAGCTGATTTATTATTGGACCCCACAAAAAACCGCTTTTAATCGTGATGTGGGTATTCTAAATAGAAAAATAATATTATAATTATAATATTGAATTATGAACTCGTAATATTTTGTAATTACCCCTGCCAGAAGGTTATGTTTTTACCTCTGTGTTTTCATTTTTGTCTGTGTACAAAATATCTCAAAACGTTTTGAACGAATTGTAATGAACATTTTGTGGAAGGTTTGGCCATATGCCAAGTACTATTTTAGTAAAATTTTGTTGAATGTGCTTGAAAGTTTTATATAAATATGGTTTTGTTAGATATTTAAGCTAAAATTTATTATATGGTCTTATTAGACGTATATTTTTATTGTGATTATAAATTATCTCAAAAGATCAAGTGCACTTACTTTCGTGCTGAGCTCTGCACCAACTGAATTATACGCTTACTTTTCTGAAACACTGAATTATACGCTTACTTTTCTGTAACACTGAATTATACGCTTACTTTTCTGAAACACTGAATTATACGCTTACTTTTCTATAACACTGAATTATACGCTTACTTTTCTATAACACTGAATTATACGCTTACTTTTCTGTGACACTGAATTATACGCTTACATTTCTGTAACACTGAATTATACGCTTACTTTTCTGTAACACTGAATTATACGCTTACTTTTCTGTAACACTGAATTATACGCTTACTTTTCTGAAACACTGAATTATACGCTTACTTTTCTGAAACACTGAATTATACGCTTACTTTTCTATAACACTGAATTATACGCTTACTTTTCTGTGACACTGAATTATACGCTTACATTTCTGTAACACTGAATTATACGCTTACTTTTCTGAAACACTGAATTATACGCTTACTTTTCTATAACACTGAATTATACGCTTACTTTGCTGTGACACTGAATTATACGCTTACTTTTCTATGACACTGAATTATACGCTTACATTTCTGTAACAACTGAATTATACGCTTACTTTTCTGAAACACTGAATTATACGCTTACTTTTCTGTAACACTGAATTATACGCTTACTTTTCTGAAACACTGAATTATACGCTTACTTTTCTGTGACACCGAATTATACGCTTACATTTCTGTAACACTGAATTATACGCTTACTTTTCTATAACACTGAATTATACGCTTACTTTTCTGTAACACTGAATTATACGCTTACTTTTCTGTAACACTGAATTATACGCTTACTTTTCTATAACACTGAATTATACGCTTACTTTGCTGTGACACTGAATTATACGCTTACTTTTCTGTGACACTGAATTATACGCTTACATTTCTGTAACACTGAATTATACGCTTACTTTTCTGAAACACTGAATTATACGCTTACTTTTCTGTAACACTGAATTATACGCTTACTTTTCTGAAACACTGAATTATACGCTTACTTTTCTGTGACACCGAATTATACGCTTACATTTCTGTAACACTGAATTATACGCTTACTTTTCTATAACACTGAATTATACGCTTACTTTTCTGTAACACTGAATTATACGCTTACTTTTCTGTAACACTGAATTATACGCTTACTTTTCTGTAACACCGAATTATATACGCTTACTTTCTGTAACACTAAATTATACGCTTACTTTTCTGAAACACTGAATTATACGCTTACTTTTCTGTAACACTAAATTATACGCTTACGTAACACTGAATTATACGCTTATTTTTTGTAGCACTGAATTATACGCATACTCTTTTTTAGGGTTCTTTGCGCGCTGGTTAACTCTTTTGTTCCAGAAACGTTTACTACTGAAGTCTTGTTGAATGATAGGTATGTAGGATTCTGGTGCGGGTGGTGCTCTTCGCACTAATTATGGTCTTAACAGCGTCGCAACTCAACCACGACGTTCCTCACAATCATTTCTATTTACGTATATAAATGTGAAAGCCAAAGCAAAATACAAAACGATCACATCAGTGGTGTTGATGTAAAAAAGACTTTCACAATCAAAATTTTCGCAGCTTTATTATGTATTCTGCACAGTCAACAAATAAAAAGTTTATTCAAGTTTTCTTTCACAGATAGGACAGTCCATACTTTTTCCAGGCAGGGGACAAATCCGGTCCCGTGCGTCCCCTGCATTCCGTTGCGTCCCGTTTCAAGAATACACCTCGTCTTCTCCCTCACACCAGTTTTAAATATTACTTAAAACTAACTATTATGGCCCAGAGCCCTTTTTGTGGCCCTGTGGCTCCTCCTCTTTCTCCTTTTCCTCTACCTTTCTTTTTCTTCCTCTCTTCCTCCTCTTGCTCTTCTTTTTTTTCCTGTTTCTCCTCCTCTTCTTTCTCTTTCTCCTCTTTCTCATTCTCCTCTTCTGCTCGTTGGCTGCCTGTTTTTAGTTAGCCATGTGGTTATTACAGGCAACCAGTACTTTAGTCAAAAATTGTATTTCTTTCTCCTCTTTCTTTTTCCTTTCCTCTTTATCGTACCTCCCCCCTTTCCCCTCTTGTATTGATAGCGTTTTTCTCATTTAGTCATTGACTGACAGAGATGCCCGTCATATTTTAGGGAAATGAAAGAGAAAGTAGAAGAGGAAAAGAAAGAAGTGAAGGATGAGAAAGAAGAGGAGGGTGAGGTGGAGAAAAGGAGGAAGAGAAGAAAAGGAGGAGGAGAAGGAGAAAGAAGAGGAGGAGGACAAAAGAGGAGCAGAAGGAGGGAAGAAGGAGGGAAAGATGAGGAAGTGGAGGAGGAGAAGAACACAGGAGGAAGAGGAGAAAGATGAACAAAACGGTAAAGAGGAGGAGTAGAAAGAGGAGTAGAAGCATAAAGAGGAAGTGGAGGGGAAAGAATAGGAAGAGGAGGAGGAGCAGAAAGAGAAAGAGGAGCAGGAAGAGGACCAGAAACAAGAGAATCTGAGGGCCACAAAAACAAAAAGGCCATAATATTTAGTTTCAAGTAATATTTAAAGTCGGTGTGTTGGGGTTGTTTTTGGGTGGGGGTGAGCGTGAGAGAAGAGACAATGTGTATTATTGAAAGAAGACGCAACGGGACGCGCGGAACATTGTTAAAACATATCACTATCTGTGAAAGAAAAGTTGAGTAAACTTTTTATTTGTCAACTGTATAGAATAAATAATAAAACCGCGAAAATTTTGATTGTCAAAGTCTATTTACATAAACACCACTGACGTGATTGTTGTGTATTTTTTTTTGGATTTGAGCAACCTTTATTGCTTTAATAGAGATTTTTGTTTTCAAAATGGTAATGAGATGACGCCAAAGTAATCATCATTATCTACAATATTTATTTGCAGGAGTGACATGACCCATAAAAAATTTGGGTTTATATGCACTTTAAGTAGACTGTCAATCACACTTGTTTCGTAAGATTAAATGATTGATGGGGTACGTCATGGTTGAGTTGCGACGCTGCTATAAAGGCTCATAAATTAATATGACTAAAAATGATGACGTCACAAGTGGAGTAAAGAGCACCGCTCGCGCCACCCGTGCCAGAACCCCTCTTCTGTATACTTCTTAGGTATGGTTTTTACGTTATTTGATTTGATATTTTATGACTATATTACTAAAATCGTTGATTCGCGGCATCGGGGCATCGGGCGAAAAAAGCATGTCATGATTTCCGCCCAAAACATTGACGAATCTGACTGCATTCCTAAACCGTAATCTGGAGAATTCAAAAGTGGCAAATGGACCAATCATATTTCAGTGACCTCATTGTGTCAATTTCAAAGGTTAAATAATGTAGACGGATTCGTTAATATTTTGGGCGGAAATCATGGCATGTTTTTTTTTACCCATGCATGCCGCGGATCACCGATTTTGGTAATATATAGAAATTGAAAACCCTTTAACATGGAATCGAACATTTTTGTCCCTACTTATATGTTTTACTCTGGCTAACGCCAGACGATTTTACTTGTCAACTGGGTACCTCTTGCAGAACCTTGCCTGTTAAAGGGTTTAATAGTTGTCTTTCGCTTTAGGTCGTCTGTAAAAATAGAAAGTTTTTTAACATTTTTGTAATTCAATAATTATACCAGTTTGTTTATTACCCGTGCAATACACACTGATGAAGGGTTCCGTCTTAAACGTCAGTATTTCGTTACTAAAAATCATGACAGTTAACCAACTGTTTGCATTGCTAAAATACAACAATTTTTTTGGTTATCTTTTAAACAGACTTATTAAAAACAAATTAAAAAGACTTAATTAAATACTTATAAATTTTTTTTAATGCCTACAAAACGGAAAAATAAAATTAAAAAAGTGACCAAAACAGCTAACGTGAACTTTTTTTATTTAATTCTTATTATGCTCATCTTTATCACTTTTAATTTAGATGGTCGATAAACCTAACGTTGCAGACTGCAAACGAGTTTTTTAAGTCGTCTAGTTCATTCGATGCTTCTGATCTTGCTCAGGTATACTTGTCTGTAACTTTTAATCTGGGTATAGGTAGATATTTCATATTTTCAGTTGAAAAATACCTTTATTATAAATCTATTTTTTAAAATTTAAATTTCAGGGCGACCTCATGTCCGTGTGTTCTTATTTTGCGTTTTTCTTCATGTGTGGTTATAAACTGAAGCAATCCAGAGCTGTGCTCAAGAGAATGGTAAGAAAATTGTGCATGGGTGGTACTTGAATAAGTTGGATAAATTTTAGTCTGAATAGCTTAGATACCGCGGTACATTTGGTGCATGAACGTATAAATCTGTCGAGAATTCCGATAGCGGTAGGGCATAGTTAACAGCAAGAAAATGAATGGTGAAATATTAACTCTGTCGCCGATGCAGCGAATGACTACACATTTTGTATGTACCGCACTTATGGCCGATTGACTTTATCGCATACAATGGATGTTCAAAATTGTATGGAGTCTTTGCAGGCTCTCTCTCTCTCTCTCGCTCTCTCTCGAAACGTTGAGTCATGAACAGTAACTTTTTAAGCTACGTTCAAAAAACATTTTAAGCCAGAGTAGCATAAAACTATGTCTGATTCTTATTAAGTCTCTTTTCCAGTTATCGCCTAAACAAGATCGCAGCGAACTGCAACTATACTTGTAACTAATTAACTCTTTCCTATCCGAATCGGTCTTTAGTATTTTATTCCGCCAGACGATTTTATTCACCTCTGGGGAAGTCCACGGACAGAAATGAGTTAATTAGACGAAAATACTCGCTGCTAGCCAGTTTCTGCATGCGATGGCTGGGTAAATGGCTTTAAGCTTTTTCTTTATCGAAACGAAAGCAACGATGCTTTTAAAGTTTATTTTGGGTGTATTTATTTTAAATTACATTTATTGATGAAATAATGAAATATATTACTAAATCTTGCTGTCTTTTGTAGGATGACTTATTATTATCAAAGATAGGAGCCAAACATGAATTGGAAGAAATGATTCAACAGAAAAGCCAGATTGGTAGATTGGAATTGGAAAATAAGATTGCAGATTATGAACACGGTAAATGTTATATACATCAACAGTGTAAGGGTGCAATAGACCTTATTCATAAATGTCCGACGATTTAAAATCCTTTTATGTGCATATAAATTAGCCCTTCTGACCTCGTTTTAGAGTAAAGATTCTTTTGAATTTCGCACATGAAAACGAGTTCAGAGGGGCTAATTTATATGCACATAAAAGAATATTAATTTCACGGCCATTTATGAATATGGTCTATCATGAACTCTACTCAGGAGCATATAGTCATTCAAGATATGGTTTGGAAACCCGGCTGACTTTAAAGCTTCTATAATGAGCTGTGATTTTATATTGGAACCAACTAACTTCGCCGTTTTTTGTTTGATTTTTATTTATTTATTAATATTTAAATAACATGGTTGAGCGATTGAACCCAAACCAAGGCCTTTCTTAACATACAAAGCCGAGCCCCGTCCCCCAGTTCCTTTTAAGCCACCCTCTCGAACATATTTTGCCCCCTCCTGGGAAAGTCCCTCTTTGCTTAATGTCAACTGCTCTTTCACTAAAATTAATGTACCTAATGAATATTTTCATGGAACAGTCCAAACCCACCAGACAGTGACAGCAGCATTACTTGTTGTCAGTGCCTTAGTGCTTCCTAGGCATGCCGATGAGTTCTGACACAGAGAGCAAAGCAGTCAGAAATTTGTTGTATTTTAAGTACTATTTACAGAATGAATGGGCGTTCTGTATCGGGGTATACAGTTCTGTATCTGATACAGAATGGACACGAATGCTGTAAATGACATCTAAAACTATCTATTTGGTAAGTTCATTGGCGTAGTAATTTTTCTAAAGAAACGTTGTTTAAGTCGAGAAAATCAAAGCTAAAGTTTATGTAAATCAAGAGGAATCACATATATAGACCCTCATTAAACATGGATATTGTTTGTGTTTTCCTCATGAATTATTAATGAGTTTTAGACGTTTTATAACCTCCAGTGTTCTTGAAAACCGCTCTTCAGAATGCAGGAAATGGCATTTCCGAACCGAAAGCCTAAATTTTAAAATTTGGGGGAGGGCATCCCCACGGACCCCCTAGAAGAATCTATTTTAGTAAAAGGCTCTCTACGGGACAATCCTTACAAAAGGCCCAGACCCAAACGCTGTTATTGGATTATTGCTTCATTATACGAAAGCACTATAAAGTACTTAACATACATTGTTCTCACCGTCTACAAGATTGAATAAAGGTGAACAAAAAGATAGAACAAAGACTTTTGCCAAGTTTCTAGACCATATATCGGTTGACTATGGCGGGAGGACACAGAAGATATACCATGAAATATTTTAGGCAGTATCAAAATTAATCAACGAGAACTACTATTTAATATTAATATACAAATTGTGACTCCAAGACATAGCCCAACTACACCAAAAATTGTTTTAAGACCTTCTCTGTCGCAGGAGTTTCTAAAATGACATAAGAGTAGATGAAATTAAATTTAGTCAAGGTTAGCATCGAGTCTGCGCGCTTGTCGTGTCATCATGACTGGTGACTTGTTGCCATACGCCTCATGAGTAGTGTGCTTGTAGCGTCGTAGTTACAAGTTAGATATTTTGCCGTGACATGCCATCACAACTGTGTGCTTGATACAGCATGTGACATTATGAAATTCGCACTGCGACCTGAAGGGTCATTTGCTTTGTTGCGTCTCTGTTGCGAGACGGAAAGCTTGCGGTGATGTAGCGTCACATGTGCTAATTGGTGGGTATCTACATTTTGCTTGAAGATTACACCGCAGCCAGTATGGCAAACGTTGCGTCTTGCGATGTCCGTATGTCGAATTGCGGATCAGATGATGGGCAGAATTAAGAACGAAGTTAGTCGACCTTGCGTCTCAAATGAGACTGGTAACTAGCTGTGACGTTTGTCACATGCACTATGGAGAGTTGTGTTGCATTGTGCGACGCTTTCAGCGTGGCGCACTTGTGTCGGTTGAATAAAAATTTTGAATTTAACCCTTTCCCGTTTGTGGATTCATTCTGTGATAAAATTGTTTAGCGTTAGCCATCGATCTGAGATGAGGATCGGTCTATCTCACTAGTGTAACGGCAAGATTAGAGTGGACAATATTGTACCTAGTGGTAGTAAAATTTGTTTGCTGATATTACCTTATATATTTCCTAAACGTTTGTGCGACTTGATTTTCTTGTTTCAGAAATACATGGCTTAGAAAGGAATTACGATCTTTCGTACTGCTCAACATGGATGAAAGATGTCAGTAATATTCAAAATAAGGTAAAGCACTCGATGCAAAGAGCGATTTCTTAAGAAATAAACTTTAGCTTAGATTCACACAATCATACTTGTGAAACATGCCTATAAACACCAGGATAAACAATGAATAAAACAAAACCAATAGTCCTGTAGGGTGATTGGGAAAAGACTCTGTTACATCAATGTGCGGTTTTTCACGAAACGTGGCTTCCAACGGCATCGACGTATTGTTGCAAAACAAGTCGCTCAAACCATTGCAGCCTGTAATATGCAGACAAGTTGCGGGGATTGGTGAACAAAATAGAATCGACTTCTACTCTGTGCGACGAATAATAACTTGTCTCGCTACGATCTTCGCACAGCGTGGTACTGTCTCGCAACAATAACGTCCAGGCGTTGCGTGACAAGTTGCATGAAAAACTGCATGGTGTAAAAAGGTCTTAATAAACACAAACAATATAACATGTTATACAATACCCTGGTTACTATACGTGTTTTCATTGGCTGTTGTCCATGATCTATTAAAGGACAGACACATGGATACGTCAGATCACGTCAGCTGACTTGCTTTTTTCCTTCTTCATGCCCCAAAATCCGGCAAGAGTTTCGATAAAAACCTTTTAAATTTTTGTATTGTATAAAACGAATAGATTCCATTTTTTTGTTGTCTGTTCAGTTATAGATGCACAGAGGACGTCACAACGTGGTAAGAACATCAGTGACCCACTCGACTGCGTCTCGTGGGCCACTTTTTTGTTCTTACCACGTTGTGACGTCATCTGTGCATCTATAACTGGACAGACAACGGCAAAATGGAATCTATTTGTTAAATATAACATCATTTTTTACACACATACAGTATTATCCTTATGCTTGCAGTTTGCTTGTACTCGTGCTCGTGGCTCGTGTTCGTACTCATGCTTGTACTTGTACTCGTGCTCGTACTTGTGCTCGTGCTCCTACTCGTTCTCGTGCTCGTACTCGTGCTTGTGCTCGTGCTTGTACTCGTGCTCGTACCCGTGCTCGTACTAGTACTCGTGCTTGTGCTCGTGTTTGTACCCGTGCTCATGCTCGTACCCGTGCTTGTGCTCGTGCTCGTGCTTGTGCTCGTGCTCGTGCTCGTGCTCGTGCTTGTGCCCGTGCTTGTACCCGTGCTCGTACCCGTGCTCGTACCCGTACCCGTGCTCGTGCTCGTACCCGTGCTCGTGCTCGTACTCGTGCTCGTGCTTGTTCTCGTGCTCGTACCCGTGCTCGTGCTCGTACCCGTGCTCGTGCTCGTACTTGTACTTGTACTTGTACTTGTACTTGTACTTGTACTTGTACTTGTACTTGTACTTGTACTTGTACTTGTACTTGTACTTGTACTTATGATTGTGATTATGCTTATCTTTACACATACACCCATTCTTGTGCTTTTCTATCTCTTATTAGGTTCGCGGTATTGTGGCTAAGCGGATCCAAAACAAGTTTGACATTATAAGGGTTCCAGGGTAAGCGATTTAGCGTCGTAAGGAACTTATATGAAACATTTTAGTGGTAATAAATATCTATTATGTTTCCATTCATTAAGATATTCTTTGCTATTGCAAACATTGATCTTTGCTTGTTTCTTGCATATGAGTTGCTCTGCAATCTTATTTGTTTCTCTATTGTAACAAAATAATTGGAAGAAATGCTAAAGACTTTCCTAAGCTGGGGACCAGCCGAAATCAAGGATTGGCCTGACTATACGCGGCACGAAAATGACTAAAAAATATGTTATTCAAAAAATATGTCACTTGCTTTTGTCGTTTGTAAATGATTTCTATTTCTTACATTTTCCATGTTTGTGAACAAAATTGTGAACAAAATTATAAACAAACTATAGAACTGATCAGAATCATTCAAAGTCTAAAAATAATAAAGAGTTGTTTTTTTCATTTTGTTTCTGTATGAATTAAATAAGAATTATTTTCTTTTATCAAGAAACATGACTATAAATGATTTGACTGTGTCATTGCTTATCAACCTGGTAAGTACTGCGAGACAGACGTCTACCAATGTCAGATATAGAAGAATAAACACAAAGGTTAGGCCGTCCCACCAAACGATCCCAACTAACCTTGCCTCCAACCCGTATAACTCTCCCCGTTCGTGGCGAATTGAACAATTTAAATTTAACGACAGTATAGAAAGATTCTAGTTAATACTAGTTAATATAATGTGAAATATTCTAAATTAAAATACCTAAAGTATTTTAAATTATGAGTATATGTGATATTGTGTCTCCTGCACTGATTTTAAAATAACATTGGTCTCAAACAATTGTGATTTTTTAGAGTTTAACGTCTGGTGTTGGTTTCTATCACATAAAATCCCGTGAAAGTTTATCAAAAGATAGAAAAATCATCGTTCAGATTGAATCAGGTGAAACTATAGTGGTGCATGTTTTGCAATCAATCCCTTGAGATTTACGAGACAAAGATACGGCGGCCATGTTGGAGGAAAACATACTTGAAATACAATAGCTACTAATGAGATTCTTTTGTTAAAGTTCCTCCAACATGGCCGCCATGACGTCAAGTGCAAACCAAGAATTCGCATGTGTATTGCATTAATTTCGAGCCTCGATAACTAACTAGCTTAGTTAATTACCTCCGTCTCGGTAACTAACCTATACTTAGTTTTAATAAGTGATATAGACGATATCCGTCGTTATTTAACAAAAAAATAGTATTCTCAATATAGCAATATAGTAGTTTATTTAATATGCAAGAAACCACTGATCTCAAAAGAAAACTGGATAGTGCAACGTATTGTCCACTGGTTCATAAAATGAAGCCAGCGAAACAAAAGAAATCCGTCATTACTAAGGGACCAAACATGCTGAAAAATGTCTTTATGTCTTCTTAAAACGTCTTCTGTACCAAAAAAAGAATATTGAACTATATTTTCTTTCAAAGATTCAGCATCTCATTCAACAAAATGTTTATATCGGTGCCAGAATACGCTAGAAAGACCATCACTTGGTCCCTTAGTAATGGGTGACTTCCGGCTTCATTTTGTAACAATAGATACTTAATCCAGTTTTATTTCGAGATCAGTGGCAAGAAACTAACCTATTCTTGGTTTTCATCTGACGTCACGGCGGCCATATTGGTGCACAGAAACAATGAAATGGCGGCCATATTGGTCCACAACCTTTATCCTATGGGAATTTAACTATATTCTTATTCAAATATTTCGTATTGTTTCACCACCCCAATAGGGCCACCGATCACGTGAGTGAAAACGATCCTTATATTAACCGCGGGACATCAAAGAGAATCGACGCATGAATTTCACAGCAACAGGAGGGCCTGTCCGCAGGCTACGCATGGATGAACTAATTAATTTTAGGACCCAGAGAGAGTTATTTAAAAGCGAGGGGTTTCTTAAGAATTAGTGAAAGTTAAAACTGAAACAAAAGACAAGTAGTTTGAAATGTTTTTCTTCTGAAGTGCTACCTTTAAGGTGGCTCGATATGGTTTTTTTAAATTTAGATGTATATCAGTTTGACACCGTCAGATTTTGCGTTTTTAAGCCTCATTCGACAGATAGTGTTTTATATAGATAAATTAATATTATAAATAAGTTTTGTGAAAACACCACGTAAAAAATTTCTTTGATTTCGGCCTGTTGACTGTATTTATTTTCCACAAAACTTATTTATATTACATTATCGCCATGAAAACTTTCAAAGGATTAATTAAATTAATATTTCTAATTTTGAATTCCGTTATTTTTAGTAACATTGAGTCAGTTGCTATGACAACACAGACGTAACAAATTCCTTCAAAATGGCCTATTACCTCGTGTATTTGAAAAATAAGCACAGTGACCTCCAATTCTTTTTTTGCAGACTTTTTCTTCAAGCATAAACAATCAATAGAAAGATTATAAAAAAATCTGTAATGCCAATATTTTTTAAAAGTAAAAAATAACGTTTTCTGTAATAACATTTTTTGGCATTGCAGAAGATTTTAGCGAAGATTTTAGCGATAAAAAACATCGTACAATATTTAAACATAGGTCACCGGATAAAATACCGAAATACACTGGATTTCTTTTAGAAATTTGTAGTTTTTGGTGGCGTTTCGGCATTTCACGCGCATTTTAGCATCTCACGCGCATTTCACGCATTTCACGCGCATCGCACGTAATGACGCCTTTTGATGGTCCTGATTGGCAAACATTCTTACGCACACGAAGTGTCACGCGATTATTTTTTAATGGAAGGTTTTTCCCGACGCGCACATTCACGGAATTTGATGAAATTACTATATCGAGCCACCTTAATAATCACTTTTCTAGGAACATATAGTGCATTAAGGGGGGGGGGGGCTTATTGGAAGGAGAAGGAGATGAGGGCTTAATTGAACTTTAACAGTATTAGAAAATTAAACCCCTATTTTGTACACAGAAAGTAAAATCTGGTTACTAATTTGCACCACTTTTTTCGCATACTTACAGTACGACGAGTGGTCTTAATAGTTTTTGGTTGTGTACATGTCGACAAAGGTGTTGACGATTTTCTAACAGAAGTGATTTTTGGGGGGTATTTTTGTTTGGAAACCCTAGTGTGGTTCTTTCTAGAGTATAATGAGTATAACATTAAAGAATTGTAGGATGCGCAGTAAATCATCTTTTCTGCGCAGTAATAGCATTACAGTATAGATTTCCAAACATCTACAAATTATGTTGAAAGTGTCCTGAAGGTGCACAAATCTTTCGTTTTATGATGATCAATATTTTTTGAGTGATTGAACCCAAACATTTCTATTGGCTGATGATTTTATTATACAAAGATACAATGTGTCAGTAAGTGAAGTGTACAAATTTACATAAACTGAACAAAAAAAGAACAAAGACCTTGTAAGCGAGTATATTTTGACAGCATATCCTCTCATGAAATGGCCTAGAATTCAGGATAATCCTGAATATTAAAGAAATTAAATCCCAATTTCCCACCCAACCTCTAAACCTGACCCTAAACCTAATCACACACCCCCCCCCCGACAACCCTTAATCTAACCACAACCCCCGGTGGCCCTAAACCTAACCACAACCCTCCGGGAAGAAAGTTTGACTGGGACTCGGGCTATGTGCACACGGTAACGTTTCCGAGCGTTTTCGTATTGTTTACTGTTCTCAAGGGAATCCAGAACAATCAGCTCATTACTTGAAACAATACAAAAACGCTCGGAAACCGCCGGTGCGACATACGAAGAGTTGTCACTTGGTCCCTGGATGTAAAGTATTGATTGTAAAAAAATGTTGAATTGTTTTATTTTCTGGTAAAATAATCGTTTCCATCTAATTAATGCGATACTTATTTATATACTGTAAAATAGTTTTCTCCATATAATTAAAATGATACTTATCTTATTTGTGTTGTAAAATAATTCCAGTACATGTATCTATGTTGTAGGAGAGTTTTTGGATGATTTAGAAGAACAGTCGAGTGAAAAAGGTAGTTTTTAATATTTCTCACATCACCTACAATATATATCAAACTATCATACTTTTACAAATCATTCTATTATACTACATTAATGTTTTTAAACCAGGAAACTTGTTATTTTACTTCACATTAAAGCATGTGCTTGTTAGGGGGTGTTTACAGGAGGCCGGCCTGAACACGGACCGCCTGAATTTTGCATTTCGGTTTTTGTTTACACGAGGCCGGTCTTGAAACTATATAGGCTTGGTTTTGCTGTTACTTTAAGATTTGTGTCAATTTCCTTACAGCTCGTGACCGCCACAGAATAATTTTTTATGTGGATTTCACACCAATCTCATTTAAAACAATTATGTATTGAGTTTGTGAGGTGAACGTGCTTCAGTTCGGTCTATTGGGCGACCTGAAATTAGGCCTGCGTGAACTTAATCTCAGGCCGGACTCATGAAACGATCTACAGTAAAAACACTACAACCAAGCTATAGTCAGTCCAGCCTGAGTTCGGGCCGACCTCATGTAAACATCCCCTAAGTTGTTGGTTGTTGGTGTAATATGTCGCACAGGAAGTTATCAACTGAATTATCTGCACTTGCAATCACATTCACAGAATAATTAATCAGATTCACAAGCATCATAAGTATGTTCATTGAGGGAAGAAAACAGGAGAACCCAGGGAAAAACTCGGAGATCAACTACAACAACTTTACTCGCATGAATCTCTAACTCGTACCTATGAACTCTAAGGACTAAGTAACCATTCTTCGGGTGACCATTCTTGAGGGAATCTTGAATTCTGTTTATGGTATACCCTAATACATTTAATTGTTTTTGTAATATATAATTGATATGTATTGAATTTTAATAAATCTAAATCTAAACCCTCTCTGATTAGGTTTTCATCTGTGAAAGGCAGCGCGCCCCAACTGGCCAACTTGTGCGCGCACAAGCCAACTGTCTTTCTTTTGCATTTTTGATTGATTCGGCGTTATTCATTCCTATTTTGTTTATGTTCTTATTTAAAGAATTCTGATAGTCCGAAGTTTACTTTACAGTACTAAAAAAATGCTACCTGTATTAACCATATGTTACAAAGATATTGGATTAAGATTGGTGCTGTCAAGACAGGGGAAAGTTTTTCCCAGATGTTTTAAATATTATTTTTATAAAGTTAACAGCACTAAAATCTATATACTCTACTCGCACTCTGTAGCAAATATTTGTAATGTTTACATTTTTCATAGTAAGTGTCCGAAAGTTTCTCGGACTCGAAGATGACGAAGTTGTTGAAGTAAATCCTGATTCTTACCCGGAATATAAGGTGAGATTCTTAAGAAATTTTATTGGCTTTTAATTATTAGACTCTTAAATTCATGCAATGCCTTGGTTAAGTTATGGATCGTTTTCACTCACGTGATCGGTGGCCCCGTAGGGGTGATGAAACAATTGGCCATTTCCCAAAAGAGTTGAAGACTGGTGACGGGTTGGGAACGCTAGGGTACTTGGGATCGTTTGAAGGGACATATTTCATGCTTGGTAGCGTAAGGACAATGAAACTGTCCCTCCAAATGATCCCAAGAACGCCAGCGCTCAATGCTCTTTACCAGTCTTCGACTCTTTTGGGAAATGACCAATACACCACCTTCATACTGTAATAGCGATCAACCTCATTCCCAGTGCCATTTTGAAATTGGGAGGGCGGGAAAAGGCCCTGGATGTAATAAATTAGCAATTTTATTTAGTATGCAAAATCATTCTGAGTAATGAGTCCCATTGGAGAAGTTCATTGTAATGACGGTCCCATTGGTCCCGTTAGCGGTTCCGTTGAAGCTATTTGATCATAACTGGCACAAAACTATGCATAAATATGTTTCACGAGGAATGTTTAAGAAAAGCAATCAACCAATGAAAATGCAGGGTACACCAGCCAATGCCAGGGCCTTTTCCCGCCCTACCAATTTCAAAAAGGCCCTTGGAACGGTTGAATAGCGATTAATTTGAATATTCTTTTTTGTGCATCTTAATAAGCCGGCTTTCTGGCCTCGTTTGTGTGTCTGCATTACAAAAGAATCTTTGCTTCATAACGAGGTTAGAAAGACTAATTTAGATGCACATAATAATAATAATAATAATAATAATAACACTTTATTTAACCAGGGTAAATATATAGAATTACAAGCGTAATTTTCATCTAGGCCCTATTACAAGATAAAAATAATTAGAGTTTTACTATTTACACGTCTATCATACATTACTACATTAAATTATTACACATTAAGATATGTTAACACATACAATTAATTAGATATTAAGACTACATATTAATTAAGTATATATACAGTTAAAGTTAGCGTTATTCGTTGTGTCATATTGTGTTACAGTGAAAGTAAAGTAATAAAAAAATGTCATATAAATAAAATTTATAAAATTAAAGTATTTGTTGCCCAGAATATTACATACATACATACGCCCAGAATATTACATACATACATACACACACACACATACACATACATAAAATAATATTTAAAGCGAAGACCTTTGTGAAAGTGGTATATACGAATAAACAGTTTTCTGCCAAAACTTAACTGTCCGTTAAAAAAAGCGTATTCTTTCCCGGCTCGGGCCTTTCAGCAACCAATCAGATGAAAACTAGCTCAGTCATAAAATAAACTTTTTCATTCTACAGATATTTGTTGAAAGTTCATCTCGCAACAAAGTCCTGAAAGCTGGCACTTTGTAAGTACTTCTTTATTTTATTTTATTTGTTTATTTCGACAAATATGTTTTTCAAGATTTTGAAGCTTGGCATGGCGATGTTTGTTAATGTAATAAAACAAAATGTTTGCGGTTATACACCATGTTTATTAACGATAAAAATTCGCTGACCTTTTGTCTCGTAAACTCGGGACTTCGTCAGAGCGTGACAGAAGCATAGATGATAGAAGGGGAGCTGGATAGGAAACATACGAAACCGGAAACGATGTTTGCACAACTTGCTATGGTAATTATACAGTACACTTATAAGGGGCTAAATGCACCTAACGGGTGGTCCCACATGGCTAAAATCAGGCACTACTGAACTTAAGTGATATTACACTATTGTTTAATTTCAGCAATAGTTGATTCTGGCCATGTGGGACCACCCGTTAGGTGATTAGCCGCTTATAAGTGTATAATTACCATAGCAAGTTATGCAAACATCGTTTCCGGTTTCGTAACATCGTTTTAAGTTTCCCATCCAGTTCCCCTTTCATTATCTATGACAGAAGTTGGTCAGTTATTTCCACCAAACAATGGGCTTGTCTCACCCCCCACCCCCCACCAGACCCTGAGCTCTTCCTTGCTGCGATTGGTCTGTTACAGCGTTTGAGGGCAAAATGTTTTGCCTTCAAAGGCTAATTGACCAATCACAATAAGGCAGAGGTCAGGGTCACGTGGGGGTGAGACAGCCCATTAGTTGTTAGCACACTACTACTAAATTCGACGTCGTGACTCGTCAGCCTATTCACTAATGTCCCCGTAAACGAAGCCTGTGAAATCGTGAAAGAGCGACTTCTATCCGATTCCACTCTTAAAAATCGTACTGACCTTTCTCCAGACGAAATCTATGACTTGTTGAAATTGTGCCTTTCCTCGACCATCTTCCAATAGCGTAACAACTTTTACAAACAGACGGAAGGAGCTGCTATGTATGGGATCACATCTTTCTCCAGTTATAGCGAATATCTACATGGAACATTGCGAAACTCAAGCTCTTTAAACCATAGATGATAGAAGGGGAGCTGGATAGGAAACTTACGAAACCGGAAACGATGTTTGCACAACTTGCTATGGTATAATTATACACTTATAAGGGGCTAAATGCACCTAACGGGTGGTCCCACATGGCTAAAATCAGGCACTACTGAACTTAAGTGATATTACACTATTGTTTAATTTCAGCAGTAGTTCATCCTGGCCACGTGGGATCATCCGTTAGGTGCATATTAGCCCATTATAAGTGTATAATTACCATAGCGAGTTGTGCAAACACCGTTTCCAGTTTCGTAACATCGTTCCAGGTCCCCTTCGATTATCTATGTTTAAACTCAGTAACATCAAACCTTCTCTTTGGCGCCGTTATGTTGACGACATCTTAGCGATTTGGCCTCATGGCAGTGAAAAACTAGAAGCTTTCTTACATCATCTCAACAGCCTCAACTCTTCAATCCAATTCACCAAGGAAAAACAAAACGAGCAAAAGTATCCGGATTCACATTATTTTTCATCCTCATGGGAATAAAAAACAATGTGAATCTGGATACTTTTGCTCTAGTGTAAACGGGTTCTACTTCTAAGTCATACCGTTTACAGAAACCTACCCACACTGGTCGTTATCTTAACTACCGTTCTTTCCATCATCCAAGAGTTAAATCCTCCGTGTGTAAAACTCTCGTACATCGAGCCAATGCTATATGTGACGCCAAGCATATTAATGACGAACTTGAACATCGTCGTCAAGTACTCACAAGAAATGGTTTTCCAAGCAAGAAGATCTCCCTGGACCAAAAACCCAACAAATCCGCTCAAGAATCCACATCCTCAGTAAATCTTCCATATATTGGCCCAGTATCACATAAAATCGAAAGAATCCTCTCTCAAGAAAAAATTAAAGTCTACCATGCACAGCACCTCTAACAGATTCTACCAACGACTATTTACACATAAAGACTTAACCAAAAGAACTAAACAACCCCGGTGTCTACTGCATTCCTTGTCAATGTGGGCTGGTGTACATCGGAGAAACAGGTCGCGCAGTTTGGGTATGACATGCTGTTTTAAGAGTCAAACAGAGAAGTCTTCCGTAGCTAATCACACATGGGAAGCCGGGCATAAGATTTTATGGAATAAGACCAAACTGATCTCGAACATCCCCAAATATATTTCTCCAGAATGACACGGGAATCAATTTAAATAGTGAAGAATAGAACCATATCCCACAAGAAGGCCAACCGTTGAGTGACACGTGGACGGCGCTTTTAATATAGAATTCTACTTGAACAAATATTTTCAAAATTTTTTCTAAAATTTGTATGTTAGTGAAACTATGATTCAATTCGAATGAATTAGAAATAATCTATGTTTAAATTATCTTAATGACGCGGGCATACGCTCGCGCACGCTAATTCGTTGCAATTTAGTTGACGTGTGCTAACAACTAATTGTTTGATGTAAATAAATCTATTTTTATTTTGTTAAAGCTTTTCTGTTATTTATTTAGATTCTTGTACAAAATTTTTCCTGGAAACACGTTGCCTTGTCAAAGATTACTTTTTAAAGCGACTAAGACAGCTGAATTTGACACCATGCGAAAACTAGTAAGTGTTTGTCTTTCGAAACAGTGTTAGGATATAACTTGTTTAATGTGGTAGTTTTGTTAGAGATTGTTTTTCAAAGTGTTCAATATAGCTGCATTTGATACTATGCGAAAACTATAGTAAGTGCTTGTGACATCTTCCTGCAGTATATGAATCGTTTTCACTTACGTTGATCAGCGGCCCATTGGGGGTAGTGAAAATACCTAAGGGGCCTTTACACGAGCCAGGATTGAGAACCCGTCTACGAATGAACCCCTGTTAGCGTTTACACGATAGCCGGGTCAACCCGTCTTGCCGGGTGACCCTTTTCAAGACCCGAGTCGATCCCGGGTTGGAGAGGTGCGACGGTGCGGAACTTTGGTCAATTCCTTCATGTAAACACGGGTTGACTTGACCCGGGCTCGTGTAAAGTGTTGGCAATATGATAATTTGTGTTGAGAAAAGCTGACCCGGGTTGAGAAAAGCTGACCCGGGTTGGGAAAAGCTGACCCGGGTTGGGGAAAAAAAGCAGCCAACCTGGGTTCATGTAAACACGAAAAAAGAATAACCAGGGATGGCGAGCTGGCCCGGGCTGGCACTCAACCCGGGCTCGTGTAAAGGCCCCCTTAGAGCTAAATTCCTATAGGATAAAGATGGTACATATCAATATGGTCGTCATTTCATTGTTGCGGTACACCAATATGTCCGCCGTGACGTCAAATGGAAATGATGTATAAACTGTTAAATTTAAAATACTATATATATAAGGTAAAAAAAATTTAAACTTTAACTCTTAACACTGAAACGTTTTCGGTGGCACATTTATAAGATGATCAAAATGATCGAGAAAAAGTGTCAAATTAAAAATTACAGTAAGCTTAAAATATATGAGAAAAGTTTCATGATTTTCTTACACTGCTAAAGTCAACCGAAAAATTCGGCTGATTCGAGCGCGATTTGAACTCGCACCTTCGGGATTCTGGTTCGCCGCTCTACCTGTTGAGCTATCGAGCCCAGGGATTGGAGGCGAGTTTTATCCAGCTTAAGCGCAGGCGATATTCTCGCGACAACTTAACGCTTTTCCGTGAGGAAGTGCAGTGTTTCAATTCTATTACAGAATCATCCTCAGAGAAACATGAAAAGATTTTCATGATTTTCTTACACTGCTAAAGTCGACTGAAAAACTCGCCTCCAATCCCTGTGCGGCTCGATAGCTCAACAGGTAGAGCGGCGGACCGGAATCCCGAAGGTGCGAGTTTAAATCCCGCTCGAGTCAGCCGAAATTTTTCAGTTGACTTTAGCAGTGTAAGAATCATGGAAAATTTTCTCATGTTTCTCTGAGGGTGATTCTGTATTAAAATGAAGAGTTAAAATGATGTTCAGCATTTTACTTCATTGAACTGCATATTCTATTTTCTGTCTATTCTATTTTTGTACTTAATTATTATTATTTGCCAATTATTAGTACAGATGTCATACATTCAGTTTTGTTTTTGATTTTTACAAATGTACTTATTTTGCTTACTATAGGTTTCCTTCTTTCAATATGACCCCAATTTTGTCAACTCAAGAGAGGTTGGGTCTGGTAACACAGCTTTACATATAGCATGTCGACAAGGACACTTTGTAAGATGACATTTCTAATTTATTCAGCTCTTTATCTATTTATCCAACCCGCACCTATCCATCCTATATTGATTGGTTCTGCTCTCTCCTGCATTTTTAGTCGTTTTCTTTGATCGTATATATTTCTTTTTTTTTATATAGGATATTGTGCAATACCTGTTAGAAAAGGGGGCTGACATTGATGCAACAAATAATATGAACTGCACTCCATTCTTTGCGGCTGTCGGAAGCAAACAAAAAGATATTGCCGAGGTAAGATTTATGCAAAGATTTTATCCTACTGTTATTATAAAGTATCGTACACTATCTCTTTGAGGACCTTTTGTGTGCGTTCTTTAGCGCACGGGAATATCGTATGGGATGCTTATTAATTTTAAGCCACCAAGAGGGTGGGTTAATAGAGGCAGGGGCTCAATAGCTGCATGGAGTCATTAGCTGGACAGCTAGGACTTATATATAATTTTCCAAGTCAGAGTAAGAAAAAACTGAGATCTAAAACCAACTATAACTGATTGTACATCATGTTTTAATTGGGGAAGGGGGGTAAGCCTAGTAGAGATGGGAAGCTTATTTATATTTTTGCATCTTGGAAGGCTTAATAGGGAGGGGTTTGATAGAGGAAATACGGTAATTTATTTAATCTCTAATCTTTTAAACTCGAAGGACGTGTATACACGTTTTTATTTAGTATTTTACTTTGGCTAACGCCAGACGATTTTAATTGTTGATAGGAAACCCCCACGAAGTACGGGTGATGCAGGCGTGTGCTGTTAGCGCGCTGCCTCTCGCTACTGTCTGTATAGACCAAAAAGTTAAGCCCAGTTAGGCCCTGTTTACATGAAGCGGATTGACGGTCCAATCGGATCGAAAAACGCGAGTGAACTCAATCCGGGCACATGTTTACAGTACATGGAGAATCCTATCTGCTTGGAACTTTGTTTTCGGTTTTGGAACACTATTTTCTGTGCTTCCCTCAATATCTGCCATTAGGCACGACACGCACTAACTTCATTCATGCGTATCAAGTCATTTTCACCGTGTTTAGATCTAGATGAATCAGATTGGGACCTTTAAGTCGATCCTTGCTTGAATCTCAAGTCAATTCACTCCACTGCGTGGATTGACTTCAGCCATTTGTTTTGATCAGATCGAAAACTTTCAATCTTCTTCATGTAAACACAACAAGGAGAAACAACATGCGAGATTTGAGCCATTTGACTCGAACACTCCATCAGCTTCATCTAAACACCTGGGAATGACCCAGTTGTCGAGGTTAGGACTCATGGGATCTGTGGTCTGAACTGTGTCGCATGGCGGCTGCCGGCATGGGTCGACACGGCCACGTCACACGTTAATCTGCGTCCTTCGCAATTCAGCCACTGGCTACAAGTAAGGATGATTAGCCCCAGTCCTTTATATCCTTAAGTAAAAGAGGCTAACATCTGATTTTTTTCTAGCTCTTAATTGAATGGGGAGCCGATATTAATAAGAAAAATCACGCTGGTAAGACAGCATTTGATATCATCAAGAATGAAGCGCTAAAAAGAGATTTAAGTAGTAAGTGTTCTGGCTTAACTTCAAAACTTGTCACACAAAGTGATCTCCAATTTCATATTCGAACAGTTGAATGCTTGTTTCTGACTTTTTCCGACTTTATATTGAACTTATTTTTAAAACGAAAAGAAACTGGATTGTTAAACTCCCAATCTCAGACCATCTACTAGTATCTTAGGACAAATATTCGAGCTCAGCTCAAGATTTTAAGGTGTAAACCCATGTGAACGAGTCGCAGAAATTATGAAATATGATGTACCTATACTAACGTTTTGTTACTTAACATACACCGGGAAGTGTTTTGATTGACTAGCTAAAGGCGGCTTCTTTTCATGTGCAACAGGTTTTTGTTATCCCAGAGCCTTCGTTTGTGCGCGGCGAAGGCTCTGGGTACGAGACTGAGTGTTTTCATAGATCTGACAAGAAAACTGAAGTTTCAGATTCTATCGATGCGCATTTTTTTTATCTCCAAATAGTGCTTTTATTCGCCAATCACAATCATATTATTACAGAAACACAATTTCGTAACACGCATTCATGCAGGTTAGATTCCCCATGCTTTTTTTAACCTTGAAACAAAAAACCGAATTCGAATGTGTTTTGATCAAAATTATATGCCAAAATGAAATAATTGTATACTGTGATAATGGATATGCAGTGTCGGTACGGAAAAACCCGCAAAAAAAGACTATAGGGATGACTCGGTGATGGATTATCCCAGAGCCTTCGTTTCTGCGTTTTCTTCATTTCTTCCCTAATTCAGAATTTCTTTCTTAGTTAAGGAAAAATCAATGCGACAACTTGTGTCACAAGTAATTAATGGTGACGTTGAAAAATTAACTGAAGTTATTGAGGCTCACTCTAGAAGAGAAAATGTTTTGCGTAGTTTACGCAGCAGGTATAGTTGAAAACATTAATTGATAGTTGGACTTTTTCTGGGGCAGGATGGAAGTATATGACGACTTCCAGCTTATTGATTGAGTTGCCATAGTATCTCAGCATACTGCAGAGTTTCAAACACGGGATCTTTTGTTACCAGTATAATTATATATACCGTCTACTCTTAACTAAATATGACTGTATAGAAAATAATACATGAATGTGCCAAAATATGAAATTTATTTCGAGTGTTGACCAGGATATCTAACGGGTGAGTGAAGCGAACGAGTGAGATCCTGTTCAACACGAGAAATAAATTTCATATTTCCAAGCATCCATGTATTGTTCTGTTTATTATATAAAAGATAGTCTTATTTCCCCACAAAAATAGAGCAGTATACTCTAATGCGTTTCATGACAATCGACACACGTGAGATTAGTCATAACTCATAAATAATCACACATAATAACACACATGTGAGATTATCAATTTTATTAATGGCGGAAACATCAATAAAACACTGCATTTTATATAATAAACCGACTTAATATATGGGTAAATAATGATTATACTGAGTTAGCTAAATGCTGACTGTACCTATACTTAGCTGAATAATTACTATATCTACTTGGTATATGGCTAAATAATAACTATATCGACTTATATCTACATGTAAATTTGTATTTATTGTATATATATATATGCACATGTGCATTTGCATTGTATCTACTTCTACGTATACATGTACATTTGTATTGTATCGTATCGTATCGCATCGCGCATCACGCATCGCATGGTATCGTATCACACTACACTGCACTGCACTGCATTATATTGCATCGCATCGCATCGCATCGCATCGCATCGCATCGCATCGCATCGCATCGCATCGCATTGCATTGCATTGCATTGTATTGTATTGTATATTGTTTCTACTTGTACTTGTACATTTTATTGTATCTATATGTACATGTACATGTTCATTTATATTAATATTTGCTTGTTTAAAAATATTTTAGGTGCATCAGAGGAAGTACATTGCTGCATTCTGCTGCTCTGTTTGGTGCTACATCCTTAGTAAAGGTACAGTAATGTAAGATTTTACTATTTCAATTTACAGTCAGGATTAGTTCAGAAGATTCTTCCGGTATAATGCTGATTCATACTAGTATAATCCTATTATGGACTATAAACTATATACCCGGCATCTTTTATCATGTTTGCTGTGAACTATATCATGCAGCAACGAATCCTCCTATAAATCTATTTCAAAATCGGCGAAACGTGAGTGGGAATAACTTCATGAGGAAGTCGTACGTTGTCGTTGTTTGAAAGCAACAATGCTTTCTATACTTAAGTTCTTTATTGGATCTCAAGTAATATTATAGTTTCACCAAGTCGTTAAAATCGTTAAAGATTTAAGAATGCATTACTTGACGAGTTAATGAACGACAAAATTACAGGAATATTTTTGAACACGCAGTCTAGAAAATTAAGAAACACGGTGTTAACCTAAAACTTGATTTTGTTTTGTTTAGGCTTTATTAAAGGAAAGAGTGGATGTCAATTTACTAGACTACAAAGGAGCAACTGCGCTACATCGTGTAAAAAATGCCGAAACCTTGCAGGTTTGAATGGGTTGCCAGTTGTTTTGTTATTACGTTATAAAACATGATGGGATATATTTACCATGAGGCATGAAGTTAACTGGACAAAAAACTATCAAAGAATCATTGATTAAACTACCACGTTTTATACGTGCGTTGAGGGGCACTGCCCGATCTTATAATGTTCAAATATATGTCATTATACGAGTTCTTTTATAACTACAATAATCCAGTGCATAATAATAATAATAATAATAATAATAATAATAATAATAATAATAATAATAATAATAATAATAATAATAATAATAATAATAATAATGATAATGATAACCATAATAATAACCATAATAATAATAACACTTTATTTAACCAGGATAACTAGAATTACAAGCCGGTAATTTTTATCTAGGCCCTATATAGCTCTAGTTGTGACCATAACATTTGTCATTAGATTTTATGCAAATTGGGTTTCCTGCATGATGTATTGAAAATACGATTTCCTCACTTAGATAGACTTTGAGGATACAAAACGTTTTAATAATTAACACCAGAAAAATAATGGTTCGTCCCAACTTATAGAGCTAAATACATTGACACTTAAATAAAGTTAAAGCTAGTTTATCACTGACAGCACTATACCAGATTATCTATGAACTGAACTAGAAGTAATATTATATGTGCAACAGATTCTCGTGCGAAGTCGAGGATTAATTTACTGAATAATTAGAAACGTATGTCAACATTAATGCATGATATGAAGAAGATTATGTTCAAAATAATGAGGTTAAAGGTGCCGTCAAGTCCGTTCTGCGCATGTACGAAACTAATGTTTACATCTTTATTTACAAAAAAATATACTGATACCTTATTCAAGATTGTAAGCTTTTCTTACTTCCTCTTCATTACTTGTACCCAAAACAAAACATTTTCAGAAGAAATAGAAGGAATCCGAAGAGATATCCTCATTGAATTGTTTAATTTTCTGCCATGTTGCTCTGAACGGTTTACACTGAGTTGCGTACTTCGTGTAATTATCTACGAATGTCATGTTTGAGGGTCATGCGCAGAACGCACTGGACAGCACCTTTAAATCACAGCTCTGCTGGTTGTTGAGAAACGTTTTCTGACTGCCCCAACCTGGAACTAAGATATCTGAGTTAACGTACCAGAGATCGAACCACTGAGCTATTGGGACTCCGATCAGGACAACGATTGGACTTCATTTGAACTTAATCTTCTTTATTTACATACGCTTCTGAAGGATAACTGAATGTTTATTAGTGATATGTCCTAATAAGTCTAAGAAGACAAGTGTTTTGCATGCAATCTTGTAAGCTACATATTGAGCAAATTGTTGCTAAAGATTGTATTATTGCATGTGCTCTATGGGCGCAGACATTTGCATGTGTTGCATGTGTCTATGGAGCGAAAAACTTTTAGCGGTTTTGAACAGATCAGCATTACAGGAGCATTTACTGAAAATTTACTGCTGCATAGTTTTTGAGCTATAAATACTCTTAAAATCTCCCATAGCTTATCCATTTTTGAAGAAATTGATTGCTCGGTTAGAGTGCTGATGACTTATGCAATTAGGTGACTATATATATATACATAACAACAATGGATTTTGGTATTGTTTATCGTTATCTGCCCTATATATTCAATCGCAGTCTTTTCTTATTTTGTAACATCAGTAAGTAATATGTCGAAAAGTACAACCCCACCCCTGATATATAGAGTCGTTCTTTGTGTTGTTGTTAAGATTACTCAAAAAGCAAATGTTTGAAATGCACACTTTAAATTTAATGCCGCAAATAAATGATGTAAACAAGTACCGTATTATGGAGTGTCACTATATATAGCGTATCAGTAAGAATGCGTCTATGCCGAAAACGCATCGTTCTTTGCCGTCAAATGAATTTACACTAAATATCGTTGAGATGAAATTTGATAAAACTAAGTTTTTAATGTGATAATTAATCATTAATATACAGTACATCGAGACTGTTATTTTAGTGAACAGTGAGTTTTTGATGTTTTTTAAAGGTTTTATTGGAAGCTGGTGGTAATATTGATGCAGTTGACGATGATGGCAATTCACCACTCCATGTCACATGCTACGGAGACGAAGGAGAACCAACTGAGTTGAACTGTATAGAAATTCAGGTTAGTGACGGCTCTTCTAGTTATGAATTGACATGCATGTAACTAAAATATTGAGAAGCATACAGGAGAAATTTCAGCCCTATACCTTACCCTGCACTTGGAGCAGAACCATCTCGCGCAGAGAGTGTTAACCACTGATCTCTATACAACTGGATTGTTCATCCTTTATGGCCAGCAGTAAACATTTTGAAGCCACTGGCGGCCATATTGGTACTCCAGGTCCAGTGTACTTTGCGGGCTTAAGAGTAGTAAGAGTTTACCGGGGGAGTCGGAGAAGCCGTAAAACAATTCTCAAATGGCAGTTTTACTGTTACTACCGAAAAACAGAAGGGAAATACAAGCAAATACAGTCCGAAATTGTCAACTACATACTTCAAGGCTTTGTAAAGACTTATGTTTTAAAACCAAAGGTATATAGATAATTTTATAATAAAATTATTGACTGATCAGTTCGTTGGTTTTTTACGAGTTGTGATATAGGCAAGTTTACCGATTAACGGGCGGAATAAAAAACTTCAAAATAACACGTTTTACTCCAAATTCGTCATCTCCGCTGGCTTCATTTTTGGAGCCGGATGAGCAATCCAGTTATATAATTCAGTGGCGTTAACTAAAAGTGCCTTAGTCATTCTTAGCTGATTTTACGGCTGACGTCATAACCAGGGTACAGCATTTTCATGCATTACAAAATCACTTATACCTCCATGACTGCTCAACATGAAATATTCAGTATCACTACGAGTTTTGATGTGGACAATTTCGAATAATTTTGCTGAACAAACTTGGAGATGTAACTGAGTTTTCTCTGTGTGAAATGCTCTACCTGGTTATGACGTCAGAGACCATTTAATTTACGTATCAAACAAATTGAAATATCTCGAAAACGAAAGAGAATACGGACAAATTGTAAAAGGTCTTCATTTACCATTTCACGAGCTCTTTTAAATTGGACAAACTTAATTTATATTGCCAATTCCCTTTAAGGAGGCATTTGCCAAGAATCATAGTTTGGCGTTAGGTCATGAAAAGTAACTTTTTAGAATTGATCATTAATATCTAAGTCCTTTTAGTATCTTTTTAAAATTTTTTAGACAAAAGTTATTTATTGTTATTTAGTTATATAAGTTATTTAGTTTGAAAAATAACTATGTGTCATAGGAGACTGTTTTTTGTATGACTTCAGTGATGGCGTAAGCACATAAAATTTATGTTTTGCTTTGTTTAGTTACAACATGGACCATCACTGAAAGTAAAAAACAAAAAGGTACTAAGTACTAACCTACTGGGGTTAAACAACATTGATATTCTTAAACAACGTCAACGCCTGGCTAAATATTTTCTTTTATATTTGAACCATCCATGTTCTCCCCACGACCCACATTCTTTATGACTATACAGTATGTACATCAGTTGTTATTACTCGGGCTACCTGTGGTGGCCGAGTCTTGGTTTCGGCTCCGTTTGTTTTCTTCGCCACACAAAATTGCAAAACTGCGCAATACCTCCCATATATGGAGCCTACACTTCGAGTGTTCGATCACTTCGAATTAATCGACAGTCGTGTTCCTGCGTTCCTATTCTGTGGTTGTATCAAGCACATCACTGATCAACCATATAAGCAACATACTTGGAAAACCTACCAACAATTTCGTCGAAGGCAAGGCTAGCCAGAGCTGTTGCATCCAAGTGGCAACCGAACAACTGACAACGATATGTACAGTATATTTTTCTCATGGCTAAACAGGTCTCTACATTCTATAAATATTTAATACCGCCGGTACAGAGATGAGGATCAAAACGCTAACATTCTGGATCTTTATATTGGCACTGTATACACTTTCTCATACTTTTGGTCGAGCAATTGCGATGTTCATAGGTTTTCTACATGGTTCAGCAATACTAACAGTTGTTCAATGATCTGGCTCACGACTGTCTGTGAATTGGTCTGAACTCAGGACCTGGCATGCCAAGGTTCAGCCCCGAGTGTACGCCTAAGCAGGCGTCTTGTTATTGTTAAATACCTTTACAATTTTTAATTTAACGGCACGGATGGGTCAAAACACAACACAATGAAAAGTCTACAGACGGTTTTGAGCGTTTTGTTTCTGAAATTGTACAATTTTAACCCATTGTTGCCTAGGGTGTCTGAGGGTTCTCCCTTTCATGAGTAAAATATTTTAGCTTTAGCAGAGCAAAACAATAAAGGCGCCGTTTTTTGCCAGCTAGGGAGGAATAGGTTAAACTCTGTTGTTTTTTATCATTTTCTGCGATCTTGTAGTCGTCGTCGTCGGTAGTCCATCGTATCCGATGAAGACAATATGATAAGGTGAATCAGCATCTGTTCGCTCGTACGTGTGAGCTCAGACCAGCTCTTGAAAGAAAATTTATTTTACATCTGTCGCATACAATATCCGATTGTAACGTTCCATGCCTTGACTGTCGCTTTAGTTCGTATTCCCTTTGCTGTTTGCTTTCGACTTTTCCAAACCCTTCCTTCACTATACCTCTCCATTCTACTCTATCTCTAGCTTTTTCTTCCCAGGTGTCAACATCACAATCAATCCTCTTCAAATGTCTTTTGATTACGTCTTTGTATCTTAACTTTGTCCTCCACGTTGTCTCTGTCCGTCTAGCAGTTCTCCGTAGAGAACACTTTTCGGCAGTCTGTCGTCCGTCATCCGAACTACATGACCGGACCATCTTAGCTGAGCCGTAGTTATTAGTGCTTCAACGCTTGGCATATTCGCTCTTCGAAGAACTTCAACATTCGATACTTTATCTTCCCATTTGATGTTTAATATCTGACGTAAATATCGGAGTTGATATGTCGTCAGTTTCCTAATATGTCGTTTATAGAGTGTCAGTGTTTCTACAGAGTACAGCAGAGCCGTTAAAATAACAGTTTTGTACACTTTCATTTTCGTAGCAATTGAAAGTGCGTGATTGTTCCAGACCCGCTTTTGTAACTTGCTGTATGAAATTGTCGCAGACTGAATACGATGAGAAATCTCGGCATCAATTGAGTTATCATTTGATATGAAACTGCCCAGATATTTGAATTTCTCTGAAGTCTTAATCGGGTTGTCATTAATAAAGATTCGCGGCTGCAATCTGCGGTGAATGCCACTGGCTTGATAAAGCAACTCTGTCTTGGTAACGCTAATCTCCAAGCCAAACATGCTTGATACTCTAGCAAATTCTGTCGTGATAGCTTGCAATTCTTCAAGGCTGTGTGAAACCATAGCCGCATCATCTGCAAACAACAGTTCCAGAATACATTTGATACGAACTTTCGTACTGGCTTTTAATCGCGCCAAGTTAAAGAGTTTTCCATCACTTCTTGTCTTGATGTAGACGTCACCTAAATTTTGATCCATTGATTTTAAGACAGCTGTAAAAAACAGAGTGAATAGCGTCGGAGCTGCTGGATCTCCTTGTTTTACGCCTTTCGTGATATTAAATCCATCGCTTAGTCGGCCGGAGACTGAAACTCTACCAGTCATTCC
The DNA here is from genome assembly GCA_035771165.1 of Paragorgia papillata. NCBI lineage: Eukaryota > Metazoa > Cnidaria > Anthozoa > Scleralcyonacea > Coralliidae > Paragorgia > Paragorgia papillata. The sequence goes on from JAWNZC010000014.1 coordinate 8,383,352, forward strand.
ATCATGAAACTCTTTCAAGATTTTAACAAACTTCGGCGGACAGCCAAATTTCTCGAGAACTTTCCACAGCATTTCCCGGGGAACCATGTCAAACGCTTTTTTGAAGTCAAAAAAGACTATATATAAGTCTTTGCACTGTTCAACCGCCTTTTCTTGCAATTGACGCAAACAGAAGATCATATCATTTGTTGAACGCTTTGCTCTGAAACCAGATTGACTTTCTGGTAACACACTCTCAGACAGCACTCTTAGCCTGTTTACTAAGATTTTGGGGAGAGTTTTCGCAGCTGTGCATAATAATGAGAGACCTCTTCTTTCTCCCAACACAGCTCAAAAAGTTCAAGTAATTTCTGTTTCAGGTCATCTCCGGAGTATTTGTAGACATCTGCTGGTAATCCATCCATTCCTGGAGCCTTTTCATTTGTCATAGCATTTAAAGCTTCACACACTTCTTCCATAGTTATCGGTTCATCTAAAGCATGGACCAAAGGCCTTTGCTCAACGCGGTCCAAGATCCTCCCGTTTACTTCGGATTGCAAATTCAGAAGATCCTGAAAATGCTCTCGCCATCGTTCAATTATTTTGTCATTGTCTGTTAATAATTCAGATTCGTCTTTGGACTTGAGTGGGGCTGTAGAACATGTCTTTGGTCCATAGATTATCTTCAATCCGTTGTAAAATCCCTTTGCATCATTTGTCGCTGCTAGTCGCTCAAGCTCTTCAGCTTTTTCATTCCACCATTGGTTCTTTAATTTGCGCGATGTTCTTTGCGACTCAGCCTTCTTCTCTTTGAAAGCCAATTCCGCTCTTCTGGTACCGTTTGCCAAGAACTTTTCATGAAGTCTCCTCCGCTCACTTAAGATGTTTTCCATTTGATCTCGGTGGTCTTCGTACCAATCTTGATTCTTCTTTTCTGAAAAACCAACTACTTTTTTGGCTGCTTCATGTACCACATTTTTTAACTTTTTCCAATTTTCGTTAACATCCTCTGTATTTTGCAAGGCTGCCAATTTCGGCTGCAATACTTGTTGTATGTCAGCCTGTGTTAGCTCATTTCTGAACATTTTAGAGTTGAATTTTCTCGACGGACGTGGGGCAGTTCGCCTCCTTTTGGGTGCCATTTTCAACAAAAATTTCGCCTTGACTAGGTAGTGATCCGTACCACATTCTGCACCTCACATCGCACGAGTATTCAATACCTCTGTACGTTGATTCGATCTCGTAATCACATAGTCTAATAGATGGAAAAGTTTTGATCTTGGGTGCTTCCAAGTGTAGTAATGGTGATCCGGTTGATTAAAGAAAGTGTTCGTGATTATTAAATTATGCTGCACACAAAAGTTTATGAGAAGTTCTCCATTTGAATTACATTTTCCTTTGCCGAAGTGGCCAATCGCAGGAGTATGTGCCCCGTGATCACTTCCAATCCTTGCGTTGAAATCGCCCAGCACTACCAGCTTGTCAGAGTTTGGAATTCTACGTATGACATCTGATAGTTGGCGATAGAATTCTTCTTTAACTTGATCGGGGTAGGTCATAGTCGGTGCATAAACACTAAGCACCGTTAGGTGCCTGCCTTCGTTTAAGGGAAGCCGTAAAGAAATTACTCTGTCCGAAATACATTTCGGAGCTTCAGTCATCAATTTGGTTAACTCATTCTTCACTGCTATCGCCACGCCAGCCTCTCTTCTAACTCCTTCTTCCACTCCAGACCAAAACAGGGTGTGGGAATTCTCCATTTGAGTTCCACTTTCAGCCCATCTTGTCTCTTGCAGTGCTGCGATATCGATGTTCACTCTTTCTAATTCATATGCTACTATTGCCGATCTCCGTACGGCTCTGATTGAATCGTCACGATCTAGGAGTGTTCGCACATTCCATGTGCACAAATTAAATATTTTACTTTCGTTGCTACCGCAAGTTGGAGTCCCGCTGACCGCGGCTAGCCAGCCAGGAAAGTTTTGGACGGAACATTTTTTAGCCCTCCTTTTATTGGGCCCTCCCCGGATTGGGGAAAGCAGTGTCTCCCTAAATAGGGCTGCTTTGTCATCACAACAGGACCTTGAAACAGCATCCGCCCCGTGTGCTGAATCACGGCCATCACGTTGCAACCGCCTCAGTGTGGGCCTTCAACTAACAGCTTCCAGCCACTCATGCCTGCTGCCACCGCCGTTAGCCCATCGCCTCAGGACTTTGCTCCCACTTCGATTTTCTTCACTATAAAATTCGTATCATCTTGATCTAAAGCATTTCTTCGTATCGTACACCTCCTTTCGTACCTCTCGATTCATACACCTCAAGAAAACCATTGCACGGTTATTCAGTAGAGCTTTCGTCGTGCCCCCGAAAGAACCACTCTCTGGACTTAAGAGGTGAGGGACTGATGGAACAAATTCATGTGACGACCAGCCTGTCTCCTAAGCTGCCCCGCAGTGCCTATACAATAGACGGTGCCGCCACCCGTTGACTTCTTGATAAGATGTTCGTCCGCGTGCCAGCTGCCAGGCCCAACCATTGATCTATGTAGATTCATCTGCTTGAGGCTGACATCACCTTCCTGCTGCCAAAGGCGATTCAGCTCGCTAAAGGGCAGGGGTGCCACTCCCTGAGGTTGTTAAACAACCCTGTTACCCCTGTTACCCTGTTACCCCGATCTTGTAGTACAACACATTTAAATCAGATTACAGATACCCACTTTATTTTCTAGTATAGAGGTGTTTATAGCCAAGTTACCTCAATACGTGTGAATGTAACGGATACCCAAGGCCATGCAAGAGCTATGAAAAATAAAAAGAGCATGTAAACGCGTTAAGAACTCTTGATCTGGTGTGACTTATTGACTTACCCAATAGCCTAAAATTAGTAAGTTACCAGGTGGGACACAATACCAATACCGGCCGGATAGCTATTTTGTCACTTCTAATGCTTTATTCTTAATTATTGACTTTTTGTATAGGGAATGCTTCCTATTCATTGCTGTGCAATTCAAGGCCGTCATGATGCAATTGAACTGTTACTGCGTTTTGATACTGAACAACTGATAAGGAAGGAATTGGCGTCAGAGAAATCGGTAAAGATGCGTGCAATAAAGTTGGGGTTTGGTTTTTTTTTTGGGTTTTTTTTTTAGATAATAGCACCAAATATATATTTGTAAAATAAGGTGCCTTCTATACTCTGATTGGCTGGACTCTCAATATATATCTTAAGCCTGGTTTCCATATAGCCGTAAGAGTCGGCGGCATGGCTGCAGCAAGGGGCGATGGTCCAATCATAGACAGTGCTGAATTAGCCAGCAATAAAAAGCTGTATGCGATTGGACCATTGCCCCTTGCCGCAGACATGCCGCCGACTCTTACGGCTATATGGAAACCAGGCTTTACATGCACATTTCTTCATACCCTTTTCGCCCAAATTACTACACTTAACCTTCGACCTCACGAAGTTATCACTAAGGTTCCGAGGTCTTCTGTAAGACACAAAAGCCTTTGGTGTGGTAAATGTTCTAAATTGTATGTTGGGAGTACCATTACATCTTTTAGAAAGCGCTTTAATGGACGTTAAACGTACTTTGAACATGATATCTGAAAGCATATTCCAAGGATTCTAAGCAAGGTTCTGCAATTTTATTTTATTACAGGTTGCTCCATCTCCACTTTTTCTTGCTATTGCTAATGACCATCTTGGCTGTGGATTATGGTAAGATAAATTGTCATATGTCGAGTTCAAGATTTATTTGTATTCTTAGTTGTTTTAACATTTCTGCTTTTCAAAATGATTGTTAATCACTGTAAACCAGTAATTCACTGTAACAGTGATACTCCCCGTGCTTGACTATATGTGTTTATTGCAAAGTGCATAAAGGACAATAGCACTCGAACGCGTGTTGCTAAATAATAGCCCCTTAGGCATGTTTACTCAAGTCAACCCCTGTCACAGTCAAGAAATTACGCCATAGATATAGGAGGTATAGATTGCGACTCGGTTCTGGAGACGAGCCCACTGTGCATGGGGGATCCCAACATGGCGGCTCAACAGGGCAAAAGCTCATGTGACCCTTAAGAGACAAGTCACTTTGTAGACGGCCGGCCAAGACTTCAAAATATTACTTTTGATGGCATTTTTTGTTACAAGCAGGCAAACATGCCAAGTCGTATCGGATAGTGCATACTTTGAAGATGAGGGGGTTGCCATCTGTAATTATTGATTTATATACTAAAATATAGAGCTTTTTGAAAGTACAATATGATGGATGGGATATCTGTAAAGAGCTGTCGAATATACGTTTGTGTTTTATTTGAATTGCTAAATTCAGAATGCATCCAACCAGCGTGCGTGAAGTTCTGATTATTCTAATTCGCATAACTCACAATCATAAACAAACAAGAAACATGGCAAATTCACCTAAATATAACACTTCGATGAACAGCCATAACAAGCAGCCAACTTTTTGTTACAAGCAGGCAACAACCATATAAATGTAGCTTAGGGGGCTTTCCATTTACACGGTTAGACCGGTCAGTCCGGTTAAATGGAACACGATTCGTTTGAGGTCTGGGATGGTCTGACTGGGAAATTTGGTCCTAATCAAAAGCAAGTCCATTCTGGCCGGACTGACCGGTCTAACCTTGTCAATTGGATCGAAAGCGCCCTTAGACATTGATCAAGATGACTAGACCGGCTGCCTTTGGTGTATCACAAGATAGCACTGTTGAACCGCCAGAACCAGTGAGTTAAATGTCTAAGGAACAATATAAGTAACACTACACTGTAGTACAAAAGCTCAGCTTTATTACAGTAGATACATGGCGGTATCGGCAAATTATCAAAACAAAACGAGGTAATTTACGAATATGAGACTTTCCTGTAGCTACCAGATCTAATAAATTTCTGATTCTTTGCAAGCTTGTGTTGTTGTAGCTTTTCTTCGAAGTTTTATATTTAGGTGTATTTACGCCATATTTCTTGTTTGTTTATGATTGTGAGTTATGCGAAGTAGGTTAATCATAACTTCACACATGCGCTGATTGCATGGATGTATTCTGAAGTGAGCCATTCAAAATAGAACACCAACATAGTTTGCATGACTCCACAGAAATCCCATCCATTCCAATGTGTTTTTAAAAAACCATAAATTTAAGAATATAAATTCAAAATTACGGCTGGCAACCCCCTCACGTTCAAAGTATATACTATCCGATACGATCTGGCATGGTTGCCTGCTTGTAACAAAAAATGCCATCAACGGTGTTTTTGAGACACTTTTATCGAGGTTGGCCAGCCGTCTATTGAGTTACTCTCAAGAAAAACTAACTGTAAAGAATTGTTTCAAGCCTGTCGAGAACCTCAACAACATCAGTATGTTCGGAAAGAAATATTAGTTTCAATTCTCGTAATGTCCAGATTTTGGATTGGTTTAATTAATCGATATATTTTCAACGATGGAACTTCTTGCTTTTATTTCACTCGTTTTTAGCTTAAATTCCCTTATGATAACCTGAGTGTATTGTGGAAATACTTTTGTTAAGAAACTTTTGTTTATTGTTGATGTAGACTGCTAAATTTAGCAAAACACTGCCCCAAAACACTGCCCCACGTCTGGTCATTAACTCTGGTGAATGGCTTTAATTGCCAACCAAAACTATCAAAAACACTTATATGTCTTGAATGTATTCTTCTTTTCTGTTAATTCAAAGCAGTAATTTTCTCAAAAAAACTCCCTCTTGGCTTTCACCAACTTGGTCACTTCAGCCACCATCTTGGTTTTGCCCGGTTGAGCCACCATTTTGGAGCTCCACAGTGTTATCGAAATATTAATATTAAATATAAATTATAATCAATATTATCGAAACAGTGATCCTGTTGTGAGTCCGCAATGATATACCCAGGGGCGTCGGAGTGACGATAAAAGTGGAGGGGCCCAAATAATCTAGGGGGGTCCGGGGGCATGCTCCACCGGAAAATTTTGAAATCTAGAGTCCCGGAAATGGCATTTCCTGCATTTGCGGACAAGGATTTACAGAATTCTGAAGGTCCGAAAACGTCTTAAAAAACATTACTTTTGCGGACATTGAATATCTGCATTCAAATTTCTTTAGTATATCTTTATTCAAATACGGATTAGTGCATTTGTTGTATTGGATAATGCTTACAAGAGGTCATTTAAAAACAGAATTGAAAGGAATGAATGCTGTATTAATGTAAAAAGACCAGACAGACACAAGGCCATAAGTTGATGTTAGAAATAATGTTAGAAAAATAATGTTTCATTATTACTGGCCTTGTTAAAAAGTGGGGGGGGGGGGGCCCAAACATGTTCTGGCCCCCCACGCAAAAAAGTGGGGGGCCCAGGCCCCCCGGCCCCCCCGCTTCCGACGCCCCTGGATATACCTCCTATATCTATGAATTACGCTGTCCCTTATTATGTCACATTGTCAAGATTAAGTTGGAATTAAAGATTTGACGTCAAAATTGAAAAGAAAATTTCTTGTACATTAAACTTGAACCGTCATGCAAACTAAAATGGCGGCGTTCAAGAGCATAAAATACGTGAATGAAAACGTTATTTCTCAAGTATAAGAGCAGATCTTATTAAAAATATTAATATTTTCAAACATTTTGTTACAGACCTTTTTAAAGTAGCTCATTTTTTATTGTATTCTCTTTTTAAGGTTACGTTACACCATAGAAATTTAAAAATACCAAAACAATTTTTTTTGCGTAATTAGCTGCCTTAAGCCAAATGCTGAAAGGTTTTGAAAAGTTTATTTCGTTTAAAGCAAAATTAATTAAGATATTTAGCGATGAAAATTGCAAGCAGCTCTGTTTTCCCGCGAAATTTAAATGTTCCAAGGCTTGTTTCTTCAGCTTTAAATTTCAGCTAAACTGCCGTATTCAAAGACTTTTGTTGAACACGGGTTTTGGCCGATTTTTTTCAAATTTTCACAATGTATCAGAGACAATAAGAGCTTTTTCATTTCTGAGTAATCGACTACGATTCATGGTATGCACGCAACTTAACTGAGGTTGCAAAAGAATGCCTTATATCTCAAAAATAACAAAAAAACAAAACATAGCTACCGCACGCACTTTTGTAGAACAGCTAGTTGAGTTGCAATTAAAACTATTTTTACATGATTTGATTGAAACTGTAGTTCAACAAAAGTCGCGGCGCAAAGCGAATGCGTTTTCAGAATTTTGTCAAAACAAAACAAGTTTAAATACTTTTCAAAATTGTAAATCAACTGTCCAATTCTACAATGATTTTGCTATAAACTGTAAAAATTTGAATTTGATTGCTTTTAAACTCAACGCGCAGTTGCATTTTTCGCAAAGCACTACTCCAAGGTGTTACGTAACCTTAAGCGTGAAACTTGTGTTTTTCTCTTGATGTTTTTGGTTTTTTTGCTAACATGTTTTAGGATATGAAATTTTGTGAATCGCATGTTGTAAAATGTTTGCACCATACTGACCATAGTCCCCAGAATGAAATTTAACTCTAGGGGCTATGTTTGTACGAAGAACATATTATGCAAAAAAAAATTAACAATATACAGTACACTCGTGGAGTTGAGTGGAATGGCATGGAATTGAGTGGAGTGAAGTGAAATGAAGTGAAGTAAATATTAGAACAGAGTAAAATGTCCTAACTTGAAGTAGTTTTGTTAAATAGACTTTTAATTTTGTTTGCTCTTTTACTCCAGGCTTAGTCAAAACGAAATTAAATTTGCTGATAACGAAACAGACGGGCTGTTGGGGAAGATACTCTTGGGAGAATTGCCATGGTAATTGTCTTAATTTCTAATATTTTTGGATTACTGTACTGTCTGCTTTATGTCTTCGACGACTGAGCTTTTTTTACTGGACTTGCCATAAACAATTTGGAAATTCAGATTTGATTTCGAAGTTTGATTTTTATTTTCCCTAGTCCGTGTGGTTTCGGAGCTCCTGGGGGTGAGGGTTGGGGGGGGGGGGGGGGGGGGGAGGTTGAAGGGAAAGAGGAACGGCTGGAACCGAGCTTACACATAAGTAAGCTCACTGGGTATATTTACGAATGGCACCACTTTCTAATATCTTTGAAAGTTGTAGCTGCCGTCTTTTTGGGTACAAACGATATCTTGTAGTCAAAATCGTTTTTATCTTTAAATCTCTGAAGATTTGGTATTCTGACATGTGTACATCTATGCTAAACCACAAATCTTAGTAAACACTTGTTTGAAGTTGAAGCTGTTCTGCGTGTTAGTACTGTGGCAACAGTATAACAAATGTTTCAATAAAATGTTTCATAACTCTACTTCGATTTGCTATTAACCAAAATAAATGTATTGAACTTGAAACAAGTAGCAACTTACTTATTTTGTGGCTCAGTATATAATATGATTATATGTAAAAGGGACACTGCGATGCAAAACGGACATTACCCGTTAGGAAAGTTTAACAGTGAGGAAGGTTTGAACTAGTGAAAAAAAAAAAAGTGGTGGGGGGGGAGGGGGGGGGGGGGGGGGGGGGGGATGTGAAAAAAAAAAAATTAAGCCAAACCAACGTATAGAGTCTAAAAAAGTTAATAATTGATATGTAAGAGTGCTGAACAGAAGGGTTTTGATTAGACTATTGGGAGTTGGGACAGATGACGTTCATTTCGACTGCCTCTTTACAGTCAGGCCTGCGCTGACGTAATTGCGACGTCGAGTTAAACGTCGAATTTCAGTCGAATTTAATTGTTTTTACTTGGACGCGTTGAGCCTGAAAACGATTTCTTGAAAACATATTGGCGCGGAATTGTCACAGAAGACGAACATTTTATTCGACGCGACGATAACTTGTCGTGTAACTCGAACGCGCATTATCGTCGCATTATCCGTCTGACTCATGACGAATTAATTCGTGTGTCGAATTTAATCGAGTGATACGTCGCAGTTTCGTCGAATAAATTTCAAACAATTAAATTCGTCTGAATTAAATTCGTCTATTGTGCGACGTTTAGCGCAGGCCTCAGTCAAGTGTAGTTAGCATGCAATCAATAGCCTTATCAGTCAGCAGCATGCAGTATTGCAAAGTAAAAATTACGCTATTTTTGAATGTTGCGAATGCAAAAATTCACGCTATTCTGAAGAAAGTTGCGAAAATTTAACATCCCACACGAACCAAATGAGTTGAAGACTGGCACGAGGTAGCAGCGTTACAGTCACTTGGAATCGAATAAATGTCAAGCACGAAAGAACAACTTCCAAACCAAGAATACTTTATACAATAACGTGACTTCTGTGTGCATTTTCATTGGTTGTTGACCGTGATCTATTAAAGGACACACACACAGATGGGGTCAAGTCGCGTCAGCAGACCAGTTGTTTTTCTTTTATCATGCCCCAAAAATCCTTCAATAAACCACTTGAATTCTTATTATATAAAACAAATAGATTACATTTCTCTGTGTATTTGTACTGTAATAAATCACAGAAGATGGCACAGCGTATAAAGAAAAACAGTCACGTCACTCGACTTCGTCTTGTGTCGTACTTTTTTGTTCTTTACACGCTGTGACATCATCTGTGATCTATTACAGCACACACACACGGAAAATGTAATCTATTTGTTAAATAACAATCTCACCTCATTGCCGCTCTTTAATTCATTTTGTTAAATGTAGATATGCATGTTATGACTGAAGCTCCCTTTAAGAACCATGTGTCAGATTGAAACGAAGGTCAGAATGTATATGTATATGTATATGTATATGTATATGTATATGTATATGTATATGTATATGTATATGTATATGTATATGTATATGTATATGTATATGTATATGTATATTAAAAATATAATTACTTATTTTTAATTTATTCTACAGCTCGGATTGTCTGGCAGCCGCCCATTTTCTTCTAGATCATGGTGCTTCAGTCAACTACGCTTACGCTGAAGGAAACACGTATGTTTGCAATATAAGTTAATATATTTAGGTATAGCATACCTAAATTGTACATCGAATTAATATGAGAGGGAAAACTAACAAAAGATGCACTTTTTTGTAAAATTAATTGACTGATTAATCGATCGATCGAGCGAGCCAAAGCGTTCGCGTGAGACCGGATGGCGGCGGCTAGGCGTAAGCACGCATTTGCAAAGGTTGGACATGCCGTGACGACAGTTTTCAATATATTGGGAATTTTTTTCGCCTGTTAAAAACATGGACTCCGTGCGAGTGAACTGTACAAAAATGCAGACAAAGTATCATAAATTAATTAATTAAATAAATAAATACTTTTTACTGAAATTTCTCAATGTAATCCCGCCAAAATCCGGCGTTTGACAGGGCGTTCTGTTGCCTCGCCGCCATCTTGTCTCACAACGCTTTGTGGACAAGGTTGGTCAGTTGGTATTTTTGCCGCTCTAGTTTCCGTCATAACTGATTATCACTTAATCTCTGTAAATTATTGCATTGTTTCCATAAGCTATGTTCTATTAATAACCTGGTGTCCATGGGGTGGTCTTTTGTTTTACGTTTATTAATACTCACCCGACATTGTTGAGAGATTAAACCTAAACGTTTCTATTGGTTGATTATAAAAAATTACGATGTGTTTAGTAATGTAAAAGTACACAAATTTACATGAAAGTGAGCAGAAACATAAAGCAAAGCCCTTCACAAACCTTTCAAATCAGGCCTATTACATTGTCGTTATCACTCTGATGACCTTACGATTAAGCGTTAATAGTTGCTGGATTTCCCCCCTTGTCATTTGCTGATATTATCACAGTCGAACCCCTATTAACGGACACCCATTTTAAACGGACACCGCTCTTAAGCGGACACCTCAGCGAAGTTCCAAATGTGTCCGGTTAAGAGGGGTTCGATTGTTCCGTTCATCTTAGACCGAAAAGCCAAGTAATTATTTGTCTCTGGCATCTTCTGCAAGTATTTAATTGAACTTTTACTTCTGCGCCAATTTTTTACAACAGTTGATTTTAAACTAACCGTTACCTTTGCAGAGCTCTTCATGTCGTGGCTGCAAACCCAGATATGAGTGACGTATTGACATTACTATTAGCTAGAGATGCTGACGTGGATTCATTAAATGATGACATTTTTTCGCCGTTATTTTTTGCCACCCAAAACAGTTGCATTTACAACGCCAGCCTTCTCATAAAAAACGGTGAGTGCAAATTACCTTTGCTTATGTTTTACCTTGCACTTACATCTATCTCTAGTTTTAAACGTAGTATTTTCATGCACCTATTAGAAATTGACAATAATACTCACATTTGTGGTTTATAAATTTCCTATAACTGTTATTTTCCTTAATTTTGTTCACTTTGTATTAATAATTTAGTTGTTATCTATAATTAAGAACTGTTCTCCTGTTAATACCAGCGTTAGGATCTTCAACAGTTTAAATAAAGATTTTATTATAATTATTATTATTATTATTATTATTATTATTATTATTATTATTATTATTATTATTATTATTATTATTATTATTATTATTATTATTATTATTATTATTATTATTATTATTATTATTATAATAATTATTATTATTATTATTATTATTATTATTATTATTATTATATGCATGTTTGTTTTTTTAATTTGAAGCGGGGTTATCTTTTGTTTTTTGTTTGTTGTTTTTTTTGCTATACAGATCCTAGGGCTTGTTCCGTATTACGCCTATAAAATTATATAAGTGTTCAATATTCACCGTAATATGATCTCAATCTTCATTGTGATATGATCTCAATGTTCCTCGTAATATGATCTCAGTGTTCATTGTAATATGATCTCAATGTTCATTGTAATATGATCTCAATGTTCATTGTAATATGATCTCAATGTTCATTGTAATATGATCTCAATGTTCCTCGTAATATGATCTCAATGTTCATTGTAATATGATCTCAATGTTCCTCGTAATATGATCTCAATGTTCCACGTAATATGATCTCAATGTTCCACGTAATATGATCTCAATGTTCCACGTAATATGATCTCAATGTTCCACGTAATATGATCTCAATGTTCATTGTAATATGATCTCAATGTTCATTGTAATATGATCTCAATGTTCCACGTAATATGATCTCAATGTTCCACGTAATATGATCTCAATGTTCCACGTAATATGATCTCAATGTTCCACGTAATATGATCTCAATGTTCATTGTAATATGATCTCAATGTTCCACGTAATATGATCTCAATGTTCCACGTAATATGATCTCGATGTTCATTGTAATATGATCTCAATGTTCCTCGTAATATGATCTCAATGTTCATTGTAATATGATTTCAATGTTCCTTGTAATATGATCTCAATGTTCATTGTAATATGATCTCAATGTTCATTGTAATATTATTTCAATGTTCATTGTAATATGATCTCAATGTTCCCCGTAATATGATCTCAATGTTCATTGTAACATGATCTCAATGTTCATTGTAATATTATCTCAATGTTCATTGTAATATTATCTCAATGTTCATTGTAATATGATCTCAATGTTCATTGTAATATGGTCTCAATGTCCCTCGTAATATGATCTCAATGTTCATTGTGATATGATTTCAATGTTCCTCGTAATATGATCTCAATGTTCATTGTAATATGATCTCAATGTTCATTGTAATATTATCTCAATGTTCATTGTAATATTATCTCAATGTTCATTGTAATATGATCTCAATGTTCATTGTAATATTATCTCAATGTTCATTGTAATATTATCTCAATGTTCATTGTAATATGATCTCAATGTTCCTCGTAATATGATCTCAATGTTCATTGTAATATTATCTCAATGTTCATTGTAATATGATCTCAATGTTCCTCGTAATATGATCTCAATGTTCATTGTAATATTATCTCAATGTTCATTGTAATATGATCTCAATGTTCCTCGTAATATGATCTCAATGTTCATTGTAATATGATCTCAATGTTCATTGTAATATGATCTCAATGTTCATTGTAATATGATTTCAATGTTCCACGTAATATGATCTCAATGTTCCACGTAATATGATCTCAATGTTCCTCGTAATATGATCTCAATGTTCATTGTAATATGATTTCAATGTTCCACGTAATATGATCTCAATGTTCCACGTAATATGATCTCAATGTTCCACGTAATATGATCTCAATGTTCATTGTAATATGATCTCAATGTTCCTCGTAATATGATCTCAATGTTCATTGTAATATGATCTCAATGTTCCCCGTAATATGATCTCAATGTTCATTGTAATATGATCTCAATGTTCATTGTAATATTATCTCAATGTTCATTGTAATATGATCTCAATGTTCCCCGTAATATGATCTCAATGTTCATTGTAACATGATCTCAATGTTCATTGTAATATTATCTCAATGTTCATTGTAATATGATCTCAATGTTCATTGTAATATGGTCTCAATGTTCCTCGTAATATGATCTCAATGTTCATTGTGATATGATTTCAATGTTCCTCGTAATATGATCTCAATGTTCATTGTAATATGATCTCTATGTTCATTGTAATATGATCTCAATGTTCATTGTAATATGATCTCAATGTTCATTGTAATATGATCTCAATGTTCATTGTAATATTATCTCAATGTTCATTGTAATATGATCTCAATGTTCATTGTAATATGATCTCAATGTTCATTGTAATATTATCTCAATGTTCATTGTAATATGATCTCAATGTTCATTGTAATATTATCTCAATGTTCGTTGTAATATTATCTCAATGTTCATTGTAATATGATCTCAATGTTCCACGTAATATGATCTCAATGTTCATTGTAATATTATCTCCATGTTCATTGTAATATGATCTCAATGTTCATTGTAATATTATCTCAATGTTCGTTGTAATATTATCTCAATGTTCGTTGTAATATTATCTCAATGTTCCTCGTAATATATGATCTCAATGTTCATTGTAATATGATTTCAATGTTCCTGTAATATGATCTCAATGTTCATCGTAATATGTTCTCAATGTTCCCTGTAATATGATCTCAATGTTCCCTAATATGATTTCAATACTCCCCATAATATGATCTCAATGTTCCCTGTAATATGATCTCAATGTTCCCTGTAATATGATCTCAATGTTCCCTGTAATATGATCTCAATGATAATATGATCTCAGATCAATGGTAATATGATCTCTCCCTGTAATATGATTTCAATATTCCGCAGGAGCATATAGAGTGATGTCAAAAAGGTTTTATTTTAAACAAATTTAATTTTAGAACAGAATAGAAAGAAAAAAGTTGGTAAACATCGATATTTATCGTATCTCTTTGTTTCCAGGGGCGAATGTAAAGGTCAGAAATTTCCAAGGTACGTCATTGAACTTTTAGATGTAGAGTATACTTACCTACCTATGCGTGCCTATCTTTGGTATCTTATGTCTATCTACCTTTGTTCCTCTTTAGCGTACCATATATACCTAACGCCATACCCACTCAATAGAGCAAAGTGAAAATGTGGTAAGCTGCCGAGGTTTTCGGTAACGTAAAACTGACGTTTCGAGCGGAGCCCTTCATCAGAGTGAAATGTGATGAAGGGCTCCGCTCGGAACGTCAGTTTTCCGTTACCAAAAACATCGGTAGTTTAACACATTTTCTCGTTGCTCTATCTAAAACAGTGCCTACGCAGCACTCTACTTTTTTATTATATCCACTCAATGGGATCGTTTTCACTCACGTGATCGGTGGCCCCGTTGGGGTGGTGAAACAATACGATATGTTTGAATAAGAATAGAGTTAAATTCCCATAGGATAAAGATTGTGCACCAATATGGCCACCATTCCATTGTTTCTGTGCACCAATATGGCCCCCGCGACGTCAGATGAAAACCAAAAATACCTATTTACCGTATATAAGCTAGACAAGAGAAAATAATGGAGCCAAGAAGGAAAGTCGGGGTGTCGGCTAGGACATGTAAATTTCACAAAAGTTATTTTAACTGTCCTCGAGGAAAACGCAGTTACTTGTAGCGAACTCGCGGAGAGCCAATCAAATACTGTAGTTAAATAATGATTTTGATAATGGTTAGGCGGATCTTTAAGGATGGTATTTTCCTTCACAATAAAATCCAATACGTCGACCAAAATTTGGAGTTGTCAAAGATCATTTCGATGATATATAAAGTCAATTTTGTTTTAATATTGGTATTATTAAATAGCTACAAAAGGACTAGAGGATGTTTGTTACATACCCGTATGAGTAAGACTTGCATATTTTGAAAACAAAGCTTAGCGTTTTTAAACCACCAAAGCATCGAGCAGTTGGGATTATAGGGATGTGTTACAATAGGCCATTTAAACGGGGGAAAATAACTGGTCGCGACTTAATTAAGACGCGTTCTATTTAATAAGTCGCGAACACACTCGTGTAAATGGTCAATTTGTTCGTGAACAAAGTAAGTCGACGAGAATAAGAACATGCAGGGTTGAAAGCTAGTCCAAAAAAAGTCGCGACTTATTAGAAATTGACCGTTTATACGAGTGTGTTCGCGTCTTACTGTATATAAGTCGCGTCTTGTTTAAGTCGCGACTTATTTTCTCCCGTGTAAATGGGCCTATTGTGTCACATGCTAAAAATAACTTTGACAGAATTAGCATATTCGAAATTCTATAATTGGAGTTTTCTTCTTTGTCTTATTCCTTTCTCTTGATAAATATTTTCCTATTCCACCCTAACCTGTCGTGCAAAATATGCAACAAGAAACCAAGGGGACTGGTTCAAATCTTCAATACTGGACAAAATTATCTGGACACCAGAATGTCTTCTTTTCCAATATTCTACCAAAAATAATATGTCCTTTTCCCCAACATCAATGTTGTGTTACTTAGCGATAGTGTAATAACCCTGAGTTCCCCGTCTAGATTCACCAATATTGACTACAGGGGGGGGGACTACAGGAGACCCTATTTTGTTGCCTTTCTTTCGATTCCTGATAATAAAGCTGGTGCTGCGTCACATGAATATATTTTAGACAAATAAATTCCGACCGCAGCCGGGTGACGAATCTGACATTGTTTAACGTTACTCTGGCTTAAAAGTTTTTTTATTGAGGCGGTATATTCAAAGAAAAACTCGTAAGATAAGAAGCCCGCGAGGGCTTATTTAATTTCAACGGGGGGGGGGGCGTTATTCCACGCTATTTTCGCTAAATTTTCCTTACATTGCACAAAAGCTCGCAACAACAGTAAAAAAGATGGGTATGCACTTGAAACCTGCTTTAGCTGAAAATCATAAAAGCATGACACTTTTTAAAATTATTTTCTATAAGTGAAGGTACACCACATCAGTTTCATTTCTGTAATATAAACACTAGAAAAAAACAGCAGCATCCCCACAAACTGATTTGCCATCCGGTTTACCGTGTACATCTATCGGACCACCATCGGACCAAAACAAGTTTTTTTGTGTTTTACAACTCTCTACGGTTTCGTAATATGAGGTGGTTATATGATTACAATTTCTGTTTTATTCTTTCGTTCTCATTCTTTTTTCTAATTTATAGGTTTAACTGCGTTTGATTTTGTAAATGATTTTGAAGAGTGGATAAGCTCTGGATTCTTCGGTGAAGAAACCCAAGCCAGGTTGAAAGGTGAAGGAAATTTGTCGATAAGCAATCAAGACAGGCGTAAATCTATAATGTTTCATGTATCTGGGTACAAGTTAACTAAAATGTTTCTTTCTATTGCAGCTTACAGCTTAAAACATTCTAGGGATCTTGTGAGAGCCATCACCGTTAAAGTGAAAGGCAATACGCCGACAGTCCCTGGAAGTCATCCTGGATTCTTAGAAAGAGAAAGTTTGCCACCAGCTGCAAGACAAAAAATCCAGACAGAACTTGCGCTTCCTTCTCTTCGACGAGAAATCACGTTTAGTTGATAAACAGCTAGTAGTTATACAGTCATTTGCAATAATTATACTTTTCATCAAAATGTTTGGAAGTTCGTTCTGAAGTTCGCAAGTTCATTGGGAAATTCGTTTTGAACTACGCATTTGATTGGCTATTAAGAACCAAATAGCCAATTAAATGCGTAGTCCAAAACGAATTTCCCAATGAACTTGTGAACTTCAGAACGAACTTCCATCTGACAATCGCTGATTTTCCGTGCCACACTAGCATAACCGTTAGAATGACCCAAGATAGAAAAACTGGCCAAGACGGAAAAGGGGAATGCGAGTTCTCTTTTGAAGGCTTCAATTGATTATTAACAATGTGCTTTACTGCATTTGAATAACATGAGATGACTTGTGGTTTGGCTCACTCTTCCTCATTTCTCTCCATTTTCTTGCTGAAATATAGATGATAAATTATATCGTAAGTTTCATTGTGCTAACTAACGGCGTTAAATAATTACTAGAAAACTAGGTACACATTGGTGCGCATACTACAAGTCAGAGCCCCTTTCCAACCTACATGTACTGTATGCATGCTTCATGGGAAAGTGGGCTCTGCCAACAAACTCAATATTTCTTTTTGAGCATGCGTGAGCGGTTGCCAAGATACTATTTTGGGCCCAGGCTCTAATGCGAGGAATCAAGATGCGCGAGGACATAAACTTCAAAGGTTCCGACGCGAGTTGGACTTCTGGTTGTATTTCTATTCTGTGCCTGTGTACTGTAGGTTGGAAAGGGGCTCTGACTTGCAGGGTAGGAACTGTATCTACTTCCACTTGCCCTAACTATTGCCTATTAGAAATGATCTGATAATCTGAGTTTAAGTGTCCCTTTTGAAACAAAGTATCATTCCAAAGTAATCGTAATATTACTTACCAGTATTTTCAGACTTCAAAATAATTAGGCCAGCCCTCCCCCACTCCTGACTGGCATAATTAAAAGTATCTATAACATGATCTCCTGGCTTGATACTCGGGTCCCAGAGGTTTCCTCTCTATAAATTACATGGTGGTCCTCCTAGCCTGTGAATACACCTGCTCTTTAATTGCAAGGACTGTGGGCAATGAAAGAGTCGCTGTATTTGCAGGCCACTCCCGCTTCACCATATAACTAATTATCAAGAGAGAAAACTTCTGGGATACCTCAGGGTACAGGCTTGAGAGAATGGCAGCCACTCTCCATCTTCATCAAAGTATTGCATCGTACTGCATCAGATTGTATTGTAGTGTGTAGTGTAGTGTAGTGTAGTGTTATTAGTGTATTGCAAGCATGGAGTGTATTTTTGAAAAATAGACAAATTCCTGCTGAAACTTACAAATATAATACATCTCAAGTTGTTGGTTAAATCTTGTTTTCTTTAACCTTTCATTCATCAAGGATGGCTGTCTTTCATCAATATCTTTAGTGTTGTACCTTAAAGACAGAGCATTTAATATTGTACACAAATCTTTCTCCAGGGACAGGGTTCGTACACATACCACTGCGAAAAGACCCTGGTTGCGGCTGGTCATGTGCCCCCTAAAAATTGGGGTATTTTTAATTAACAATTTCAAAAGTACTTAGGGCAGAGTGACAAAGGCACAATTACAAGTTTTCACCTTTGTTTATACATGAAAACCCGACGGCCTGAATAAGATATAGCAATTGTCTAATGCACTGTTGAATACTCACGTTGGCTGGACTTTGTTGCAGTTGGTGATGTGAAGTACCCACCACAGTGGTGGGGGAGTGGAGATAAAACCCTGAGTACGAGGTTGGCTATTCTTTCCCTGCAACCTGCAATGGGCTTGTATCCATAGAGATCCTATAAATATTAGAGGGGGCATTGGTGGGAAAATCTGGTAACCACATGGCAGCCGCCATTACCTATAATATTTCAGTCAATTGGTTGGTAAATGTACTAGACCCAGTCCTTTGCCAACCAACATGCCTAATGTTTGCCTCCAAAAAAATCCAAGATGGTGGCATTAATTCAATTGGTTACCACAGTTGACTGAAATTAAGATAGGATGCCCCCTCTAGTATTTATATGATCTCTATGCTTGTATCACCCCCCACGTGAACCTGACCTTTGCCGTACTGTGATTGGTCAGTTATATACCCCATGCTAACCAACCAAGCACAATAAGCAGAGGTTAGGGTCACATGGGGGGTGGGGTTGACACAAGCCCACTAATCTAACCTGTATACAGACTGTACATCCATTTATACATATATACAATCATCCAGTATAGATATACATACACAAGATATACATTTAAATAGTCATGAATGAATTTAGATGTACTGTAGATATAAACAGATCTGATAAAGATAAATTTAGCCATACTGTACCTGTGATATATGTACGTCAAAATGGTGCCAGTTATACCAAAAAATAAAATAGCTAAAACGACAAAAGCAGATTGACCATAATTCATCTAGCAAATACTAGCTCTTAGGAAATTTTAACAATACTTTTTCCAGTTGTATCAGGTTGTACTAAAACGGCTAATTGTATTGTACAACCACGATTTGAATAACAAATACTGCCATAACAGAAAATGCAGCATGGAATCCTGCTGATCTCAATGCCATATTTATCATGATCCACCATTATCCAACCATTGTCCCACTCATCCCTATCTATCCTGATCATCCCTCATGGACTATGGCTGACTTGTTTGCGATTTTGTGATGGGAGCTGTTTCTATTTTTTCAACGGTTTCATCGGGACGAAGTTCAGGGCGTGTCACCATTTTATTGTTTTATTAGCGTTTTTTAATTTTTAACCCACTGGAGTATTGTCTTCATGTTTCCCGGAGGAACCCCATTTGGGTTTTGTAAGTACTGATTTTTATAAACTATAAAAATATTGACATCACATGACCTTTGTGCATTCTAACATTTCTATGATGATATATGAGCTATAGAGTTTTTTCAGTGTTGTTTTAACTACAGCTGTGAGTGACCCATTTACTTTTAAACTTGAATTATATACAGACTATAAATAAAGTATGATAAAAACAGGAAGCTAGAGAGCCAAGTCAGCCAAGAGGAAGACTAGAGGGATGTGTACAAAAGTTTAATAATATACACTTGTTGACTGGTGCCAAGGGAAACATCCAGTTTTACGGACCCGAAGGCTTCAATGTCACCCGAGGGCTTTAGCCCGAGGGTGACATTGAAGCTTGAGGGACCATAAAACTAGATGTTTCTCAAGGCAAAAGTCAACAAGCGTTTTGTACCAAAGACTTTTAAAATACCAAATGACTCGAAACTTGCAAAAGGAAAAAAGACTTACCAAAACGCTTAATTGACTTAGTTTTCTTGTTTCAATTCAACTAAACAAATACGTACACCATACACCAGACCCAACAAGTACAAAGAACAGCTTTAAATTTATCCAGGTTTTTTCCAGACCTTTGAAGATATGTATAGAATAACCATGCAGACAAGCTCGAAAAAGCAATCTTGTTTTCAAAATGTTCCGAAAAGTCCAAAGTTCTTGATCTGATGCAATAATTGTGTATTCACGTGAACAACGTATAATTAAAGCGATGTCAGAGGGAAACATTGCACTGTTTCCCTCTTCATTGTTGACATCAGAGGGAAACATTGCACTGTTTCCCTCTTCATTGTTGACATCAGAGGGAAACAGTGCAATGTTTCCCTCGGCAGAAAGAAACATTGAGTTTGTTAAACAACACGTGACCATGATTTGACCAATAGGATTTTATCTTTGGCAAACGAAAGTCTTTGGTATATAACAAATCAGATTGTTATTCATTGAAAATTTAGTCCAGTTTCTCATTTGTCGTATTCTCTTGCCTGATTAATTTTGCATAACAAACTTAATTCTAAAGCCCTAATCAAATGAGAATGCAAGTCATTGCAAGTTAGCAGTCAGAAATTTCTGTGGCGGTTGTTCAAACACCCAAATTAACAAAATAAAGGTTTCATGAGTGTTTTAAACAAATTTTAACTTTGTCACAGTACATGATATTTTCGGGAAACTATTCAGAGTGGCTGGCTGAGATAGCATGACTGCCAGCTTGCAATGACTTGTGTTCTTGTTTGATTAGGGCTTAAGACTTCATATTTGGTAATGCTCAAAACTAAAAAAATGTTATTGAATGAATGATGTCCATAATAATAATGAAAAAAAATATTTTGGATGATTCAATGATGTCTGTTAAATAATAAAAAAATTGATTAATTCTTTGAAAGTTTGCATGGTGATAATATTTAAGATAAGTTTTGTGGAACACCATGTGTAATATTTATTTGCTAAGCTAGCTTTCAGCCTGTTGACTCAGGCCTTCATTAGAGCAACACCACATTTAATATTTATTTGCTAAGCTTTTGGCCTGACAGTCCTTCATCAGAGCAACACCACCTCATCAGAGCAACACCACGTTTAATATTTATTTGCTAAGCTTTCAGCCTGTTGACGCAGGCCTTCATCAGAGCAATATAACAACAAGCTGTTGGCAAAGTCATTTATAAACTACAACTGATCAATTTTAATTAATTATTTAATTAATTATAAGAAAAAAAATCATGAATAAAGTTTTTTCGTATGTTTTTGCTGTACAAGCTGTCATACCTGTACGTTAATAACATACAAAAGCAAGAATGTTGTCTGAATAGGCACACCACATGTTGTTTAATGGCTGTCCCTCCTGAGAAATAGTCTGATGTTTTGCAATCTCAATAGATTCCCTTACTCTTAATAATTAATTAATAATTAAATTATGTGATACACCTTTGTGTGCTTCCATGATTTAATTGATCAGTTGTAGTTTATAAATGACATTAGCCAACATGCAGCTTCTTGTTATATTGCTCTGATGAAGGCCCGAGTCAACAGGCCGAAAGCTTAGCAAATAAATATTAAAAGTCGTGTTTCCACAAAACTTATCTTGAATACTATTATCACCATGCAAACTAGTCATTTAATCCAATGCACACATACATGTACATGTAACTGTTCAGGTTTAGTAACAATTTTTCAGATATTAAGCTGTTTAACCTGAGAAAATCAATTGAAAAGTTTATGTAAATCAGGTTTATTAAAACTTTTCTTAAAGTATGAGTAATCAATAGGCCGATTTAAAAAAAATTCTGTAGAAGGAATAATATTTTTTTTTTCGAAAAAATTATGTTAGTTAATTTTTAAAAATTTTGGATCTACAGAATTTTTTTAAGATTGATTACTCGTACTTCAAGAAAAGTTTTAATAAAAAAAAATGGG
This sequence comes from Paragorgia papillata, assembly GCA_035771165.1. Lineage (NCBI taxonomy): Eukaryota > Metazoa > Cnidaria > Anthozoa > Scleralcyonacea > Coralliidae > Paragorgia > Paragorgia papillata. The sequence continues at coordinate 8,405,508 of JAWNZC010000014.1, forward strand.
GGGTCACCAAAGTTTTTTTCGAATTAAATTAGTTTGAAGGGTAATTAATTGGCAACCATTTTGGCAACAACTGTTGCTATTTATTTGTTAACAGTTTTTGATTGTCAGAATGTTGAACTTGAACTATGCATAACATTTAGTTTTTTCCTTTTTCCGAATTATTTATGCATGTGTTTTGGACTCTCAAACTTGTATTTTCCATTTTTCTAGAAACTGCATGGAGCCACCTTAAAAGGGTGTCCGTTAATAGGGGTTCGACTGTAGTTACCAGACACTTTTTCCAATAATTACCAACTTCTTTTTTATATTTTTTAGATAATGCACCTGTTAGCAAAGCATTGTTGGTCATTACTGGAGCAGCATCTGCCTTGAATATTTTACTTCCAGCTCTAAAATTTCAACAAAATGTTCAACTGCTAAACTACTTCCAAAGTTCAAATGTATGAAATAGTATATTCTTAATGCAACAGAAACTTGTTGACTGACAAATTACGTGTACATTACATACAATGGATTTGAAAATTAGATTTAAAGTAATCTGTGCTGTTTTATATATTTTGGGCGTCATAGATGAGCGCGTCCCTGCATCTTAAAGGTCAAATACAATGACGTAAAAAATGCATTTTTTCTGGGCGATAGTGTAACACATCTGAGAAAATTCCGATCGAAATCTTCGTAACTTTTCTGAGATATTGGGGGTTTTTTGTGATTGAAAATTTTGTTAAAATGCAAAATGGTGCTTGTCGGAGTGCTATCGGAAATCAAAATTGTTATTGCATTATTATTATTATTTACAAAAAATATACTGATACCTTATTCAAGATTGTAAGCTTTTCTTGGTTCCCATTCATTACTTGTACCCAAAACAAAACATTTTCAGGAGAAATAGAAGAAATCCGAGGAGATATCCTCGCCGAATCGCTTGGTTTTCTGCCATGTTGTTCCTAACGGTTTACATTTTGCTGAGTACTTCATGTAATTATCTACGAATGTCATGTTTTGGGGACCACATTGCGGTCATGCGCAGAACGGACTGTACGTCACCTTTAAGATAAAAAAAAGAGTTGTTCTTGTCGTTATCTCTTTCAAGTTTTATGTGTTTTAGTCTAGCTGATACCAGGCAATTTTACTCGTCACAGAGAAAACCAACCAATGGAAAAGAGTTAAGCTCCATTGATCGTACCGAAAAAGATGGCCACTTGTACATTTAACCACAATCCTTTGCGTACACTAAATATTGTTTCTTGCAGAATTGTCACAAGATAAGGTTTGAAAACTGTGGTAGTAATCAATGATGTTCATGTTTACTTAATCCATATACAACGTTTAGTTGTTATTTGAGCTGATTTTAGGTCGCAAAGTATTACGGTTAAATGTACCGTTGCCATCTCTTTCGGTACCGTCTATTTATGCTTCCCAAGATATGTGTAATGTGATATATATATATATATATATATATATATGTATATGTATATATATATATTGCCGCGCATGTCTTTATTTATAAATACTGAATTGAGCTTATTCTAAGTTTCTAATGTGGGATCTTGACGGTTCAACGACCAGTCAGCGTGCGTTGTTTGCGTATGGACCAGAAAATGAGTTCAAACATGCATAACTTTTATTGCAAGTAGATACTCAGGGTTTAGTTTCAGTACACGGATTAAGCCAATCACCTTTATGGTGATATAAACGTATTTTTACTTTGCTAGATACTTTTGGGCTTGTTGCGAACATTTTATTACTCCAATGCGAAGAATTTGTTTTTTGGATCATTGCTGTTATATAGTTTTAGGATATTTGAACATCGCTATGGATCAACCAAATTTGCTGTAAGTACAACATAGTATAAAGAGTAGTGTGAGGTGTTGTCTGGCAAATGTAGACTTTCCCAATACAGTGCATTAGCAGCACTTTGTCCTAACAAAGATCTTTTATTACCATATTATTATAGTTTGTATCTCCTGCGTGTATTTGTTTGGTCGCTTTTCTTTCACATGCCCACTTCTTCGTATATATAAATCCCATGTCATTTTCCTTTCACTTCAGTTTATTTCACTAGTTCACTTCATTCACTTCACATCACATCACATCACATCACGATTTACTCTGATGAGGGCTCTGGGCTTGCAACGTCACTCAGTATTTCGTTTTCTAAAAGCTTGGGTGTTCACCATCTTTAAGATTTTTCAGTATTTATTCACACTTGGTCGCAATGATTGTATAATTGTTTTATCTACATGCGTGTGAATGTTAGTCAACGAAACTTAATGTTTGATGTAAAACTGAAACATGGTTGTTATCTAAATGCATATAATCCCTATATACTTGCTTTGTCTAACAGTCGTTCACTCTTACAATTCACTTTAGAACTACATCTTGGCCTCAACAGTCATTGGAACTGGCTTGCGATATACTACTTTCCATATTTTGCTGAATGAGCATAATATTAAAATTGACGACATCCCAGCTGGACCGTACCATTCCAAATAATTTTTCAAAATTATTATTATTTTTCTTTCCGTTTTTCTTTTTTCCGTGCTTTCTTCTCTTTCTTCCTCTCTCCCTCGATTCAGTATCAATATTTTATTTATTTATTTCATCCTTTCTTCCCGCTCTATTTCTCTTTCTTTTCCTTTTCTTTTTATTCTTTTCTATCTTGAATAATTATTATGGGACAGTGAACTCGGTGGAGAATAATAATAAGGTGTTACTCCGAGTGACGAGCCATACCGGATAAGAAGAGAAAACTCTACTTGGCCCGGCTGGGATTCGAACCCGCGACCTGTAGCTCAGTTGGTAGGGCATCGGACTAGTAAACCGAAGGTCGCGGGTTCGAATCCCAGCCAGGCCAAGTACAGTTTTCTCAACTTTTCTCTACTTCGTCACTCGGAGTAACACCTTTTTATTATTTCTTTTTTATTATTTGTATTTTTTAGTTCCATTGTTTTCTATTAATTTTTTTTTATTTATCTTTTGGGTATTTTTTCCTTGAATTTTTTTTTTACAATTGTAGCAAGTATGAACTTACAATTTTTATCCTGTAATTTCATACCAATGCAACAACTCTAGCAATTGTCAATCTAACCAATCTCCATGAGATAGGGACCAGGATATCAGGATATGAGATAGATTGAATGACTACGGTATTATCTTTTTTGTCTTATAATTTGTGTCCAGGTTTGGGATTATTTTTAGCTTGTTTGTTCCGTTTTATCTGTCAATTCCTTCGGTTGCGTCGTCAAAGTTTCTTGGTCTTATTCCAGTTACATCGAAATTGTTTACGTATATCATCGGGCTGCAGGTACCGTACGATATTTATTAAACAAAAAAGTTCGTCTTGTCTTTGTTGCTGTAGCCTAGGTTAAGCTTTCATATTGGTTTAATGTCATGCCTTATTACTCGGGCTACTGTGGTAGGCCGAGTCTACATTTCGGCTCGGTTTTTTCCTTCCTTTTTGGGTGTCACGATTTTGCATTTTTGCACATTTTACTTCCGCTACTAACTATTCATGCTTCCGGTGAGTTGTTAGCCGTGCGACTGAGTGAGACCGCGTGGGGCATGTTGTAAGTTATTTGCTCCTTTCGCTTTTGGTATTGGACAAAACGTTGAACAGCTTTGCCTTTTGATCAAGGTATTCTTGCACATTGTTGGTAGATTTCGAAATACACTGACTGACTTTGTAGTTTAACAGTGATGTGACTGGCAACTGTCTTGATCGTAAATAAGTTCACCAAGTTCATAAGTTTTCAAGTATGCACCACATTCAGTCTTCGATTCAGGCTCCGCGCAGGCGTCTTGTTTAAGTAAATTAGGAAACAGAAAACGTCGAGAGTTTAGAAAAGCAGAAATGTTTTCACATGCTGCTTTATTCATTAAATATGTCTTGTTCGTTAAAGTTAGTTTAAACTTTGTTGGGTTGGGTTATGTAAAATACCGTGAGTAAACAGCTAAAATTTGCAACAAAATTGTGATAAATTATATCGGTGTAGAACAGGGGTTCGCAGACTATAGGGTGTTTTCACTTCCTATATAGGGATTTGAAACATGGGTTTAGGGAGAAATACAGCTAATATTGCATGATAATTACGCGAGTCTGGGAGGTAAACAACATTCGTTACATTCGCAGACACTATAATTTCGTATTGTTTGAGTGCAAAAATAAAATGTCTAAGATACTTAATGATTAATCGATTATTAATAATATTTAAAAACATTGTGAGAATCTTGAAGATATATGATCATGTTATAATATTGCTGTGTCTGTGAAGTGAAAGTTTCCGATAGAACAAATTTGAAGCTCCTTATATCTAAATAACCAATTTCTTAAAATGAAATGTAACATCGAGATTATTAAGTGCCAAAGATGCCTTCCCACCATTACAAAATAGGAAAAGACTTGGATTGAGTATATATATAGGAAAGGTGACGTATGCCTAGCTTGGATCGGTTGTCCAACTGGATACAAAAATGGATAAACCATGGTAAACTTTGAGAGTTTATTAGCTCAAAGACTATGATGCAGATTTTCCGTTGTCATTTTCAATGAATGCTCCTGTCGTGCTGCATGATCTGTTCAAAACCCCTAAAAGGTTTTTTGCTTCATAGACGCTTTAAAGTACCAGCTGGGACAAAATCAACGTTTATGTTTTTTGAGTTATCAATTAAACTATAACCTAGAGCACTGTGAGGACAAGACTCAGCAGCCACTGCAAAACGTAGCGTACTCCTGCATCTGGTCAGATAGCTCAAAGTTTAGAACGATTAAAAGTTTAGAGCGGGTTTAGCTCGATTTCCACCTGCGACCTCAAATTCTTATTTGAAATTCTAAAATTAATAAAATTAATATGTCATGTCATTGTGTTGTATATACTATTATACTTCAGTGTTTTCGTTTACTTTTCTTTTACTTATTTTAGTTTCTTTTTTCATATTTTTAGATGATGTTATTAAACAAAGGTGCGTTTTTGTTTGGCGTTAGTGGATTGGTAGGTTTTGTGAACTTTTAATTTTTATAGACAATTGCTCCTGCATGATTAAAAATATAATAATAATTATACGGAAAGTGTTGAGTGGATTAGTGCAATCGGAGTTAAGACTCGGTTAACGTCCCACCAATAATTGTTGGGAATGTCTTATTGGCCAGACTTTACTTTTTGACCTGGCTACGTGCTACACATAATAATAATAATAATAATAATAATAATAATAATAATAGTAATATAATAATTTTATATAATAATAATAAATAATAATATTATAAATATAGTAATAATAATAATAATAATAATAATAATAATAATAATAATAATAATAATAATAATAATAATAATAATAATAATTAATAATAATAATAATACTTATAATAATGATAATTAATAATAATCATGTTTAAAAGCACCACTTATTTTGTTCTATCTATCAATCTAGGTTGCTGGCGTGGCATGTCATCTTAATATATTATATGTTCAACAGTGGCTCAAATTTCCAGATGCTTTCAGTAATCTATGTGGCAGGATATTTGGCGCATGTTTCCAGTCTTCGGCCCCTGTTAATGAAGGAAGGATTCATGGCGCTACAATAGAAATTCAACGCCAACAACGAATGGATGAGTTAGATCAACAGTTATGGAGACTACAGGAAATGAATGTAACCCGGAGAAGGCCTGTAAGTTGTTCAATTATGTATATATTTATATAGAAACATGACTGAGCCGTCACAGAAAAGTACAATTCAAGTTTTAGTATAGAAAATGACGGCGAGAAAATGAGAAAATTGCTTGCATAGATCATCGTTTTCTTATCTTTTCTAAATTATGTCAAGGTAAAAAGGGTTTGTTGGTGCTGACTTAGTCTGATTCGATTATTAACCAAATAGAAAAACGTAAGAAATTTCAATTCAAAGTGAATGTAAAGAATGCTTTATTCCAGCAGTATACATCAATTCTAATTGTGTTGGTCATTTAACTATATTCATCTAATTTGACGTGTCACTTATTAGTATATATGATATTTACTCTCTCAATTTATCTCAATTTATATATTTCTTTATAAAATAAAATACTACTATTACTCTACTCACGCTGTAATTGTCCAGGCTCCGTGCATTTATAAGAGTATGGAAGTCATGACTGATGACGTAAAATGGTATGGAATGGCGTAGGATGGCGTCACCTGGCGGCAAAAGTCGACCAGCTTTCAAAACTGTCCAACTTTTAGCTCGTTTTTTCTTTTTATTTTATAAAACAAATAAAACATATCCCTCCTGTGCATATGTAGTCTTATAAAGGTACGTTTGACGTCATTTGAACACGAAAGAAGTGTAAAGGCACTCGGCTATCGCCTCGTGCTTCTAGTCAACTTCTTTCGTGTTCAAATCAGTCGTCAAACGTACCTTTATAAGAGTACATATGCACGGAGCTTTATGTTTTATTTGTTAATTAATTACACAAGTAAAGATTGGTTAATTGATCTATTAAGATTAGTCTTAAGGCGGTGTTCAATATGCAATTTTTCGTGCAACTTGACTCGCGAAGAGAACTGGAGCGGTTTACAAAGCGTCTTTTTATTGGCTGATCGCGCATTTGCGACACTATCAATAATCCGCCGTTGCCGTCGTCGCGATCGTTGCAAAAAGTAGAACTTGATGAAATTATACTTCGTTTAACGCCTGCCGAAACAGAAATGTTTTAAGAATTAGTAATTGTGGGCTATGTTACACCCAGAATTTCTCGTGCAATGTGCGTCGCAACAAAATTGCCAGGCAAGTTGTACCAAAAATTGCATAGTGTATATAACATTGCCTTTATAGTTATTACACTTGGCTTTCTACTTTTACATGGGTTTCTTTTCATAGCATTCCATAGTGTATTAAATATAGATGCAACCAAGAAAAAAAATAGAGTTGAAATTGAATTGGATAGACTATGCAGGGAACGAAACCTATGGAATATTCGTGATTGGATCAGAAACCCTTTCCAAAGGTTGTTTCAAAGTGTCAGAACGAGGAATGCTAGACGTATATATATATATATATATATATATATATATATATAGCATTCAATTCTAGCATTCCTCGTCCTGATACTTTAAAAAAACCTTTGGAAAGAGTTTCTGATAATAAAATACCATTATAGTTCCCACATTTCATCCTTTCAACTACAAAGTTAAGGATATCATCAGCCGCAATTTTCATATCCTAAAGAATGATCCTGAAACGTCAGATATTTTCACCGATAACCCTTTAATCTCTTTTCGGCGTAATAAAAATATTCGTGATGGTTTAGTGCGTAGTGCCCTTAGAAAAAATCTACTGGCACCAGCGGGTACCTTTTCTCGCTCCCGTATACCCGTTGTTACACGTTGTTACACGTGTTCTTTTCTTAACTTCGCTACATGTATTTTGGGACCTATTAAAGTTTAATTTTGTTATTCAGCATAATTTTACTTGAACCTCTTCCAACATCATTTACTGTATTTCTTGCAATAAATGTTGCATGCTTTACATCGGTGAAACTGGCAGACGTTTATCTGACAGGTTTGCTGAACATCTTCGTTCCGTGAGGAACAATGTTGACAAGCCTGTCGCCCGACATTTAATAGTGTCAACCATTGTATTTCGGACATGAAAGTTTGTGCCATCTCACCCATTTCTGGTGGCAATGACAGCCGCAAAAGACAAGAAAAGCGTCTCATTTTCCAAATTGGAACCATTTATCCTCGCGGACTCAACGAACGTTTTTCTTTTATTTAACACTTCTGAAGACACTGTTTTTGTTTAGCAAGGGCGGACATAAACAGTGTTTCCAATTTATTTTGTTTTCACTTCATCTATTTTTTAAATGTTTTTTTAATTTTATTTATTTATTTATTTTATTTTATTTATTTATTTATTTATTTATTTGTTTGTTTACTTATTTATTTATTATTATTTTTTATTTAACACTTCTGAAGATGCTGTTTTTGCACAGGCAGCAGAGGAGTCAAATATGAGTTACATTACGTCTCACCTTTGACAACTTATGAATCAATTCACTGACTGGATTTTCAACTCGTACAGCTTGGCAAGTTAGCAAATACTTAGTGTATTAAAATTCAAGCAAATTCATTACACCGCAGCCTAAAGTATTGTGGGCTCACATTGCCCGAACCGCAGCGTATTTGCTAACTTGACAAGCCGTACGACGGTACGAGTTGAAAATCCAGCCATCCCGGCCCATCCAAGTGATCCAGGTTTGTGAATTGATTCTCATAGGTTGTCAAAGGTAAGACGTTCAGTAAATGTAACTCATATTTGACTCCTCTGCTCCCTGTGTTTTTGTTTAGCAAGGACGGACATAGACAGTGTTTTCACTTAATTAATTTATCTATTTTTTACTCTCGCTCATCCTTTTTACACCCCCTCCTTTTTTGCTCATCAATGGTAGCAATAGCAAATGTCTTTCGCATCTTATTATTACATACATACATACATACTTTATTGTGTTCCTTAATAAGGCTTTTCAACACTAATTTACATTGAATAAAATGAAGATTAAAATGTCTTATGATAAAAGTCTATAGATAACAACAGTTACAATAAATATTTAAAACTTTCGGTAAACTATTCTATGACTAGGAATAAAAATTGTCTAACATGTCTTTCTTTAATTTTTTTTCTTCTTAAAACTTGTCAAGGAGGAAACCAGTTTTATTTCGTTGTCCAAATCGTTCCCCAATTTGACTCCTCTATACTGAAACGTTCTCCGACCAGACGTGGTATTAAAAAGTGGGATCTGAAAAAAAACGATTGCGCGTGTAACATTCGTGGATATTTGAGCGTTTTTTAAATTTATTACATAAATAAGGCGGAGCTAGATTATAAACACATTTATACATCATAACTATTTCTCTGAATAATAGTTGTTGCTTCACCGGAAGCCAATTTAATTCTCGTAGTTTTGGTGAGATGTGTTCAAACTTTCTAGTGTTTGTCACTATCCTGCACGCAAAATTTTGCACCGATTGCAAGTTATTGATGTTTTTGGAGGAAGTGTTTGGCCAAGCAGTAGAACAATAAAGAAGCTTGTTCATTACCAATGCTGAGACCAGGAGGGATAGGGTTTCCTTATCAAAGCATTTTTTACCCGGTTGATCTGCGTCAATTTAGCCATGCATGAGGAGACCAAATCGGTGATATGGCAATCATACGTTAAATGAGTATCTATCGTTACTCCCAAATCTTTAGCTGAGGATACTGGGCTCTATATAGTCTCCCCTAAGAAACGTAGGTTCATATCTGAAGGAAGATTTTGTAGCAATTGCCGCGTTCCGATGAGTAGGTATTTGGTCTTCTTCGGGTTAATAAGTAATTGGTGTTCAGAACAGCACTTTGCCACTTGGTAGAGATCTTCTTCAAGATGTTGTTTGGCATGGTCCGCGTCTTCAACAAGGAAAGACAGGAACATTTTGGAGTCATCAACATAGGATTCAAGACGGCTGTGACGTGGGGCCAATGGCAGGTCGTTGACATAGATACAAGTGGAGATAAAATAGCACCCTGTGGTAGCCCATGAGTGATGTTGAGAGGTGACGAAACAGTTGAACCAATTCGAACAACTTGTGACTTTCCAGTTAGGTAGCTTTCAAACCACTGCACTACGCTAGCAGGATTGGATGGCTTACGCTATCAAAAATGCCTTTGATAAGTCCAGCAGGATGAGTGCTGTTGCTGATTTCTGATCCATAGCCTCCAATATAGTATCGCCTACCAATATGTTGAGAGTCTCTGAGGAATGATATTTCCTATTTCCACTTTGGTGGGATGTCAGACAATTAAATTGTTCATGGATAAAAATGTTGTGAATTGAACAAAGGCGACTTTCGCAGACCTTCGACGCAACGATAAGAAGGGAAAGAGGACGGTTATTAGATGGCTGTTCATGATCTCCTTCCTTTATTAAGGGAATAACTTCCGCCTCCTTCCAGGTTTGTGGGAACGTTGATGATATCTGTGAGTGGTCCAAGGATGACCGGTAAGCAGTCCTTGATAATGCGCATGCTTACTTGATCTCTTCCTGGAGCCTTGTTGGTAGGCATGGATGTTATAATATTTTTAACTTCGGTACAGGAGACAGGATTAAATTTGAACATCTCGGATTCATATAAAGAATATCTGGCAGATGCAGTAACGGGTGGAGTGTCAGAGTGAACATTGTTATCTTGTGTTAATTGAGATGCTGTCATTGCTGCATTTTTTCCGACAGTAGAAAAGAAGTCGTTGAACTCTTCAGCGACTATTTTTGGGTCTTTGCTCTACATCACCGTGTCTCTTTCTTTGTACGCGACAGTATCTTTGATAATCTTCCACAAGGATCCTGTGTTGTTTTTATGCTCCCTTACTTCATCGAGGATATATTCTCTTTGTGCGTTAATGAGTGTATTTTTAACGGCATTACGAGCTTCTTTGTAGTTACGCCAATCGCGACTATGACGTGTCTGCATTAAAATGCCATGTAGATGGTCTCTCGCAACCATTCTTTTATTTCAGGTGTCACAAAGGGACATGATCTGCCACGGACCTTTAAAGTCTTTATTGGGGCGTGAGAGTCAAGGGTAGTTTGCAGCACTTCATCGAGGATTTTAAGCTTTTTGTCCACATCGTTGACTGAGAAGAGAAGACGTTCAGATTTAGACGCAAGATCAGCTGCGAAAAGATCAGGCTCGTAATTCTTGTAACTACGAACTGTGATATAGGAGGGTAATGGCTTGGTAGACTTTAATTTGAATAATAATTAGAATGAGTAATTTGAATATTCTTTTATGTGCATCTTAATAAGCCTTTCTGGCCTCGTTTGTGTGCAATACAAAAGAATCTTTGCTTCATAACGAGGCCAGAAGGCTCATTTAGATGCACATAAAAGAATATTTGAAGTGAAGGCTTTTATGAAAGTGGTATATACCGATCAAATAGCGTTGAAAAACAATTTGTTGTGACCGGTTAAGAAACACGCAGTTATATAACTACTAAGAAATACTAATTGATTTAAGTCTTTCGCCTCGGACTGGAACGAGTTCCCCGTGCTTGAAAACTCGGTCCTAGTCCTTATTGTCGGTCTTTAATGTTGAACGTTTGTTGTTGCATGGCAGTTAAAAGATATTAAACGAACCTCAAAGAATACATTATAATGAGAATATAAAAACGATTTGCTTATTTTGAAAACGATGGCGAGTTCTCTAATTGTTAATTAGTTAACAAATTTAATTTTAACTTTAATATTGAGTATTTAATTCTCAATGCTTAATATTCAATAATATCTAAAGGTTATGTATTAAATGTATAAAGTTAAATTGATAAAGTCATTCATGCTATAGTAATGTTTGCGCGCCGAGCAGAAAGATATTTATTTCTCTAACTCCTGGTATACATATTTAGCATCAATTTTTCAATATACTCTTTCAGCCATAATTATCCTTTCTTTACAATTGTAATTTTTATAGTTAAAGTGTCTATAAACGAAACGTTTTATTTGATATTTTCAGTTCAACCTTATGCGACCAATTCCATGCGGCTTAAAATATGTGCATAATAGCCTGTGACGTAAAAACTTTTGCAAAATTCTTGTGGTCAGCTATAAGCAATGATGTTTTCAATGGCCGAATTTAAGGGTGAATAAGAACGTACGCCAACGTATAACAGTTGCGGAGGAGACTAATGGTCGGACAAGTAACTGGAAAAAAGAATTTCTGGATTTTTTACTTGAACAATGTTTTTTTACAGATTCTTAGTTTTCCATATTTTCAGTTTTACAAATCTATGTAGGAACGTTAACAGACTGCATTCTAAGAAAGGCACACTTGAGTAACTTAAAGCGTTTATAAACCCAAATATGATATTAATGCCAAATATTTTTTTGAGTTGAACTTTTATTTGTTGTTATATTGAGGTTTGTATTTCCAAATTGGTAATGAGGATGACGTCTATGTAGGCATAATTCGCATACGCAGTGTTTCGTTACAGTAGAAATATTACCCAATTCACATGTTAATGAATACTTGAATAGTATATTCTGTATTTTATCATTTTTTTTCATTAAAATCTTCAGGCGGTTTATCATAAGAAAAGAAAAAAACACACACAAATGCCTACATTGACGTCATCCTCATTACCATTTTGGAAATACAAACCTCAATATAACAACAAATAAGAGTTCAAATTAAAAAATATTTTGGCATTCAACTATTCACGTTATATAGAATCCATATCAGTAATATCTTATTTGAGTTTATATACACTTTAAACTAAACTGTTTACACTTCACACCCACGTTGTTTTTTTACCTCATTAGGCCACGGTTGATAATCAGACACCCAGAAGAGACGGCCAAGGTTATCCAGACGTCTTAATTGGTAATCCTAATATGGTAGCTGGTGCTGCTGGGGATCAAGGAGTTGTTCAACAACCAACAGTTGAAGTTTTAGAAGAACAGGTATATACTGACATATGCATACACCTGACTATGTAAAAAAGTAGAGTGCTGCGTAGGCATTATCATGATAAACTGCATGCCGAGATTTTTGGTAACGAAATACATTCTCGTTCCCAGACCCACGCGCTAATGCGTCAAGTGGCTCTGGGAATCTCTGTAAATGTGAGCGTTCTGATAGGCTTTAAGAAGCAATGGAAATAATTCAAACAAATTCAACAAAATATGAATTTCACAATGTACACTCTGTTTGCCATAAACGTACGTTTGATATAATTTGGACAAACCAAATAACAGCAACACACCACATTTTAATTCAAAAGTATAATTTGTTATCGTGATACTAGCTCATGTTGTGATCGTCTCTCAAAACAACAACCTTCAATCCCATATTCTTTAGTTTCGCCAGTTGGTCGTCCACGAGTGCGTTTAAAGATGAGATGACCAAAACAAGACTTTCTTTCCTGGAAATCCGCAGACCTCCAGGGTTTCCCAGAGCGGAAGCGCGTTGGTATGGGTACGAGAATGAACGAAATACTGAGGTTTCGAGCGGAGCCCGAAAAGGACTTGATGAAGGGTTCCAATGGAAACGTCAGTATTTCGTTGACAAAAATCTCGGCATGCAGTTCACCACCTTTTCACTTTTCTCTATATGCATACATCTTATTGGTCGATAATGTACAGTGACTTGCAGCAAGTGAAAATTGAGTGCCTAGTTATCTTAATGCCTTAAATTCTTTAAATTTTATTCAGTTGTTCACGGAACTCTATATGCCAAAATTAACAATTACGATAAAATATGATAGATTTTAGTGGCGAGTACGACCCCGGAAACGAGCAGGCTTATACTGGAGATGCAACTGAACTTTTGATTGTTATTCAATGAGAAGCTGTATGCTACTTCCAATATGAAGTTGTAGTTATGAAAATGTTTTTTGAGATATTTAACCCAGTCTCATGCAGTAGCTAATTATTGGTTAGAACGTCTCACCGGTGAACTTTCGTTCACAAAGGCTCGAACATTTTTGATATCATGCAGTGTGCATGATTAACTCATTTTACTCAACTGAAAATATCTATTGTATGAACACGTTCCAAATCAAATGGGAATTTCTAAAGTAGACAATTTGATATTTTTTTATATCATGCAGAAGTTTTTAATTTTTACCGCATAATCAAGATTTTTTACGAAACAATCCGACGGAATACAAAACAAAACATTCTTTAAAGGGCATATGACTCGAAAATTAAGTTTGTCTTATTGAAAAGAACATTTAAAATGATAAAAAACATCTTTTGCAGTTTTTGGTTTCCTTGCTTCGTTTTTGAGATATTCCAGCTTGTTTGATATGCAAATGACACAACTTTTTACGTCACATGTGCATAATGAGTTATCAGAAAAGGTTACATATCTTTGCTATTATGAAAACATGGGCTTAACTCAAAGGAAGCATGTGCGTGTTTCTACCCACAACACGAAACATGTAGAATTCCAGGTGATTTCGTTTCACAATAGCAAAAATATGTAACCTTCTCTCGGTAACTCATAATACTCATTATGCACGTGTGACGTAAAAAGTTGTGCATTTGCATATCAAACAAACTGGAATATCTCAAAAACGAAGCAAGGAAACCAAAAACTGCAAAAGATGTTATTTTATCATTTTAAATGTTCTTTTCAATAAGACAAACTTAATTTTCGAGTCATATGCCCTTTAAATTAAAAAGGCAAACTATGGCTTTGCGGATTATTTCCGAAAACAGCGCGTACGCAAAACACGATAAAATATGTTTTGAAAAAAGATTATTTAATTTTTTGGTAGCGTATCTAACATAAAATACTGAATTTTGCGTTCTATCATTATTCTTCCTCAGAAATAAAAAATGACAAGAAACAGTATCTATAGAGACCACACATATTGATTAGATGGCTTAATTTTGCCGAAGATTTGTATTAAAGAAAACCTGCATATCTTTCACTATATATATCGTTTTTACTCACGTGATCGGTGGTCCCACTGGGGCGGTGAAACAATACGAAATATTTGAATAAGAATAGAGCTAAATTCCCATAGGATAAAGATGGTGCCATGGAAAATTTGGTAACCACATGGCAGCCGCCATTACCTATGATATTTCAGTCAATTGGTTGGCAAATGTACTAGACCCAGTCCTTTGCCAACCAACGCGCCTAATGTTTGCTTCCAAAAAAATCCAAGATGGCGGCGCTCAATTGGTTACCCGCGGTTGACTGAAATTAAGATAGGATGCCCCCCTCTAGTATTTATATGATCTCTATGGATGGTGCACCAATATGGCCGCCATTTCATTGTTTTGGTACACCAATATGGCCGCCGTGACGTCAGGTGAAAATGAGAAAGATCGTATAACAATCAGAAAACCTTTCCACTGGTGATGATATATCGTATGGCCAAAAATAACCTTGGAATATTGAAACTTTCGACGTTTATTTGCCTTGTCAGCTGTACGGAAAACTCAGGCTTTCTGTGTAGTTAAATTATAGTAAACACCGCCGAGAGTTATTGTGGAGCCTGGGGCAAAGTACCAATTGACGGTACCAAAAAAGATGGTGGCGATGCATTTAACCATAATGCTTTGCGACCTCAAATCAGCTCAAATAACAACTAAACATTGTTTATGATGCTAACATGGATTAAATAAGCAAGAGCTTCATTCCTATACCAAAGTTTACTCTTTTAAAATCCTATCTTCCGATTATTCTGCAAGAAACAATATTTAATGTGCGCAAAGGATTGTGGTTAAATGTACAAGACGCCATCTTTTTCGGTACGGTCAATTTGGGGGCCGTGATGACGCCATATATGTTATAGGTTATAGGATGCTTTCTTGGTTCCCGCGCTTTTGCGGGCCTTGCACTTTCTGGCCCCGTGCTTACGTCGAAAACTCGAATCACGAAAATTTTAGGGGGCCCCTCTGAAGTTGGAGGCCAGGGCATCTTGCCCTTTCTGCTTCTATTGGTGACCCTGTTAGTAAGTGTCGTCTCTTTTAGGTGCAGAGATTAATAGAAATGGGTTTTTCAAGACAGACAGTTCTCCAAGCACTAACAGCATCTAACAACAACATGGCAGTAGCAATGAATATTTTGCTAGCAGAATGAAGTCAACGAACAGAAAAATTCAAAGCTTTGTGTTTTTAGTGTATAGCGTATATATAATATATATACACAAGACTTTTCCAAAGTGAAAAAGTAATCTGTTTATTGTCTTTGAAGAGATGGAGATGGAAAAAAGAAAGCGCTTCGCCGGTAGACAAGGAGAAAGAAAGAAATAGCTGCTGGCAATCTGGCATGGTGGTCAGTACTAGGCTGAAAATAAGTTAATATTGTTATAAATCATGTGTCAAAATCCGTTTTTCTAGCTTTCTGATGGGGCGGGCGGTTCTCGCGCGGCGGTCCAAAAATCGCGAAGTTTCCCGCGTAACCCATAGTAGCGGGCAACATTACTTTTATTTTCCCCTAGGGAAAATATGAAAACCGAAGTAGATGATCAGGTCTAGTTTGTCTTCGACCGCTCGCCCAATCTGCAAGCTAGAAAAATGTACTTTGACACTTGATATATAACAAAACATTTATTTTATACTGGTATCTGGGGGAAACAGTTAGTTTTGTGGCCCTTTCGACCGCTCGTTGTCGCCTTCGGCTTCGCCTCGGGAAACAACGGCGCTCTCGGGGCCACAAAACACATGGTTTCCCTCGGTGCCAGTAAATAAGTGTTTATTATCTACCTCAACACTCCAGAAATGAACAGAGATGTAATATATCAACAACGAGTTTGAGTGTTTCATCAGGGGATCCAAACACGAAAAAACATGATGAAAGCACGAGGCCAAAGGCCGGGTGGTTTTATTGTTTTCGAGTTTTGGATTCCCCTGATGGAACACACGATAAACGAGGTGTACATGTTGATATGGCATCTCAATCGAGCGGTTTCAATTGAAAAATTCAATTAAAATAAACCCTCATGAGATTTTTTCATGAGTGTGTAAAATTTATTCATATAGCAACTTGTTTATTTTGCATAGATAATTGAGATCTTAAGAATTAGATGAACACCGGTTTTCATCTGTATCTTAAATTGGGTTTTTCTGGAGTATCCAACTTCAGTCAGGTGATTGATTGAATGAACAATTATTGTAATTGGCTGATTATCTCATGAATTATTAATGAGTTTGAGATGAATTGGTCGAGCCTCTCGTGTGAATGAATTTTCTGGCACAATCTTCACTGTTTATCACTTTATTTCAGTAATTTGTTTATTAGCTTCATTTCGAACATGGCGATAGCTACTGTAGAATATAATTGTAAACTATTAGGAAATTTC
Organism: Paragorgia papillata; assembly: GCA_035771165.1. Lineage (NCBI taxonomy): Eukaryota > Metazoa > Cnidaria > Anthozoa > Scleralcyonacea > Coralliidae > Paragorgia > Paragorgia papillata. The sequence continues at coordinate 8,422,332 of JAWNZC010000014.1, forward strand.
AGACTGTGATGCATGGTTTCTGCGCATCATTGTACTTTTAATAGCCAGCGTTATGTTTGGAGATAGAGAATGTGCGTATATATATATATATTTCTCAAACTCATTAATAATTCATGAACCAAAAACAAAAGAAATTAATGTTTAATCAGTGCTTTGAAATCGGAGGAAAAGTACTAGTACTTTGAAATAATGCAAAATACGTTTTCAATGTCTTGGGACTTTGAAATAAGGCAAATTATATTACGTTTCAGAGGTATCTTCGGAGTTTTGAGTTTGAGAAGTCAGTTCAAATACTCGACGTCGGACTTTACCGGGATTACAAAGCCCTCGTGCATTAAAAAGGCTCGCCTTTTCAAAAAGCACTCGGACTTTGAAATCCCGGTAAAGTCCTCCATCTCGTATTTGAACTATTACTTCAAAAACGCATTAATAATTCATGAGGAAAATTCAAATGAAATTAAGGTTTAATAAGGGTCTGTATACCATGATACATAACTCATTAATAAAACATCAGTTCTGTATCACATTTACAGACATGGACGTTTTATTGAGTTCTCTACTAATCAAATAACTATACGCACACCGGTACAGTACTAACTTTAAACTCAAAATATAATTCATGTGCACTTTCTTAGACGTATGCAAAGCCGTTTTCAGTTGCTTTCATACGCATATACCTATATATAAAAACACAAAACCACAAATAATAGGTACATAATTTAAAAATTAAACACTTTTTAAACTCATCGTCAAATTGAACCAGTATAACCACACAAAACATGATGCATACATTTTTCTTCTTCATCTCTCTGTCAAGTACCTTCCGAAACAAACTTAACCTATAAGAGAAACAGAACTTAGTATTAAAGCCTACAACTTCACATCAACAGCAGGATTTCATTTAATTTTATATACATAATTTACATTACTTAATTACGACATTTACCTTCGCTCAGTTTTATCCAAAATATTAACACTGTAACTCGAATTACTGTCCGCAAGATATCGATTAAGACCACTATATAACGATAGAATAAACACTTCGTAGAGGATATGGTTCTCCATTCTTCTTTGCGATTTCTTGTATAAATTTGATTAGTCAGAAATACAGTTAGTCCCATAATAATTGTTAAATATATATATAGTTCAATCTACAGACACGGTGTTTCGCTGTACAACAGCTCATCAGTGTAGCTTGGAACAATCTGAATGAATTTCACCAATTACTTATACATATGCGATCGTCGGTGACAACCGCATGTGGGAAAGCATCGGTGAAATACATTCAGATAGCGTGAAGTGCGCATGGGCCCAGAGTGCTCAAACTTCCACAAGGGTAGTGAGCGTTGCATTATCGCTAATAGGTACCCACGGCAACTTCACAGAGTGCTCAACAACACCGAAGTGAAGGAGCATACATATATATATATATATATATATATATATATACATATATATACTATAAGTGGGCTTACCTCAACTGTTGATGGTCGCTACTGTCAGTTTCACGCTGGGCGATCTTCAGGCGGCTCTGAAGATCGCCCAGCGTGAAACTGACAGTAGCGACCATCAACATTTGAGGTAAGCCCACTTATAGTATATTCGCTCTATCTTTACGGTATTGACCAGTTTTCGACATTTCGCGAGCAACACTTTGTTTGTTTGAATATATATATAGTGCCAGTTAAAAGCGAGAGAAAAAATGTCGCGGGAGACGAAAGGAACGCCTGCGAAAATGCTATTTATAAAAACGTATAGAACATCATTAGTTATAAGTAGCAGATCGTGAGTAAAGAGAGGATTATTGCATGAATATATTGGCAATACAGTCCGGAATCACTACCACGCTGTACATCAGGCTAAGATTCGATCATCCCGTCTGCTTTTATATACGCCGGTCTATATAAATAGAAACCTGGAACAAGGCTCCGTTCTTATGCTAATTGCGGAGTTAATAATTTAATCTACATCAGACTCAAATGAACCAATGGGAATTATCAGCAGTTATGTGGGAAATAAAATTTAAAATTTTATCCTGGTTGAGTGGGCCAAAAACTTCAGCCTTGGTAGTTTTAAACAAGCTGTAATTTTCGTCCTGAAGTTGTAGTGCTAATTTAAACGACTTGCATGTTTGTAAATTCATAGTGAAATTTCAGTCTCTTGCATAATACAGTTTCTTGCAGACCCTTCCAAACTCATACAATCACCATCATATGTTAACTAAAGTCCTAGTATGTTCAGTACATTACAGTAGTGTGTTTGCGATATACAGTTACACCAGTACCGCATGTACGCAATGCGTACCTATTTTTAACGCTGATATTTAACCAATCCTTAATACAAGAACTTTCTCTGATGGTTGGGCACTCACCAGAGTGTCTTATTTTTAAAGCAGGAGTGTAAAAGTGATTGTGGAATATATAGACCAATATCAGTTTTATCTATTGTTGAAACGTATTTGAAAAACGTATTTAATATAGACAATTATAATAACAAACTTGTAAGTAAATTTCAAGCTGCCAGAGACTCTTCACGACTTATCTCGCCATCCACATTGGAATCAATTATGTTAAAGCATCGGATGATTTCTGCCTCGAAAACGCTGTGGTCCTTTATTTGGAAGTATATACCTTGGACTCTTCTGGAGAGATGTGGCCATATCTTTGTTGGTGTAGAATACATCAAATAACAGATTATGGTCATTGTTAACAGTTGAAAACCATTCTACCACCCACTCCCAAAGAGTCTACCTGCTTTTTCGTCAAGTTCAGTTACTGATCTATATATGGATATCAATGCGAGTGTGGGTCTCGCTATATGTGGATAGAACGATTCAGAGGTTTGAGTGACAAAGTAAAACATGAAGATGATGTAAGTAACACAAAGGAACGTTAAATGTGTTTTTTTAAAGAATGCCTCTCCTTCGGTTTATGGTGGGCTCTTATATTCATTACAAGATTATAAAACAATGCCTTTACGCCATCAACCACAACGTCAACGCTTTTTCACGTGATTTTGTCCACGGAATGTCGGAAAGTGCTCAATACCATAAAGGAAGATTCGAATATAGTATACTTTAAGTGCATGGCTTACCTCAAAATGTTGAGTGTCGCAACTGTCAGTTTCACGCGGGGCGATCCTCAGGCGACTATATATATATAAGTGCCGATCGGCTTTTATCTACATAAAGCTTTCAGAGCCTGATCTGTTCTGACAAAAAGAAATTTGTTTTCAAAATTAAACCTCTCTATTTTAAGAACAATGTCCTGACGCCCGTACGTCTGACGCCAACACAAATCGATTATAAATATATCGTATCAGTATTGCAAATTATAGCACTTGACGAGTTTCCTGCCGAAATGCATCATGCTAATTTTCTTTAGGCTATTCTTTCTACAGTTGTTGAGTTGTCCTACTTTTTTAAGTTTCTAAAATAACAGTTCTTCTAAGAACTATTGCTAAGCATTATCACTTTCACAAAGGCGTATAGCTCTTTCAACAGATTATTTTTTTCTAAAACAATGTTTTCAAATATGAAGGAAAAGAAGCAACAAATCTAGTGCCATAGCAGAGCTTAGCAAAACGTTTGTAGGTCCTATGGTTTCAGTAAACTTGCTTCTTAGCACTAATTCGTCCTCCTCTATATGCATAGTTCAGACCATTCAACGTTTGAAAAGTCATAAGATGGTATCTGGTAAATATATCTTCGAAATCACCATCTACCTCCGAGTCTTCGCCAACACCAGGAATATCATAATTATCCTCACGAAACGCCAAAACCTCTTTAACCATTTTTTAACCAGGCCTAAAATAGGGAGAGTTTAGCAAATTTCAAGTGTCACCACTTCGGGTAGATGATGCCTTCCACAACATCTCTGCATGCATGCATGCATGTTTCCAACACGAATAGACCTCTTGCACGTACCTGACATCAAAACGGTAATCTAGAGGACAACGACAAAGTCCCGACGTTCAATAGAGCGAATTATTAATCAAAATTTTGTTGTTTTGTCTTTAGAAGTGTGCAAGTAGTCATAGAAGCACATTTCTTATTAAAGTTCATTCGATTATAAAAAACTATTTTCAATTAACAACGCATACAATATTATCAATGTTTAATTTACAGTGTATAGCTATAGGATATATATTCCGTCGATGTATGGCTACGCAAAGCTAGTATATACCTGTTATAACAGTGTACATGTGGCTACTTGTTCTACTGAACAGTTGCGTCTTACGACAACAAAGTTCCAAAAAATGCATTTGAAAGCTCGGTTTCTTCAAATCCGCAAAAAAAGTCGTAAGCTGCTGCCAGAAACTCTTCACGACTTATCTCGCCATCCCCATTGGAATCGATTATATTAAAGCATCGGTTAATTTCTGCGTTGGAAACGCTGTGGTCCTTTACTTTAAAGTATACTTTGAACTCTTCTGGAGAGATGTGACCATCTTTGTCTGTGTCGAATACATCAAATAACAGATTATGCTCATTGTCGACCAATACTTTCCGTCTTTCAGGTGTCACTGAGAGGATAGCTTCACTGGCTTGCTTCGCTGCTTCCTCAATTTCTTTTCTTACTCCTGGTTTAAAACCAAGAGTATCAGCAATATCCATCATCGCTTTCCGTGTCAATTCAGCTTGCTCTTTAGTAATTTTACTGTATTCTTTCAACCTATTAACTGTTATCTCATAGTCTTCGCGAGATATGTAGCCATCTTTGTTCGTATCCAATCTCACCATGCGAGTTCTCATTTTTCGCAAGTGGTAAGCTTTCTGTTTTTCAGTCACATCCATGATGACCGATTCTCAAAGGGAAGATACGTTTGATAATAGCCTTTTGCATATAAATCAAAACGGCGGATATGAGGGCACTTTTAAAGTTCTGCATGCCCTTCAACAGAGCGAATCATTAATGAAAATTTCATTGTTAAGAAGCAATTTTTCCTTCACCAAGAGACTGAGTATTAAAGTCCGTAAGAGCTCCGCCTCGGGTAATAAAGTCTTCACGATTTTCAAGCGATATTGCAGTATGGATTAGTAAATTTAAGCGTATCAGTCACTTTCCCGTCTAGAAGTATGATAAAACTGATGAGTGATGTAATATAACACAAAATCGGAATATATAACGACTGAAACCTCTTGTCTGCCAACTGGAACAAAAAAGACAATTATTGGGGGGGAGGGGGGGGGATGTCACACCCCCTCGCTCCAGCCCTGTTAGAGGGACAAAGATATTTTCTAGCGTTGTTGCGCATATTACCACCCACCTTAAACATTGTTACGCAGCAATGATTTTGTTGCAAGTTGAATCAACATGTTACAGCAAGTAGAACTGCTGGAGTTTACATTTTTCAACAATTTGTTTCTAACTTGCAACAAAATCATTGTTGCGTGACATTGTTTGAGGGGGGGGGGGGGGGGGGGGGGGGATAGAACGCTTTCGCAACAAAGTTGCTTTGCAAGTTGAAGAAAAATGTTGCCCGTATTACCCATTGAACTCCATTTCCTATATCCATCCCTATACCTGGAACGCTAACTTCAGTCATTATCACGCTCCAAAAGTGAAGTCAAAATTTTGTACTTATTACGTCGCTATTCCCCTGACGCGAACCGCGTCTTGGCCGCTTATAAAGGGGGACTGAAGGCGACGTAGTAGAGCTTGACTTCACTTTTTCGCCCGTAGTTAGCGTTTCAGATATGAGGGGAGAATGGGAGGAAGTATGGAGTTCACTGGTATTGCCTCACCTTTAGGAAGAGTATATTATTCAACTGTAAAGACCAAGTGCAAAGCATGGGGTCTTTGTGTGGAATAATAACCGAACCCATGGCTTTAACTATATAAATACTCAAGAACTATTCTTCTTTTAGAAGGTTTTTAAATTGTACTTGAAATTGATATTGAGGAGTAATCCAAAAACAGTGTTTATTTTCGTAACACGTTCTTCCTCCAGATAGTACCAACTTTCTCAAATCATTAAAGTACCTATGAAACGAAAATTAAGTTTGTCTTATTTGAAAGAACACTTAAAATGATAGAGTAACATCTCTTGCAGTTTTTCGTTTCCTTGCTTCGTCCCTGAGATATTTCAGTTTGTTTGATGTAAATGTCGCATGTTGGGACGTCACACGCGCATAATGAGTTATCGAAAAACATTATATATCTTTGCTATTGTCAAATATAATCACTTGAAAATCTACACATTTAGTGTTCTGTGCGAAACACACGCACATATCCTTAACCCTCGAATTATTTTGGTTTGATAATAGCAAAGGTATATAACTTTTTTCAATAACTCATTAGGCACATGCGACGTTAAAATGTTTAATTTGCATATCAAACAAACTGAAATATCTCAAGAACGAAGCAAGGAAACGAAAAACTTCAAAAGATGTTACTCTATCATTTTAAGTGTTCTTTCAAATAAGACGAACTTAATTTTCGTTTCATAGGCACTTTAATAATTATTCATAAGACAAAAACAAAGGAAATCAGTACCGAGACGGAGGTTTGGATATCCGAGGAAGAAATTACATAAATTAAGCGAACTTTCACCTTGATTTTCTCTTTAAACACTGTTTCGTTTGAGAAGCAATATCTAACACTCGAAAGAGTTTTTCATCCGATGCAAGCAAGCACTCCGACAAGCGATAAATGCGCTTACACAAGACGTTAACTGACCCATTTATACGGCCTTTTTGAACAAGCCGCGGCTCGTATAAGACGCGAACGTAAGTCTTTGTACCTTTTATACGAATGTTTCGCGTCTAATTAATGTAAGGCGTGTCCTATGTAAGTCGCGTCGTCTTATCAGCTCTCATATAATAAACGGCCCTAATAGGTTGAAGAACCCACGAGTCTCGTCTAAACGACCCTATTGCAGCCGAGAGTGGATGTTAAAGCGATTTTAAAGAGCTGTTCAACGACGATAAGATTTTTTTATGGTAAGGAACTCTATATATGAATATAGAGTTTTTTAAACAATTTTTTACTTATAGAGGTTCCTAAAATATTTGATATGCTTGTGGGACAAAGGCACACCTCCTGAACAATTTATATGTTGGTCTGGGAGACTGGGGAGAGGGCTTGACATCTAACGCCTGCTACGCAGGCTACTTCTTCGTCTCGTTACCACAATGAAACTGCTATTTATGGTTTTCATATATATATATATATATATAGCCGCAATAGCCGCCCGCATGCATGCCGGCGTCCTGCCCACCACAGTCATCGCCGGCAAATTTTCTTTTGAAATATAGATTTGTTTGAGAAGCTATATCTAGCACTCGTCAGTGTTCGTTCTCCGATGTCTAAATACGGTCAAACTGGTTAAAAACAATCGGCGTCGCCTCCTATTTTAAAACCTGCTTGGCTGAAAGAAATATAACATTACTTCTAGAATGTATGGTTTTATGGGGCTCCTTCAATATATTTTCCATAAACAGTCATATATTTGCTTGTGCTGCGTGCACTGAGTTTAGTGAAGATCTGTTCGTAGCTCCACCCTAAAGCTCAATCCCGGCGAAAAGGCGACGATGTCATCCATATATTCCCAACTATATTATTATTATTTATTATTATTTAAATTTATTTAAACACGGTAACCTTTCAGATAAAATATAAGTCTGATTTTCAAAGGGCCACGTGTTTACAAAATATATACCTATATGTTATATTACAATCTATTAAAAATCTATTAAAAATCTAATATAAATACATGCACTAATAGAGCTTGATTGATTATACTGGCTGGTAGGTTATTCCACATCACAGCTCCTCGATAAGAGAAAGATTTTTTACAAAAGTTTGTTCTAGGCTCTAGGCAAGGAAAGATTTATTTATTTTCATTTTTTTTTTTTTTAAAGATTTAGATTGTCGCTACGCAATTGGTAGCTATTATTATTGCTCATGTTGTGTAACTGCATTAAATAATTTGGCGCTAATCCTTGAAGTGTTTTGAATATCATTATTAGATCACGTTTGTCTAAAATGTCCTTTATATAAGATACTATCTGGAATCATTTTGCACAAAACTTCCAGATTATATCACCATAACTACTTTGGTGGTGTTCTCACCTTCGTGAACACACGTTATATAACTAAATTTTAAAAGTGCTAATTGTTCTAGTTTCTTCATACCGAATCAGTTTATAAAAACATTGGTGCGTAGATCGCGATTTATACAAGAATGCGAGCCTACGGCGCATTTTCCACATCTTCTCGCAATGATACGATTGTATCACAGTAACTCAAGGACAAAAAAATAAACAATATACGTCACCATAGTAACTAGTTAACATTTACAGAAAGGTTTCATGCATGCATATGTGGGTATTGTATATATGTAATATATCAACGAGTTAAAACGTGAACGTTAAACTGTTCAAAGCAGGGACGCCGGAACGATAAAAGGGCAAGAGGGGCAAACTCCCGTCAAAGGCCACTTTTATTGATATCTGGGTTTTTTATTACTGCTAGATTACCTTAACTTACCATGTATGTACAGTGTAATTTTTTTAATGTATTTAACGATCAGCTATTTACTAAGCTAATTTATTAGCTAAACTAAAAGTAAGTACAACGTTCATATACCTTTATTCATAAACCCGTTCGAATATGTACGATTCACGGCCATGCAAGCATCCTCGTACCCAGGGTCTTATGGGGAGCGGTGGGCGGGGGGAGCGGAGATATTAGGGACTTTAAGATTTAGACAACAGGACTACGGCTACGGTAGAAACATTTAACAGTGATATTAAATGGTGGTGTATTTATGCATTCAAATTTCAAGATACATTATCGCACGGACTCGCCTGGTTCTTAAATTCTTGAAGAGATACACTTGTTAAATCTATGTTAGTCGCGAGAGTAAGGTTAAGCTTTCCCAAGGCTTCTATAGTGATTCAGGTTCCGCGTTGTCTTTACAACGTAAAAATGCTTTTTCTACGTTGTCAACAGAGCCACGACGGCATGAAAATTACTCTTGGGACCTTCATTTGCAAAAGCTCTTTGTACATGACATAAAATTCTATTGTTCAAACACGTTGCCGTAGTCGTTGTGTTTTCTTAAAGTCCTTAATACCCTGGGTACGAGGATGACATGCAACGTGTTTTTCTTTCGAAAAACACTACTTCCAAAATGGTTGATAATAATGATGAATTGTAAAGTAATGTATATATTTCAGATTGAATATTAAACTAAAAAATGTATATTTTGATCAACAGGAATTAAACTACAAAATGTTTTGTCGGGTTATCTATATAAAGTATATGTAAATTACTATTTGGCCGAGGGAATACAAGCTAAGATGTTTCTAAATCAACACAAAACGAAGTCGAAGGATTGAACATCATACAAGAAATGTGGACGTGTGCAGTTTGTCGGTGAACACTTCGAACAACGCTACACTGGACTGAACTTAGCAAACAATGGAGATTTCACTGTACTTAAGAGGAGTTTACGTAGCGAAAAAAATAGAAAATTTTGTAAAATAGACCTTTCCGCATAGAGATCATATAAATACTAGAGGGGGCATTGGCACATTTTTCCGGAGGGTTGTGGTTAGGTTTAGGGTTTCCGGGGGGGGTGATTACCGGGGGGTGGTATGGGGGTGAGGATTCGTTTTAAAAGGTTGTCCAATCAGATGGTGGTTTTAATGTTGGTTAAGCTTCATAATTTGAAGGTAATGATACCTCCTGGTGGAGGCTAGCTCAAAATTAAATGCGCAGTATATTGCGCATTTTATTAACTAGAACTCAGTTCTTTACACAGTAATTATACCTAATTACACCTAATTATTGCATGGTTTAAAATATAATTTCCCATGCCGTGTCCAGGAACAACCGACAAGGTCAAAATACAATATTTAAAAAAAAATATACAAAATCAAACCGTCTGATTTACGCCATAAGCTCTTGACCAATCAGAGGCTGAGATAGCCTGGCCTCCACCAGGGCCATTTGTTCCCGCCATCTTGGCCCAGTTCCCTACAAATGGCCCTGGGTACGAGGTTGATAGGATGCTTTCCGCATGAAGTGAATGGATCATGTGATCTTTCTTTTTGAAAATTTGATTGGCTAATGTCCAAAGTTGTCCGAAGTTTTGGATCTACGAAGTTTTAAGAGAGCCAATCAAATCTCTTAACGCGTTATCCACACACTTCGTGCGGAAAGGTCTATTGACTCACTCGGGTCAAACTTGTGTCGAGTCACGTCATGCACTTTATTATATATGGCTAAGCGCTTTAAAAGATTCTCCTATATCAGGTATGTTTACAGTTTACTATGTTTCTTCGCAGTGTGTCGAAGCTCAAATGCGCAAGTTAGACCATATGAAACAGTATTATTATGCGTAGTATTTGACAAGTATATTTTTAAAACCCAAACGCCACCTCTGTCCGGGCGGCCGCCCCTCCTGCCCCCCCCCCCCCCCCCCCGTTCTGGCGTCCCTTGCTGCCTTATTCTCGATATCCCATCTTTTTGCATAAGAAACGGTCAAGTTGGCATGCACGTTTATACACGATAATACAATGTTTTCGTGTATAGTGATCGAACACGAACAAGGCGTCGTAAATCTCCAGACTGTCCTGACCTTGCACGTCAAGTCAAGAGCACAAGACGTCAGCACACCAAAAGCCTTGACACACTAGAATACGTAATCAACTATTCTTGAAAGGAATACTGTACATGCAGAGCCCTTGAACACTTGTCAAAGTGAATGCGTGACTTGGTAATTTACTAATGCTTCGTAATTTATTGATGATTTTTAACGTTTAAAACCGTTAGTAAAGTTATATCGTATAACTTTTGTAACTAATTTGTTTACATACTATGAGTTATACTTGTGTATATACATGTATAGTGCAGTTCTCAATCCGAATCTCGTGCAGTAGCGGGAGTGCATAAGCCGCAACTACTTCATGTGAGGTCCAAGAACCAGAGGAACTACGAGAACCACATGCAAGAACCAGGAGAACTATAATTATGTGCATGTTAGAACACTTCAATATGACTTCTCACTCATTAATAGTTCATGAGGAAAACATAATGAAAATCAGTTACCGAGACGTTGTTGTGAAATATGGTAATAAACGCCCATAAATTAAGACAAGTTTTACCTCAAATTTCTCTTTAAATACTGATTTGTTTGAGAAGCTATACCATACACTCGAAAGCCGTTTATTATCTGATATAAAAACACCCCGAAGTGAGTTAAAAAACTCGGCTATCGCCTCATTTTTCAACACACTTCTCGGTGTTTTCAAATCAGATAAAAAACGGCTTCTCGTTTACGATATATTACTTCTCTCATGTTTCATTTATTGTGACGTCACTCGTGAGGTTCTTACACCGAGCACCGAGGTAAGCAACAGGGGCTCTGGAAGCAGCGGGTGTCCGGGTGGCCGGACACCCGCACTTTCTGGACTGCGGGTGTCCTACATAAGAAGGATATCCACAGTATTTTAGCAAATTTTAAACAAATTGATAATTGGTGTTGTTGAATTTTGACGCGAAGTACATCTTTTCTTTTTTTTATACATAATAATACCTTTTTTTTAATAATATTTTTTTTAAAAGTTCTTAAAGTTGTTGTGCACTTCGAGCTATCATTTCCTTCAAATTATGAAGCTTAACCACTATTAAAACCACCATCTGATTGGACAACGAAACCTCACCCCCATACCACCCCCCGTAATCACGCCCCCCGGAAACCCTAAACCTAACCACAACCCTCCGGAAAAATGTGGGTATTCTGTGGATACCCACAACTTTGAAAAGCTTCCAGAGCCCCTGGTAAGCATGAACCTACGCGGCCGGTATACGTATTTCATGCAAACAAATCAGAACGCCATTAGAGAAAGTTCAGGTTTGCTTTATATCTTCCCAAGTAAATAAATTGATATTAAGATTTACAAACCTTACTATGGAGTTAATTGCTATATTCCTAAGCTAGTCCTGACTATATTCTATAGCACTTGCCAAATTATTGCGTGAATAAATCCGTTCATAATTTAAGCAAGAGCATTTACGTCATTTTAATGACAACGACAGGACGATCTAATATCTTCAGAGGGACCACAATAACATATGTACAATTTAGCTCAACGTTGAACACCATTTCTTAAATAACCTTGTCTGGGATAGGCACGCACTAGGTACATTTTTTGTCCATTTTCGCAGGTAAAGATAGGTAGCTTCTTATAATGCTCGACAAGCTCATCTAAAGAAGAAAACGTGCGCTGACCAATACCAAAATCGCCATTCGTCATTGCTTTGATTCTGAAGTGTTTAATACGATCAGGGGCCTTCATGGAAGCGGAAAAATCGCCGCTCTAAAATACAAATTCAGAAAAAAGAAAGATATTAGGAAGATACAAGCAAATCATTGAGAACTAGGAGACTTGTGATAAATTGACCATGCATATATATATATATATATATATATATATATATATATATATATATATATATATATATATATATATATGTAAGATAAAATCAAATTTATCACCTCTATAAGTACATTAGTAAATTCAAACAAAATCACTAAGGGGCCGATTACACGGAGATTTTCAGCCCGGTCTTCTTATTAAATCTTGTAATACGAACGTAGCGATTACAAAATTTCAGCCCGGGATGAAAGTTTAGCCCGGGATGGCAACTGGCTGAAATCGCCCATGCATGTAATCGCTCCAAATTTTCAGCCTGGGCTGAACTAAGAGTGTGAAGGGTGGCGACCGTTCATTACGCAGCCGCAAAACAAAATTTCTTCGAATTCCTATGAGTTATTGATTAAAATTTTGGTTTCAGCCCGGGTTGAAATTGCTCATATAATTGGAAAAAAAAACCAAAAACTCAGCCCGCCTAACCAGGTTGAAAATCTCCATGTAATCGGCCCCTAAACAACACTCTGATATGGATGAATGGAATACATTTCTATTCAGAATATCTCATCAGTAAATATAAATATTATACTGTTTTCACAGAATCCCTACAGTTTAAATTTAAAATAATTACATAACAAAAATATCAATAGTTGTCATAAAGTACAAACAGAATAATAAACAATTATATCAACTACAAAAATTATCCAAATTGTATTTCATTTTGCTTAGGTTTTTACGATAATCTGATGAATTGGGGGTAATTTATTATATATATACTGTAACCCCCCCCCCCCCCCCCCCATCCACCCCCTGCAATATTCGAAGCCATGCCTTGCTGATTCAAGCTTTACCTTAGGTAGCCTAATACTGCATGTATTATTTCTAGTATTATAAGAATGATTTATTGCTATAAAGTAGTTATCAAATGGCAATCCTAATTGTTGATTTAAGTATTTATATGACACACCGCCTAAATATATGGTGACCAAATAGTTTACGTGGTAGTGACTGGCTATTATCAGCCATTGTAATCTGTTTCTGCTCAGTGTTGCTGATCATGCACATGTCGCCCTGATAATACACAGGTCAAGAGGACAGATCTATACACAACACAGACATCACGATCAATAGAAATGGATGGGGGATACACCATATTGCGTTAATAAAACGTATCTCACATACTGTATATACTGTTCACTAAGTATAAAATATAAGGCGTTGACCTGCGCTTGCGCACGTCGCTGTGGTTATGCTTATTTGCCAAGTGTGAATGAAGCTTAAAGCTTGCCTGGACCTTCACACGTCATTTTATTCTAGCTATAGTGGCTACTATATGAGAATATTTTTCGAGTTCAATGATATCATGAAATATATATGCACCTCGATACACAGCGCAATTTGCGCAGTCGCAATCAGTGGGCTCATTCAATATGTTTGTTAAAGGGTATTGGCAATAAAAATTAAGTTTGTCTCATTTGAAAGAACTCGCCAAATGGTATAAGAAGACCTTTTGTAATTTTTCTGTATCTTTCTTGTGTTTTGAAATATTTCGACGAAAGACAGCGTGCTGTCCGCCATCTTGTTGTAATATTGGGTCTAATTAACTAGGAAATTGGTGACGTCACAAGCAGGGTAAACCTGATGAAACTACTCAGCGGGTGCCCAAATTTCTACGGAAGGCTTTTTAAATGTTGTGGGTCAATTTAAAATGGAAATAGCGCAACAAAAAAACGAGTTTCTAGCTCATAATGTCATAAGGTTGGCAAGATAAAAATTTCACTTTACCCTGCATAATTCGTCACGAAAATAATTCCAAGATGGCGGACAGCACGCTGAGTTTGGTCGAAATATTTCCAAAACCAAAACAGATACGGAAAAATTGTAAAAGATCTTCTTATACCATTTGACGAGTTCTTTCAAATGAGATAAACTTAATTTTTATTGCCAATACCCTTTAACACTTTGAAGCCTGATGACGAGTCTTTAAAGTTTCTTCTGGCTAACGCCAGACGATTTTATTCAGCACATGGAGAGGTCCAGGCCTCAAAGTGTTAATGTTTCTCAAAGTTCCCAGGCTAATTTTATTTTTAGCGAAAAGGGTGTGCTTGCGTGGGCGCTTGTAAAGAAAGGAGAACAAACAAGTCTGTTACGGTGGTAGTTCGTATTAGCTTTTGTGAAAACATAAATAAAACAAACTTGTAATCATGCGTAATTCGTATTGTAGATCACCTTTAAGTCTGGTTTCCATTTGGTTGCGACGGTGTGGTATGTAGCTAGAGCAGTCGTGGAAACAAAGTGCTGCGATATGTTTCTTTAACAAATAAAACATCAAGCTACCTAAGCGTGTACACCGCCCGTCAAAACATGTTTTATGTCAACGTCAAAGTTAAATGTTTACCTTGGAAACATATTAGGTTTTCATCCAATACATTCGAACCACTGCATTATTGTCACATGAATGTGCCCTTAGCCAATCACGTCTCGCCAATCCCACGGTGTTGATTTCAAAACGGTTAACTTTGGCTTAAATTTAGAACATGTTTTGACGGGCGGTGTACACGATTAGGTGCCAACGACTGTAATACTATGTTTGACTTCATTTGCACGCAATAGAAACCGGGTAGAGGAACGAGGAATGCATGCAATAGCTGCCGAGTGCCTTTACACTTCTTTCGTGTTCAAATGACGTCAAACGTACCTTTATAAGAGTATATATTTACATGAATGGTACGTTTTTCTTGTATTATAAAATAAGTAAAGAAAAGAACAAGCTAAGTTGGAGCATTTTCGAAAGTTTTGTCGTCATGATGTCATTTATGACTTTATACTCTTACAAATGCACGAAGCCTAGCCAATCAGAGCGTTCCTAAAGGATACCTTATTAAGTAATTTGTAACAAAAGAAACCCGTCGTAACGCTTCGCTAACGATGATTCAAATCTCCTCTTGCGACCGAAGAAATAATTTCGTTACACGAACTAGCCCGATTAGCTGGGACAGCCCAGGCTCATGGAAATACATGTAGCTCCTAAGAAGTCTAAGTGCGGTTAACAGAAAACTGAAAATCACCATTAATTAAAAATACATTTGTTATGAAACCGTACACCTTATCAATCAAACCACCGTCTCACGCGGTTAAAATCCCTGATCAAGCGGCTGACATGCAGGTTAGGACAGAGTTGGTGAAGTACTATTTCAAAAACTCGTTCTGCGTGTTTGATCACGGTATCAAAACACGGTATCAAAACACTACATTAGCTTTCGAGTGTTTTGATACCGTGATCAAACACGCAGAACGAGTTTTTGAAATGGCTTCTCAAATGAAAGACAATGAACCAATGAGCCACCGTTGTGGGACTTGTGGATGTTTTGTGATACAATTTTACTCAATCGTATCGTGTTCCTGTTTAATTAACATAAATGAAACTCTAGTGTTTGATGAAGAAACAGATCAAACCCTAGTGTTTGATGCAGTGCTTTACCGTGTTTCACAGCCCATTCACGTGACGGAATGGAGCTGTCTAATTCTCATGAATTATTAATGAATTTGAGAACTGATGAGATTTAATTAGAGTACAATGTGCTGATACCTCTAGTCAAGGTCCCTCATCAATTAGTAAATCGTATAACCAAAACGATTGAAAGTGACAGAAGTGTAATTGCAGCTGAACGATTTTAATAACAGTTTGTTTTGTGAATATAAATATTTAAGTTTTAGCTGAATAGCTTTAATAGATAGCTATGTGTAAACATTTGAATAAACTACTGTAGTTAATTTTCAGTGTAAAATGTAAATATTTCCCTCACAAATCAATTGATATATAACATAATTAATTAAACTGGAAACTGCCCACACGACTTTCAAGTTTGAAAATTGTGACAAAAATTACATGTGAACTCCCGAAACACCAATCATGTAGGCCAGATGTACTTTGGTTGTCCATGTAACAAGAAATACTGTTGCTGAAAGACATACTACTTCTTCCCAAGGAGCTTTTCAAGAGCAAAATTTTACATATTAAATTTCAACGAGGCCAAGTCGGAGGCATATTAAAGATGTACGGTCTGGCAGCCACCATGCATACAACACATGTCAGACGACGAATCACAGCTAAGACCTTAGGCAGTTCGACTAAGTTCATGGGCAGTAAATCCCCACCCACCATGTCTTTGGCCACTTCCTCTTTAATTACTAGAGAACTCAGAAAACTCTACGCACATAAGTCCCAAGCTCAACAACAGGGTTACTCCCAGATGGTCACCCATCCAGGTACTAACCCTGTCTAACTGGGCTTAACTTTACACGGCAATAGTGAGAGGCAGTGCCCTAACAGCACAGGCCACCCATGGGCTTGGTATAAACATAGACTTGGTATCTCAAGCGGTTTTAGTTGCATCAAAAAACTAAATCATAGAGACAAAGAACCAGCAGTTAGCGGCTTTGTTTAATGAGAGATTACACTTGACGGTATCGACACGAGGTTGAATTAAAAGGTAAACAAACCAGTCAAATAGTAATTGCAATCATAATCAAAATGATGAAAATATGAAATGTACATCATGGGATCAGTAATAATGTGATCAAGTTATGACCAACGCTCTAACAATAGCGTACCATCGAGTGATTGAGCTGCTATTTATAGCACAAAATGCGGACAAACAAACCAAAATTGACTTTCAAATGATTGCAAATGAGGCATCATCTATTGTTCGAACTGCAAGAATTATGGGTAAAAGTGGACAAACTTAAGTGATGTCATCACGATGGGGTGCTATTAAAATTCAAAACAAACTATAAAATTCAACTCACAAACACATAACCAAGCAAACACGTAACAAGTGGATGTTTATGTTGTTTATGTTTTAAATAAAAAAATATATTAAGACAAGTATTAAAGTTGAGGAATTGAATTTCATACGTTTTAAAAAACGTCAATATTTGAAGAAATGCCAAATTACATTGTAGAATATTTATTAAATGCAGGCGCACAATCAACATACATGTAGAGGTGCTGGCATGCACGCTCGATCAATTGCCTTTCTGGGGAAAATTAGTATTCTTTTGGGCAATGTGCATCACAACCTCGTACCCAGGCTCTTTTCAACCTGCAGCGCGAAGAAACCTGGTATATCATGGTCATGTGACTACCAAAATCCAGTTGTAACAAATTTTGTTTGGACAGTTTCTTATCTAGCTGCTCAGGGTTTTTTACTATAATGCTATCCTTACACACACTACTTGTTTTGATGTGAATACTACGTGTCACTGTGGAGCGGAGAGAAATAGTCTTTACACCGGGTAGTGGAACGGAGACGGAAACTTTGATTCGTCTCGCACAGAATGAGACAATTTTTTTTATATAAACAAGTGAAATAAACAGAGATAATCAGTACTCAAACTTGAAGGTTGATCATTAATTTTAAATGAACAATTATCGACAACATACATCATACCAAATAAATCGTAAAATACAAAGCGCTGAGATATTTTCCTCGGCTACTTGTCGCATTTGTTTATCCAATTTGAAACTTCTGCTGTCTGGGTTTAAAATGTCGATGATTGTTGAGCTGTTCAAATTTCTCTCCGCTCAACACTTCAAATAATTTACGTATTGTATTCACATCAAAACATACAAGTTGTATATAAGAATATAAAGCATTATAGCAGAAATCTTGAGCAGCTAGAGAAGGAATGAGAATTTGAAATGGTATTATTTACCCTCTGTGTGTGGGCTGCTTCTTTTCTTCGCTTAACAGTCGTTTTTTGAAAGTATTCATAGTCTTATCGTGCCCATATACATAGCGCTGAACCCTTCAATCCAAGAGCGAAGTATTTTCTCAAACGGTATAAAATCTATCAGCAAGAAGCTTCGAATCTTCTCTACCCCACCCCTGTCCAAACAAAATTTGTCA
This sequence comes from Paragorgia papillata, assembly GCA_035771165.1. Classification (NCBI taxonomy): domain Eukaryota; kingdom Metazoa; phylum Cnidaria; class Anthozoa; order Scleralcyonacea; family Coralliidae; genus Paragorgia; species Paragorgia papillata. The sequence goes on from JAWNZC010000014.1 coordinate 8,440,629, forward strand.
CAAACAGATTTTGGTAGTCACGTGACCATGATATATATGTACAGTACTGTACCGTACCAGGGTCTTTTCTTCATGCTGCAGGTTGAAAAGAGCCTGGGTACAAGGTTGTGTGCATCATCATTAATTTTGTTTATTTTTAACACCTGGCACCAGTCTCCTCCCAATTCCAAGATGGCAAAGAACTTTTTTTGCCACAACAGGAAAGCTGAAAGAACTACCGTATTTTCTGGGCGATAACCCATGGGTTATCTCTTAATTTTACTAGGAAACATAATTAGTGCGGGTTATAGGGTGGTGCGGGTAATCTGTTGAATTCTTAAGACGACGCCATCACGAAGACTGGAGACCAAGGATTCTACTTTCATCTTTTAACTACTGGTACTGTACTTTTTTATAATTTTGTGGTCCCAAACCAAGGGAGCACGCCAGACTGACCTGTATTTCTTCTTCTTTGTTCGGCGTTCCTTCATTTATATTCAGCCATTTTGAATAATGCGGTATATTCATTAGCGTATTGCAGGCGCGGGGCCCCGTAGCCCACACCTGCGATACACTAATGATATATACCGCATTATTCAAAATGGCTGAATATAAATGAAGGAACGCCGAACAAAGAAGAAATACAAGTCAGTCTGGCGTGCTCCCTTGCCCAAACCTATTATTAGCAGCTGCGGGTTATCCGATGGTGCGGGTAATACACTGATTTATTTTTCCAAAAGTGACATTTTTCTTGCTGTGCAGGTTATACACCGTGCGGGTTATCGCCCAGAAAATATGGTACATGTAAGACATCAGGCCTAGCAAAATAATGATACATGTAGTATTGTACCGTATTTTCTGGGCGATAACCAGCATGGCGTATAACCCGCACAGCAACAAAAATGTCACTTTTGGAAAAATAAATCAGCGTATTACCCGCACCATTGGATAACCCGCAGCTGCTAATAATAGAGCACGCCAGACTGACTTGTATTTCTTCTTTGTTCGGCGTTCCTTCATTTATATTCAGCCATTTTTAATAATGCGGTATATATCATTAGCGTATCGCAGGCGCGGGCTACAGAGCCGAAGGAAACCCGAGCGCATTCCGAAAATGAAATAACCGGGCCGTAGCCCATGCCTGCAATACACTAATGAATATACCGCATTATTCAAAATGGCTGAATATAAATGAAGGAACGCTGAACAAATAAGAAGAAATACAGGTCAGTCTGGGGTGCTCCCTTGGTTTGGGACCACAAAATTTAAAAAAAGTACAGTACCAGTAGTTGAAAGATGAAAGTAGAATCCTTGGTCTCCAGTCTTCGTGATGGCGTCGTCTTAAGAATTCAACAGATTACCCGCACCACCCTATTACCTGCACTAATTATGTTTCCTAGCAAAATTAAGAGATAACCCAGAAAATACGGTAGCTAAAATAACCCATTTCACAAGGATGTTAGCTACTGTACAGCCAAAAATTCTTCATTACATGTATGCAGTTTTCCTAATCATTCTGAGTATTGCACTTTCCTAATTTGGGTCTGCCAAAAAGAATCATATACATGTACAGTATATGAAATAGTACAATTGGATGTGCAGAAATATGAAATATATTTTGAGTGTTGAATTAAAATATTATAGAATTTGCAAATCTCATAACATACCATCTACCGGTACTGTATAACATATATAAACACTAGAAGTTAGCAACTCTCTTGTAAACCCATAAACACCTTTTTCCTGTGCGATACAAACTTTTGAGGGCTATCATTATTTCCCAATGTAATGTATAAAACATAGAATTTTCCCCCTTCTGGCTAACACTATTTATGTTCTCATTCCTGCTTAGATACACCCTCCCCCTGACAACTTGAGTGGTAAATATGCATGTCTGATAGAAATTTATCATCTCTAGTAAAACATAATTTTCAGTTGTTACCTTTGTTTCACTAGCACGAACAAGAAAATCTCCATCTCGAGCTGCATTAAGATTCCGTTCACACTCCTGACGAGAAATATTTCCATGAAACCAATCTTTGTTAAGAATATTTTTGTCCACAACAGCCACAGGAGATGCCACAGAACTGCTGGATACTGAAGAATTGGAGGAACTCCTGGGTTTTGGTTCGGTTTGGTTCCCATCAAGTATTTTGACATAGTTCTTGGGAACAAGTCCAAGTGTACCATCTTCTTTCCTGGCTTTCCACCACTCAGGATCATCTCTTGGCTGATCAATAATCTCCAAAAGAGTATCCTTCTCAAAATTAAGTTCTTCAGCATTTTTCGACGTAAAAGGATATAAAGTCCGTACTTTGCATATCACATTCCCAGCCTTGTTCTCACCCTTGATAATTTCAACATAGTTGGAAGGAAACCAGCCTGTCTTTCCATTGGCCTCACCCCGCCACCAACCATCACCTTCCTTCTCCAATACATAAACTCTGTCACCTTTATTAAGTGCCACTTCATCATCTCTAACAGGGGTGTAATTATACTTTGCTATCGCCTCACAATCAACCTTGTCTGTGAAACTATCAGTTGTTGTAACATATTCAGGGGCATCATACTCAGACACTGGCACATGTTCAGAACCAAGGCCACCACTGCTACCTTTTCTAGAAAACAATTTCTGAACAATGTTCTTTTTTCCTCTACCGATGTCAGTTCGTTGGAGGTAATTTGAAGGAACAAGACCAGATTGATGTTTCTCATTCTGAACTTTCCACCATGTTTCACTGTCATTCAGGATGAGCAATCTATCACTTTTCTTGATGGAAAGCTCTTCCTCATTTTGTGAATGGTAATCATACAAGGCTACAGCAAATTCTTCAGCCATGTCTACATAAACAAAATGTTTGTTGAAAGGGTTGTTATACTGTAACTGTCATTGACATAACAGCACACTTAAAGATTTAAGCTTACTTTGATACTGTATGTGTATAGTTAAGCACATGCATGTACATGTAGGTTTAAAATATCAACCATTATTTCATACATAATGATGTACTGTAAGTACTAAATGCTATACTGTACAGTATTACATAACTCACTGCTACCTAAGCAGGCCCAAAACCATCCCTTTGTTATTTTAATCTGTCTAATACCAGACAATTTTACTCATCAAAAGAAGAGCCCTGACACAGTCTAGGCAGCTATGGATTGAAGAAACTGGAATATAGATGCTAGTGTTTACCATATTTTCTGGGTGATAACCTGCATGGCGTACATGTATAACCCACACAGCAACAAAAATGTCACTTTTGTCAAATAATTCAGCATATTACCCACACCATCGGATAACCTGCAGCTACTAATAATAGGTTTGGGACCACAACATTTAAAAAAAGTACAGTACTAGTAGTTGAAAGATGAAAGTAGAATCCTTGGTCTCCAGTCTTCATGATGGTGTCATCTTAAGAATTCAACAGATTACCTGCACCACCCTATTACTCGCACTAATTATGTTTCCTAGCAAAATTAAGAGATAACCCATGGGTTATCGCCTAAAAAATATGGTAAACAAGTACACATACATTCAAATTCTCCCTCAAATTCAAGAGTGTTTGCATCAGATTATATAAACACAGGGTATTCATTTTTTTATTTCATTTAATAACTACTGTAAGACAATTGTAACCAACTAATCTCAGCATGCATAATAGATGCAACTTATTTTATAGAATGTAATGTACTGTACAGTAGTATTTTGTGTTCATTGATGGCAGACAAAACTATAAAACTCAAGAGTTTTTCTAGACCATTAGGGCACCAATTCCACAAAAACATCTTGGAAATAAACAAACTTGGAAATAAACAAACAAACAAACAAACAAACAAACAAACAAACAAACAAACAAACAAACAAACAAACAAACAAACAAACAAACAAACAAACAAACAAACAAACAAACAAACAAACAAACAAACAAACAAACAAACAAATGAAGGAAAAGAAAAAATAATCTTTCTGTGCAGATCAGTCCCCCTTCTCACCAAACTATCAAGTATACCTTTCACAAAATCCTTGGGCATTGAAAAACTAACTTTGTTCACTTTCTTTGGAGGGAAAGGCAGCGGTTGGCCATTCTGTCAGGTGTGATCAAATCTTTCAGTGAGTTTTTAATTATAAGCATAATAAAAGTAGGACCATTTGAACCATCAACCCACACTACCAAAACAAACTAGCTGGGTGTCAATAATCATACAATAAAACAATGTGTGAAAGAATCCTTCGTTTCGATAACGAAACAATCTACAGTATATAATACAGTAGAATGCTTAATCGCATGTAGCAATTCACATCTTAACAGGTAATACTGTATATATACATGTTTTCTACTTAAAGTCAAGCAACATAAGCACGGGCATGTTCGGACATTAAATATGTGAAAATCTTTACCAATTTTCTTTACGAGTAGTCTTTAGATACGAAGAGTGAAAATGACAAACATGCTTGAAAGGAAACTGGCCTGAAACGCCATGGCGTCGACAAAAGTCCGTAATGAACTTTATCAAAGTGAAAACATCGTCACGCATATTGAGAGCTGTACTATCTGGCGTCTATCTTTGGGGCATTACTCACGGCAACAGCATTATGGCCTTGGTCAAAAACACATGCTACACAATAGTATTGAATGCCTAAGAAATATGAAGGAAAGCCCGATGAAGAAAGACAGACACGATATCATAATTTACATGTAACAGCCAACATCCCTTCGCGTCTCAAAGTCAACACACATTTCCCCAAGTCATAAATAAAACTGTCCTTTACGATAAACAATAAAGTAGTAATAAAAGCAAGCTAATATTATTAGATTTTACTAACTCTAAGAGAACCAATGAGAACCATTAAAACTATTGGCTTCATTCTGTACATAAACACCTTCGTGATCTGATCAACATACTAAAATTTTGACCTTCTCGCTATCATTTGACAGTTTTGGACAGCTATTAATTCTTAAATTCTTTAACACACAAACGTTTTATTTGAGACTTGCCTTGTTCCTTTATTGATTGAGCTGGTGTGAGCCAACTTTCTCACAACAAAATACCGTATAACACGAACATGAGTCTAATATTTATGACTCGGCGGCAAAGCAGGGACTCTTCCCAGATTGATCCACTGATCTGCATATCCTGCTTCCACAGCGGAAAGCGAGGCGTTTGATCATGTGACGGGTGTTCCTGCCGATGGTTTTTCGTGCATACGTAACAAAAGCGGGGAAGTTCGGCACTTTCCGACCGGTTTATGGCCGTACGCAGACAAGGAGTCGGAGTCGTAGACGCGTATTTATATCTTGCGAAATTGAAGTTCAGGGAACGATAAGGTGTATAACAAGAAATAAGGGCCTCGGCCAGGACTCGTATATGATCAATGTCAATGTCAATGTCAAGCCGATTCCGGTTCACTATGTGAAAGCGCTCGTAATGTGTTAATGTGTTTGTTACCCTTCAGGTTGGTCTTCACATGGGACTCATGTCCTGTTGACCATATTATACCTTCAACCATGATCAAGTCTTGCATCGTTTTTATTTTTAACTTGTATTAATTCTTTCGCACACTTGTATGGTTGTAAAGTTAATAAATAAATAAATAAATAAATAAATAAATAAATAAATAAATAAATAAAGTTAACTTATATTTATCAAATCATTAAAAAAGTCACCATTTCAGGATTTTGAAAGGGGGGGAAGCCGAAACGAAAAGAAGTTTTACTCCCGGGGCATGCTCCCCCGGAAAATTTTGAAATCGAGAGTTCGATGAAATGCCATTTCTCCTGGCTTTTGGAGGAAGATTTTACAGACTCTAAAAAACGTCATATATAAATACTCAAAACACGTACACGTCACATAGATACTCAAAACACAATACACTGTTTACAGTTTATTTCCTGACATCATTTATACTGCATCAATTTTGTAGTTAATAGCCTTAATACATGTCTGTCGTTTTATGTCTCTGGTTTTATGTCTAAAGGGGGGGGGGGGGGGGGGGGGGGGAGCCCTGGCTACCAATCCTAACCCTAACTGTCACCATATCTAGCTGAACAGAATTGCTCAAAATATATCTGAATGATTCTAGCTGTAAATGATTGAAAAAGGCACCCATATATACAAGTATGTTAATAGTATAAAAATGGCGGAAGTAATTAGACAAAAGCATGATAAACTAATGGATCCTCGAATGGATTGTTTTCACTCACGTAATCGGTGGCGGCCCCGTTGGGGTGGTGAAAAATACAAAATATTTGAATAAGAACAGAGTTAAATTCCCATAGGTTAAAGACGCACCAATATGACCGTCATTTCATTGTTTCTGTGCAACCAATAGATCGTTTTCACTCACGTGATCGGTGGCCCCATTGGGGGTGGTGAAACAATACGAAATATTTGAATACGAAAGAGCTAATAGCCCATACCGTAGTAACCGTACACCACCAATATGGCCGCCGTGACGTCAGATGAAAACGATTTATATGCCGGCGTGACGTCCGATGAAAACAAAGAATAAAATGATAATATTTGCCGTTTACGTTTTTTACGTGCAATGTTGCAAATACAAAGATGAGTATCAACATTTAGCTAATTCAAATAATTTTCATCAAAAGCCATTCACAAACTGGTAAAAAATTTCTCGGCCTACACAATCGATAGAAATTGATAAAAATTATCAATTGATATCAATTTTTTTGTGATAATTGATAATTGATGAACAATCGATAAAGAAAGTTTTTTGTGATTATAGATTATTGGTTATCGATGAACTAATTGCGTTCGATTTCAATTTGTTTCGGTTAGAATTCTGCAAAACATATACTAAAATAGTTTAGAACGCGTAGTATTTTGCGATCTGTAAAGAACGAAACTTGATATATTTAGAGATCGAGTCAATATTGTGACGTATTTTAGAATTCTGGCTGTCGAAAATTGAGCCCTTAAGCCCTAATCAAACGAGAACGCAAGTCATCGCAAGTTAGCTTACGATGACTTGCGATGCCACCAGTCAAACATCGGCACAAGTCGTCGCAAGTTCTGTGAAGAGTCTGTATAGCAGGCTACAAGTTATGCAACTTCCGCTAGTTCCCACGCCTTTTCGCTAGTTCTCATGTTAGTTTCTATGGCGACGGAGCACGAAAGACTTGCATCGACTTATGTTTTGTGTTCAAACGTTTCGCAAGCTCTCGCAAGTTGAAAAAAACTTGCGATGAAATTTGAACAAGATCAAATTAGTCGCAAGCTAACGCAAGTCACCGCAAGTCATCTACCCTGGGTGCCTGAGAGGTTTTTCGACGCTCGTGGGGGATAACGGGGTCACACAAGGTATCCCCATTGTCCCTACGAGCTTGGAAGAACCTCTGGCACCCAGGGTACAAGTCATCGCAAGCTGGTGGTCAAACGAGACACAAGCAAGCACAAGCTAAAACTTGCGATGACTTGCGTTCTCGTTTGATTAGGGCTTTATATATATATATGACGTCAAAACGGCAGATTTCAACAGAGCGATTGATCATAAAAGGGCCTATTAATCCCCTCCATATTATGAAAATAATATTTTTTTTAATAATAAAAACGAATGAAGTATATATTTTAATTGTTGCTGCTTGGAATTGTTCCTGTTGGAAATATCCCTATAAACTGTATTTAAAATTTTAAAAGTTCATTATTAAAAGTCCTATTATAAAAAGAAAACAAAAACAAATATAAAAACAAACAAACAAAACGTTTCAAATGGCTGTAGACAGTTTGAATCTTTGTATCAAAGTTACTTAATGCAATGTCCGTTGAATTGAAGCTGTGTTGATGCCACGGATTACGGTAACCTCGGACACAAAGAATCAAAGCTCTCATTTGGGCGAGGCAGATTTTTGTGCGGAGCCAATTCATTGCCACTCCAGGTAGAATACATTTCTTCTCAGCCAGTCGTTCTGAAAGCGTATTCAAAAAGTGATACGTTTCATGACTGCAACCGCCTGCATACGCACTGAAGATCAGTGGTGTGAAAGAGGCATGCTCTAACTGTATACAGCGCTGGTTGTATTGGCGTTTCTTCTCTCTTTCATTACTGGTGAAAGCAGCATTCAGGCTCCGGTTCAGATGCGTCTTGGCGTAAGGATTAAAAACCCTAACATAAAAAAATGCCATTTCACATCGTTCCCAGAATCCTCTTGCAGCTACATCTAGACAAGCGTCATCAGCAATATTCGAACCAGACGGCAACTTTTCCCCTGTCAAAGAGGTAAGAGGTGGTTCCACTCTGACATCATATGCTACTTCTTCCAATAGCTTGGCGAATATATCTCGCAGTTCGTCGTGGCGTCGGTGGATAAAACCACCGTTCAAGCACGAAATAGCATGATCCACGGTGAACTGCTTCCCACAGGCACAGAAGGATGGCAACCTTCTCAATTTCCAACGATAACGTAATGCCAAAGCATAAAAAAACTGTCGCTTGTTTAGCTTCTTGCTTTAAAGTTAGAGCTGTCAACCAACTCGAAGAGCCTTTCGTTCGGGCAATATCATTGGCACGAATCTGCTTTGGGGACATTTCTGCTCTAAGCTCGTCTAGCAGCGCTTTCTGCATGCATTTCATGTTTTTCTCGGACAATTGTTCCTCTATACAGTAGTTCTCTACTGGAGGGGGTTGATTGCTATCTGCGTTGTTCTGGGAAATAATGGCGGTGACTTGCTGACTGCAAACCAGTTTCGAGTTGCAATATTCCGTCTCACAACACTCAGCAAAGATTAGGATACCAAGGCCACCAAGCCTAATTGGTATAGCGAGAATAACTTTCGCTCGTCCGCAGATATATGACGACCATCCGTGATAGCTGGTATAAACTCATTAGTGACGACCAGATCTAATTCATGAAGTATAGATCTCACACTTGGTATTGTCCTGATAAAATAGGTCAGACGACTGCGAAAACCAGCTACGAAAGCAGCATATGCAGCTTGAGGTTCGGACTTTGCAATATCCGCCAAAGCGCTAACCTGTATGATCCAACCATCGACTTTTGTTTTCGTACATAGTCAATCTGTCCATTGGTCGAGCCAACAAAGCCTCCAAGATATCCACGCCCTTCTACTGTAATGTTAACATTTGAGCCTGCAAATACCTCTTCAGCCTTTTCAAGAAGATATTCCTTCACTACCAACCATGACTTATCAGCTTTAGGATAGTAACCAAGTAGAGAGCCGTATTCTACGATGTTATTCCACCACGTTAGCAGCTGCTTCATTTTTCCTGCACCAGCAAGATCATCTGCAAAAGCTATACATGTGTCACTTTGGAATTTTGATCCTTGATTTCATGCAGCAATGGTGTTAAACCTATTGCATACATTGGCATAGCAACAGGATCGCCTTGAGTCAGGGGCGGATCCAGGATTTTTCGTACGTTAGTCAAAATTTTCGTTTGTGAACATTCGGGGGGGGGGACGGAAATTTCCCCAGGGGGGAATGATTAGTTATTAATACCCACACTAATAATACTTTTAAAAATACTTTTTGTCCTGGAAAGCCAAAGGCTGTTGATTAAAATATGCATTTCATCAATTGATGTCTATATCACAAATCACAATTTATCACATCTGAACTAGAGATCGTATTACACCAAGCCATGTGGTCTAACAAGTCAACAAGACACACTGACACAGTCCATATACATTATATGGATAATAGATATCCAAATCAAAATCTTAAACTAATATCAGGCGACAAAAAGTATAAACAAAATGTCTACACTACAGTATATATATTGGTTCGGCTGGGTTCGCGGTATATAAGTGAAATATTTAATATTAATAAACTTTTGACCGCATATGCTAATTTCATAAACGATCACGCCAGCCGGTCATGGCGCACAGATTGTTCGGTTAATACAAGTCCAAAACTATTATAATGAGAGTCGAATTTAGTTAAAATAGAATATATTTACTTTATGGCTATACAAGACTTGTTTTTCCTTTCTCGAACATACTTCGGGATGAAAGATTCGGCACCAAAATTTCTACTGAGGCAGAAGCTCGTGTTGAGCACTCAACAGCTCTTCAACAGAACTCTTCGGCAAAGCGTCGATTCGCTTCATCAGATCAGCGTAAACATCTTGAAGATATGGCCAATCGTTTCTCTCAAACGCGGACTGCACAGTCTCGTAAATACTACAAGACATTGCAGTATATTCGCTATTTCGCTTTTATATTTCTGCTGCGATCAGAAAGGCTATAGAATCATGCCATATACACTGAAGGCTGATGCATATGATCGATCAAAAAATGTAGCCAATGAGAATTCAGATATTTTTTTAATTAGCCAATCGGATAGTTTGTATACGAGCCCCTGGTCCACAAACCGATCAGAACTCCCCACAGATCGATCAAAAAGCAAATTGGCCAATCGGATGGCTGGAATCAGACTACAGAGCGATCAAAACTCACGCGCAAGACCGCTGTTCTGTGACTTGATATATTACTTTATCGAAGGCCTTGCCGCTGTATGAAACTTGATAACTGGACTACAAATTTTGAATATTAATGTTTTATTAATGAATATTAATGTCTGCTATGGACCGCAGTTTGAATTAATTAACTTAATTAATTAACTGCGCAATTTTTACCTTAGTCGCGTGATCGGTTTGACTACCCCTAGATCCGCCCCTGCCTTGAGTAGTACCCTCAGCCGAAAGAATTTCCTTTCCTCCTTGGACAAAAAGACGAGATGGAACTTGATAGCAGTTGATAGTATAGATCGCCAAAACTGGACAGATAATATATCTAGATATATATCAATATGAATGTTGTGCAACAATACCTTCCGATTGATAGAGTTGAAGGCATTTGCTGCATCAACAAGTAGAATGGCATCGGTATCATCTTGGTCAAAAACTTGCATCATGGCATGTACTGCTGCCTCACATCCAGATCGTTGTCCAACACAAAGTTGCTGTGGGCCAGCGCTCCTAATTATCTGTGGCAGTGATAATCTTGCCCACTATTCTGCGAAGGACCTCTCCAATTCCAATCGGACGCACACATGGCAACTTATCCAGTGGAATTAGTCTACAAGAGAGACTGATAAGCTTCAATATCTGTTGACTCATCTTCCTGAATCTCAACTTTACGTGTTGCAAGATTTCTTGCCATGGACACAATAGATTCTTGTAATTCTTTCCCTGCAGAGCCATAGTTTCTTGAAACGAGAATATGTCTCCATCCCAATGCATCTAACACTGAAGGCCCAGCGCCTCCTCTGGTATACATCAGAGTTGGAAAAAGTATTCAACCTTCCTCCAATCCTCCAGATGGGTTTTTAAGTTTAGATAACCTTCCTCAAAATATATAGCGAGAATTTTGTGTTTTGCAACGTTCATAAATACTGCGTGACTTTTACAGTACCTTGGTTTTCTAGGTTTTCCTAGGTAAGCTTTGGCATACTACAATAGCTACTAATAACTGACCGTTGCTGACTGATAGCCTGCCAACTACCTTCGACTGCTGCGAAGATACAGACATCACAGCAGACATCAGCGTACATGTCTCACACATGTAACTGCTACCACTGCCAGTGCTGCATAATTGTTGGTTAGCCAATGTTTTGCTGCAAATCGCATTTCTTCTCGACACCTTGCTTGATCAATTGTAACTTTCTCAGATTACCGAATGTGTTGTTTCACGTGTTTTCACTTTAAACCTTCCTCACTAAAGTAAACCTTCCTCCGGGTGGTACCCGCATACCCGCAGCTTTTTTCCAACTCTGGTATACATATCTGCTTTTGCTACAGAAGCTTCGTCTATGTTCGCAAAGACCGCTGGATCAACGAATGGAACTTCACCTCTAATTAGAGTTGATCCATCGGCAGGTTGAGATATAGGATGTTTCTCACCAACTCTTTAAGCACTCCATCAGAAAAGGAAAGAAAGAACACCTCCTGAATTAGCCTCATCGAGTAGTCGCATAGCAGCATTGACCTTCCCCTCAAGCAAAATCTTCGAAACTTGGTCTGGTGTTCGAGACCTTCTCGCAGTTCGACAAATTGCTTGGATATATCTAGCTTCTCTGACCAATTTCAGTCAAAATCACCTGCCTGCCACATAAGTATAAACGTCTAGTGGCATGGCATGGCAGTGGCATGCTCTTTGGCCTTGGCCTTAAATACTAAAATTTCTTATTGGTTCAAGTCACCGAACTCCAACATCAGTGGCGTCGTGGGGAGCTGTTCTGAACAGGCGAGTCTCAAGTCCAAAATTTGCTGACAGATGTATACCTTTAATGGTCGCAAAGCATATTTCACAGACAACCACAAAATGTCCGACAAATTGGGGGGGGGGGGGGGGCTATAGCCCCCCTGCCATAGCCGCCAAACATGTCAGTAACAAGCATGGGAACAAATTCGTAATCGAAAATGATTACTTATAGCCACTTGGAAAATGCAGATACCTCGATTCTCTGCTAAATAGCATGATTTTTCCATGGATTTTTCAGCAAGTACTTCTGCAGTTCAAAATTCAGTGTGGTGGTTTGGAGTGTTACGGGATGGCAGCAATAGGAAGCAATGAGGAAAACGCCAAAATATGAGGAACATATTTAGATAAATACGAAGAACATATTTAGATTATAATTTTGTAACAAATAAATCATTTTCTATTAATGCAAAAAATGTCAAAATAAGATATATTTTCTACAACAAGAAAAGTTATATTTAAAGAAAATACCCGAGTACACCTGTTGTTTCTGGATTGCTACGTGGTGCTTATGACAGTTATTCTTATGTGTGGGAGTTGAGATCATGAGTGTGGTGTGGGAGTCGTGTTATTTTTCCAGTATATAGTCCTGATTTAGCCTTTGTCACATTAGTCACGTACCTATAGTATCTAGTATGGTGGGCGGGATAGGTGAAAATGTGACAAGTGTTTCGTTTGTCATTACAAGACAATTATTACGTTGTAACACTTCAGTTCCACGATTGTCAAGACACCGTAAAACCGGTTCTTTAAAAGAACAATGCAGTTATTCAGTCTGTAATTCAATTAAAGCAGGCTCGGACTGGGCACAATTTAGGGGCCTTGCCATTTCAGTTGTGAGGGGGACTTCTACAGAACAAATCATTATTACTGCTTCCAAAGTGTTACTGTTGGTCTGTTGCAAACTATTTTGAGTATTTTCCTTATCACTAATTTCACAAATGCAGAATTAAGAAATTGCTTCAATGCTTTCAATTTGATATTTTATGGGTGTGTCTGGTCAGGGGCACATTTTGATGTGCCATGGCACAATGGCACATAGGCCAGTCCGAGTCTGAATTAAAGTGCTAATAAATTACTGCATATGGATTCTATTTAATGTGTGTAGTTGAATGCCTAAAAATATTTTTTGATCTGAACTTTTATTTGTTGTTATATTGAGGTTTGTGTTTCCAAAATGAAATATATATAATTTTGAAATATAGAGTCTCGGAAATGCCATTTCCTGCATTCTGAGATGCGATTTTTAACATTCGGAGGGGTCATTTTTAAATTCTTTTAGGGTTTTGGAAAAAAAACCTCAGATTGTAGTACATAGTTTATATTTTTTGGGCACCTCGGTTTGGGCGCCCAAACTGGTGTACCGGCGTCTCAAACCCCCTCGATACGGCCCTGCTGAACAACTGCATTGAGCCAAAACAAACTTACTGTAACTACTAAAAAAATATAAGATAAATTTAATAGATAAATTTAAACAAAATAACAGTTATTATAATACAGTTTATCGTTTAAGAGATGAATGTAATGAGACGGCTACATGTTTACTTTTTTAAAAAATAACTTTGTTTTTGAAAAGTGATGCAATTTTTTTCTTGCTCAAACCTGATGTAGGATATTTTTTTCTCTTTGTGATTCAATGCATGCTTTTCCCCCCGTCCCAAACCACCTTGCAGTATTTTTTTCTGAAATCACCGCCCCCCCTCAAAAGTCAAATGGTCGGCCCCTTACGAACATCTGTCAGTGTGTGCATTAGATGCTGTGTATGTTGAGTATATGGTAGGTTTATACGACTTTTATAGCTTTCTACTTTGGACGGAAACATTATCCAGAGCAGTTGAAATAATCAATGTCTATAATGTGATTTGCTTCTAGTGCAAAAAAGAATGCTGTTTTTACATCTATAGAATTAAAAGAAAAACAAAAAAATAACCACACAATAAATCTAGTAAACTGCTATATTTAAGAGGTCTAGCTGTTGCCCCTAACCCCAAAATCAATTTTCAGCTCATCGAATGTACTCTTTAGTTGTATTGTTTTAATGCAAAGTGTTTTAATGGATAAATTTTCCTGTTTTTATGGCGTGTTGAATTTGGCTTTTGTGGTCCAGTGCCGTCGGAATAATTCTCGTTCCCAGAGCCCTCGTTTTGGGACCGCGCCCAGAAACGGAGGGCTCTGGTGAAATCCATATGCATAAGGCGTATGATTGGCTGGACGAAGCCATTGTATAAAACAGGAAGTCAAAAGATTGTCAAAAGAGCCGAGATTATGGGTGAGTTACGGATGACAAGTACCTTGCGTGACGTCAGAAAACACACTCGTTCCAGCCTCCTCGAAACGAATTATTTTCACGGAAGTGTGCCAGCTAAGATCGCAGTTTTGCCTATTTCAAACTGCCATAAAAATCGCAGTTTTGTTTTCGCGGAATGACTAGAAATTATGCCACGATTTGATATAGCTAAAAAAGGTTTTTGGGATTAGAGGCACTGCTTGTTTTAGCACCATGCAGTTATATAGTGTCCCCGCCGTCCCTGTAAATAACCCCATCCTCAAACGAAAATATGCCCCACGAGCCAACTGATTTCCTAGCTGCAAGAGTATATAGACAAGTTCCACGAACCATTGCATGGTGTAACATGCTGTACATATGGCCAAAAACGCAAAAGTTGTAACCAGCCTGTGAGATTTCTGACTGCGCACAATATGCATGGTCAAGATCATTACGAGACAAGTTCCTGCGATCGTTGCACAAATTAAGTAGCAACTTGTACATTTTCAGTAAATCAAGTAAACAAAATATATTTACCTCTCCTTTACACCAACTTATAACTGCCTCGCAGTTGTCTGTGTTGTCAAATATAGGCATGGAAATGTATGAACAACGCATAAATTATAGTATGTGTCAACACGCCCAATATACTAAACGAAAGCAAAGAGTTAGGAGATTTTGGATTTGATCAAGAGAGACCAAGCCTTTGACCCAGTCTTCGGAACGAACCGCCAAAAGTTTGTAAACATTTGCTATGTCAATGAATATTCATGACCGCGCGAAATCCGACGAAACGGACTACTGGGAACTAGAGACATTTTCGTGGCCCAATTTGCGCTATTAATTTCCTGGCGTGTGTCTCGCAACGATTTTGAACATTGTACAGCATCATGTTACACCATGCAATGGTGTATGCAATGAAAACGTTTCTCTACAGCAGTGATCCGACTTCCTTTGAAATTCTTCTTCTTCACTATGCAATGGCTCATGGCAACGCCGTGGCGAGATGCATGGGTTGCATAAAAAAATACAGATTGATGGTTAATAGATTTCCTCCTGTAGAACAAAATCCTGATATAAATTAAATTGCGAATAAGTTTACTTTGTGCATAAATTTCAATATGCCCTCCAGTCAAAGCTATTTTGCGTTCCACTTTACCAATAAAAGCATTTTTGGGATATATAGTACATTAATGTCCCTCTGGTTTTACGAGCTTTTTCATTTTGTCGAGAGTGAGAGTACAAAGATCAACGTCCTCTTCTGTTCTCGCCTCTATTCTCTTGTAGAAATTAACAGCAATTTCGTTAAAATTTAACACGAGCCAAATTATTTTGGGAAAACCATTATCGAGAGCAACCTTCGAAGGAAGAAAAAAAGATAAGATGTAATCAGAAAGGATGTTAGGCAGTGTACTATAAATATATATATATATATATATATATATATATATATATATACAAACAAACAAAGGGTTGTTCGCGAAATGTTGAAAAGTGCTCAATACCGTAAAGATAGAGCGAATATACTATAAGTGGGCTTACCTCAAATGTTGTTACCTTCAGAGCCGCCTGAAGATCGCCCAGCGTGAAACTGACAGTAGCGACCATCAACATTTGAGGTAAGCCCACTTATAGTATATATATATATATATACATACATAGACAGACAGACAGACAGACAGACAGACAGACAGACAGACAGACAGACAGACAGACAGACAGACAGACATGATTTAAAATGACTTAACGAAGTTAACAATCTAATTTCCTTTGACGTAATTCATATATTAGACGCAACATAATGGTAGACTGCAACGTCTATACTTACTTTAGAAAGACATTTAAAAAATTCATATCCAACTCCTTTTCCTTAAAAAACACAAAATTATATGATTAAACATGCATATATAAACTTGCAGAGACGGGTTGCCAAAGCTAGAGCATATTCAATGGACTCTATAACTCCAGACCCTGGGAATGATCATGTGAAAGTTGTGCGACACGCCCTTAGGTCAACTCAAGGCAAATTACTTTTCCGGCTTGTTATATGCGCCAAAGTATGGAGAACACGAATATGATGATAAAAATTTGAAGCAAACCGTACTTTTTTAACAAAGTATTCTAAAAAAAGCCGTGTAGTATAAAGAGTCTGGCACTAGCAAATTTGTGACGTAAACAGTTGAACCTGGACGATTGATATCATAAAAAAGCTGATTTATGTTGAATATAACTTGTGCAATTAAGTTTCCAACCGCACATTAAAGTATTTGACGCTTTTCGAGTGTGCTTACTGTAATGGATCGTAAAATCGTTCCTCCGTTTACGTCACACACTTGCTAGTGCCAGACTCTTTATACAACACGGCTTTTTCTAAAAATACTTCAAAATTCGTCGATCAACATCCCAAAATCAACGAAAAAAAATTTCAATTAAATTATTTTTCATCATATTCGGATGCTACGTGCTTTAATACATATATAAAGCGAAAAATGTAATTTGCCTTGAGTTGACCTTTAAATCTATCATCATGACTGCCAGCGTCAACACTGTTAGACCTAAACCACATTCACACTTATAAAATACGGTAAGCATGCACCTCATTGTAGAATAACTCCTTTATGTTTGGGAAGTACAAAGAGTTTAATTGCTTTAATTAAAAGCGCTTCGTGCGCTTGCGTACATCGTTGTACTCGTGCTTACTTCACAAGTGTGAATGGGCTTTGCCAAGCAACGACATCAAGATTGGTTCAAGAATCAGAATGATGAGAGCATGTAATCACACTGCTAGCCTGCGTTTATAACATCTCAAAACGCCCCTTGCTCAGACCATGCATGCAATAGAAAGAAGCATATCAAGACCTGCATGCGTACTAAAGTGCACTCCTATAGCTAGCTTGCAAGAAAAAATAGCATCTCAGAACGACCCTTGCTCAGACCAATGGAAAAAGTATATTAAAACCTGCGTACTGGAGTGCAAGG
Organism: Paragorgia papillata; assembly: GCA_035771165.1. Classification (NCBI taxonomy): domain Eukaryota; kingdom Metazoa; phylum Cnidaria; class Anthozoa; order Scleralcyonacea; family Coralliidae; genus Paragorgia; species Paragorgia papillata. The sequence goes on from JAWNZC010000014.1 coordinate 8,458,095, forward strand.
CAGTACAAGAAAAAGGTGTTTATACTAAAATCTTAGAACGACCCTTGCTCAGACCAATAGAAAAAATAGGTACGCAATGCGTACACTGGTATTTATTTGACGTGAGAGTCTAAGATAACTAATTGTGGATTGTAAATTCAATTTCATGCAAACATATCAAAACATACTGAAAATACTAGAGAATCTTGTGACATATATAAGGGCCCAGCACAAAACTCGAGGTAATTTATTTAGACGTAATGCTTGGTTGTATTACCAATTACAACATGTTCAGAGGGTAAATTACTATTTTAGTGAATCTAAATATTTAAATTTTCATGACATTCAATTACCTATCTATTATTATTATTTTTATTACTCGAGTAGCCGAGTCTAGGTTTCTGGTCGACAAATTGCAATTATTGCATCATCCCGATAGGCTTTGCGAAACCACGCGGTGTGCTATCGATCTGGTATTGCTCCGTCTTGAAGCTTTAAGAAGATCACAAGTGACTTTAGAACACTGTTATTAATCAGTCATGTGGCTGAAAATTGTGCTCACTACGCTTACAACTGCATATCTCGATGGCGGCAAATCTACACTAAACGGTGCTGAGCTATTTACAGTATATTTAGATCTGGGTTAATATTCCGCTGTGTCGATCAAGACAAACTGATTATAAACGATTTATATGATTTATTGAATTTTAATACTGAAAAGTATTACTCATGCTCACAATCTGATAACTTGCTGACTCTTGAAAACTATCTGCAAGATGAGCGAGACATAAACAACGTTGAAAACAGAATTGACAAATTGACAACTTGCAAAGTCCCTATAATCGCATTAAAAAATATGATACTTATATCGCTTAATTAACATCTCGGCCCAGCGTTTATCATGTTAACACTTCAAACATTAATTCAAAGGCTATTCAGGTTTCAGAAATATTGATTCGAACGGTTTAACACTCTTGTCTGAGCAAAAACGCTATAAATTGACTGCACCCTTCTGCCTTCTTTTTCCCTTCAACATGTACTCTTACGTCTCACCCATAGAAATAACAATAATCGTTAATTTCTAACGATTAACCCCAATCTCTAACGCCTAATACTAAAATATTTGAACTCACGTTTAGGTAAATCGGCAAAAACAGGAAACGCGGACGCTAATCGCATTTTTAAACAATATGATATTTTTATGTTTTATATGTCTATGTTTTAGACTCTAGTAACACATGCATTGATGCGGTCTCAATATATCAATGTTCGACGCGTTTTTTGAGTAAGTATTGAATACGTCTACAGGTAACATAAAAAGTCCCAAGCACGGTGGATTTCTGCGTGTAAACTTATAGCTAAAACATCTTGGCCGAGCGCCTAACACGTAAACACTTGAAACATTTAATAGTTAAAAGGGCATTCAGATTTCAGAAAGATCTTTAATCCGAAGCCAAACAAGCGCTCACACTGTTTCTTCGTCCTTGGAAAGCTTGTCGTTTAGGCGACAAAGTCGAAACGCGTTACGGAATTATTATAGTATAAACACCTTGTATGGTTTGATTATGTGATGCTGAGATGAACACGAGAAAGTATTGCATGGATATATGCAGTCATTGCACGCTTGTATTTATAGTATAAAACAACAGTACATACATACATAAATGTCTACCTGAAGCAAAACTCAAGTTTCTATCTTCCATTCGTTGTTCTGGTACACGTTCGTAAACCCTTCGAACATGCAAATAAGACTTCTGAAGTATGCTGATTCGGATCCGCCATTGGTTGTTTCCGTTGATCACGTGGTTGACGAAACCATTCTTACACACACACACACACACACACACACAACCGCGCTCATGACATAGCGGATATGGTTTAGCAACCAGTATCCGCAAAAAGTATATTAAAACCTACGTATTAGACTGCAAAAATGTTGACACTTCCAGTACCGTTCCACATGCTATTTAACAAATAAATTCCATTTTGCCGTTGTCTGTTCAGTTACAGATGCACAGATGACGTCACAACGTGGTAAGAACAAAAAAGTGGCCCACGAGACGCAGTCGAGTCAACTGATGTTCTTACGACGTTGTGACATCTTCTGTGCATCTATAACTGAACAGACAACAAAAAAATGGAATCTATTTGTTTTATACAATATAAAAGTTACACAATACTTCTTGCCGGATTTTGGGGCATGAAGAAAGAAAAAAGCAAGTCAGCTGACGTGATCTGAAGTGATCCATGTGTCTGTCCTCTAATAGATCATGGGCAACAACCAATGAAAACACGCATAACAACCAGGGTATTGTATAAAGAATGATAGTGGTTTAACCAGTACATGGAAGGAAATGACGAAAATTACGAGGAAGTTAATTAATCTTATTCGTGTCTATCTATCTATCTATCTATCTATCTATCTATCTATCTATCTATCTATCTATCTATCTATCTATCTATCTATCTGTCTGTCTGTCTGTCTGTCTGTCTGTCTGTCTGTCTGTCTGTCTGTCTGTCTGTCTGTCTGTCTGTCTGTCTGTCTGTCTGTCTGTCTGTCTGTCTGTCTGTCTGTCTGTCTGTCTGTCTGTCTGTCTGTCTGTCTGTCTGTCTGTCTGTCTGTCTGTCTGTCTGTCTGTCTGTCTGTCTGTCTGTCTGTCTGTCTGTTTGTTTGTTTGTTTGTTTGTTTGTTTGTTTGTTTGTTTGTTTGTTTGTTTGTTTGTTTGTTTGTTTGTTTGTTTGTTTGTTTGTTTGTTTGTTTGTTTGTTTGTTTGTTTGTTTGTTTGTTTGTTTGTTTGTTTGTTTGTTTGTTTGTTTGTTTGTTTGTTTGTTTGTTTGTTTGTTTGTTTGTTTGTTTGTTTGTTTGTTTGTCTGTTGCCAGGATATCTCACAAAGTACAGTACTGCATGCAAGTTTTCACGAAAGTTTGTGGAACGATTGATCACAGACCAAGGAGCAACCCATTAAATTTTGGTTGAATTTCATAAAATTATCCTTTCGGTACGAGTGCAATCAAGCATTTTATTCCTTCATAATTTTTTTTCTAGATCTTTTTTAACTTTTCTTTTTCATTTTTCATTTTCTTCAATTTAGTTATTTCTTTAAATTTGTAACTTTCTAATTGTAACCCAGCACTGTATTTTACCGCTTCTCGACTTGTTTGGGGGGAAATGTCAATTGGGGCGATAGTCCTGTTTTTCTCTTCCAGCCACCGTGTTACTTGTTGTATTCATCTAATATAATGTTGTGGCAAAGCAAAATAAATAAATACATGTGTCTGAAACCTCAACATTTAAAAAAAAATTGTGTAGATTAAATTTTTAAAAAAGAACATATTTTTTTAAAAATGAATCTACCTATTGATTACTTAAACTTAGAAAAACGTTTTCGTAGAAAAATAATTGGGGGTAACTGCAGATCATTTTTAAAATACGTTGGATTATTGATAATAGCAAAGATATATAACCTTCTCTGATAACTCATTATGCACATATGACGTCAAGTTGTTTAATTTACATTTCAAACAAACTGAAATATCTCAACAACGAAGCAAGGAAATGAAAAACTGCAAAAGATGTTACTCTATCATTTTAAGTGTTCTTTCACATAAGACAAACTTAATTTTCGTTTCATGTACTTTAAGTATGTCTATAACTAAAGGACCATCCACCCCCTCTATGTAGCAGGCCACTGACCCCACAATTTGTGAGTACGACTGACCTAGCAATGTTCTATGGGTATCAGCCTATTATAATCAGCATGGAGTCAAAACTATTGTGTAGTGGGGATGCTACGTGGTCGACATTTTCTCGCTTCTCCTCCTCGACTATATATTCTCCTTAATATTCTCTTAATATTCTAATATTTTCTATTCTCTGCGAAAGCTGATCCTCTTTTTAAAATCTGGTGCAAAATTTATAAAGTGTTAGCATGAAGTTGTGCGTTCTGGTCGTCCGCCAGAAGAATGTATATAAGTCATTTTGTTTTGAAATTTTAACTATAAAACAATTTTCACACCAAATCTACAGTTAGTTAATCTAATATAGTCGCCCCAAAACGCACCTCTTGATTCGGGCCTGACGTAGATGTCTTCAATAAAAAGACTTCTCCCCTTCCATGTTGAATACATCTCGTAATAGATAGCATAACCCACTACAATGCCCTTACCTAAAAAAAAAATTTAATATAGATCCAGCTGGAAATTGTAAGTTGCATAAAATATCTTGCAGCAAAAACTTATCAGTCGTTAGCAGAGCGCCTGTATGCTGATAGTTGGCTATGTAGTACGCCATGCATATCTTCAATGTTTGTTTTGTTCATTGCTTGCATGTCCTATCTACACATACAGTACCTTCACTTTCCTCTTCAGCCACCAGGCATTTATAGCATGGTGATTCCCCAAATCCATCTTGTACAAGATCTGGTATCATAAACAAAATAGAAATGAATGAATCAAACACTGTTTCTGGAGAAAATTTAAGCGAGTTATTTATTAGTTTCCCACGGCTATATACTTTCTCACAATGAACCCTATGCAAGTGTGAGGTTGGTACCATAACAAAACAAGATTATACAAAAACAGTGGGCCCATTCGAATTATATCCAAAATGACAGCTGCGATTGCCTCAATTTCAGTTCTGAGAACCGTGCATGTTTTCTCAAATAAATAGCAAATTATATATAACTAATATTCTAACCCTTTCAACCCGAAAGGGCTCCCAATGACGAGTAAAATCGTTTGGTGTTAACCAGAGTAATAGGCCATTTGTTTTGTATGATAGCCTGCGAGCCGGATCACTTGTCTGAGGCCGGGGAGAGCCGGCTTGCAAGCTATTTTTTCGCAGACGATGACGTCCGATAGCGTTGGGTGACTACAACTACCAGAATGCTTTGCCAGTATTCTTGGGTTTCGGCAGTGAACTCTATTTATACCTGGAAGACTGACTCCAGTCAATCACTGGACGAAAAAGTGAGGCAAAAAATGGCGGGCATGGGGAATTTTTGGACGTCAGTTTCAGGCCCTACGCGGTCATCTTGGACAACGGTCATCTTCTATTCTGTGTCTTGGACTGCCTCCTCCGCAGGCCCTCGTTGCATCATGGACAGGTCACACACGCCGAATTTAGGGCCTGCAAGATCCTGTAAAAAATTTGGCAAAACTTGGCACGGAATAAATTTGCATAATTAACTACCATTGTTAATGGCCATGGCTATATCCGACGATTTTGAAGGACATTGAAGACTTGCGACATACGAATCCTCGCTTTAAAATGAAGGAATTGCTGAAAAAAGCAATTACGGTTGAACTTTGTCAACTTTCGGCCGGAATAATCAACGAAAATGCACTTTACTCTACCCAGAGACTCTTGGGTTTATACTTTCTCGGTTTCCACAACAACTGAAACTTGAATTACGCTACACTATAGCCTACAATTTAACAAAATTAAATCTCATTAACTCTTGGTCAGTTGACAGTCTTCGATAGCTGAATAAACCAAAAAACAATAAGAAAAACCTGTACTTTCCTGACCGTCGAATTTGCTTTTGTTCGGCAGATATTTTTTCCTTCAATTCCTTTTTGTCGCTAAAAATATTATTGGCAGAAGGTCGGTAATTCTAAAACATACTGGTTTCTTCATTGTCATGATCTGTAAGAAAGTTTAGACCGAATTTCCTGGTGGGTCACAGTGTTAAAAGAACTTGGACGTACGTTTGTCGGACAGCGGCCGGAAAGATTTTGCAGGCCCTCTCAAAACTATAGGGCCTAGTCTCGCTGTGCATAATGGGATCTTGCACGCGAGCAGTGTTGTATTCCTTTTTGTTTCCTTTCGATTTCATTTACTTTCCGGGGGGCTGCATATATTGACTGTTGGCACAAATTCAAATCGAATATCACTATAAAATGCATGAAATATATACCAAGGCCCATAGAAATTCGAAATAAATGTTCTTAACTTGTTTCTGCTTAATTTCTATGTGTTGATGCTTGCGTCTTTGTGACTTCAACTATATTTCGACGAGTTCTACTCACGGTCAATATAACCTCTTCAATTCATACTAAAAATGAATAAAGGCTGGTTCTTTGCAGCTCGACTGAAATGTTTATATATACAAACGTACCGGCTTTGGCCTCATCACAAAATTTTTTATAAGTTTGAGTGTAGTTAATGGGAACCACAAAGGAGTTTTAGTCGTGTAATGTTGAAGAATGAGGGAAAGATTTATAGAAGGGAATTTGAATAAAAAGCGCAATTAGCCTCCGGCGTATGGAAATGCGATACGTTTCTCGAGCTGCGAAGATGAACGTTTGGGTCGAAAGAGCAATGACGAATGTACTGATGGCAATTTTGGCGAGATCGAGCGGTTTTTGTGGATTTTACGGAGCTTCAAGTGAGGGCCGTCTGAAATATTAGAGAGCTTAATAAGCAAATACAACGCGAACGTCAAGGACAACGCCCTTAATACCGAATATAATTTTCCTCACACAACAAAGGAGATGAATAGTTTTTAGTCCCAAGAGTAATCTTAACGCCGTTCCCGTTCTACATACAAGGTTATTCAGATAATTTCCACGTCTTTATATAGGACAACGTGTTAAACTCGTGGAACGGCGAAATCCGTAGTCGAGTTTGACTTCAAACTATGCAACGAAATCGTTTTATAACTCTATAAGCTTTTGGATGTCGAAAAACATACTTTAAGTATTCAATACCACGTAAATGATTCGTGGTTTCTGCTAGATACTGAACTTTACATTGCCGTCGTCGTCCTAGTTTGCTTAAGCTCCCTATACAGGTGAGTGGGACTCGCCGATATATATAGTTCAAACTCGACTCGGAAAGTCACAAAGTCACAATCATCAACAAATACAAAGCAGAAACAAAATAAGAACAACATACGCCGCCCCTCCCCACAAAGCAAATGAAATCGAAAGTTATAAACACAAAAGTGACCCAACACTGTTCGCGTGTAAGAGGGTGTACGTTTGGGCCGCCTGTGGTTCGGCCGCGAGAAAAAAGACTAAGACTGACATCCAAGATGACCACATAGGGGCCTAGAACTGACGTCCAAAAATTCCCCATTGTCGCCATGTTTTGCCTCACGTTTTTATTGGCAATCAGCTTTCCAGGTATATATCGAGTTCACTGGGTTTCGGCTAAAAGGGATGACTCATATGGACCCGTCCAGTCCTTTCGCGGCTTTTCCAAAATATGTCGTCAAATATATTTTTTCAAAAAGCTAGGAAGTAAACTAGATTTCTGATTACAGTAGGGAGACTCACTGAAACTTGATCATGACGACAAATTCGGAAAAAACAAATTTGAAGACATATTAATTTTGGAAAAGCCGCGAAGGGACTGGACGGGTCCTTTTGAGTTATCCCTTTTAGCCAAAACCCTAGAATATATACTAGCAAAGCATTCTGGTAGTTGTAGTCACCCAGCCAACGCCATCGTACGTCAACGTGCAAATGGTCTATTACATGGTCACATCGAAATCCTTTGTTTCCAGAGAGACAATTAATGTCGTACTTCCCTCATGAATACTGGATGAGGGATGTTTATAATAAAATACCAAAAAGGAATTCAGCGTTGAAAGGGTTAAAGTGGAAATTAACTATAATTTGGATATACTAATTATACTGACAATGTTGGTTTTAACATTGACAAAGTAAAATCGACAAATTAAAACATAAGAAAAATAAAGTATACCTTCAAAAACTCAGCCATTAATCATTCATGATGAAAACACAAAGGAAGTCAGTACCATGTTTGTGGGTTAACCGTTTATATCTGATTTGAATAAACTTTAGCTTTGCTTTTATCGGCAGTTAGACAATGTTATTTCTCAAAATTACAACGTCAATGAACTTACCAAATGAGTCACGTTTTTGAAGCTATTCAAGACATTCGCAGTATGTGTTTTACCAGATCTAAAATAGACAGGGAATATTCTTGAACAAACCAGCTATTTGCCTAACCTCAAATTTTATTTCAGATGTTTATGAAATCGATCATGGAGATTCCAAATCCGAGATGGGCCAAAAAAAATTCGGACCGGAAGTCACGTGTTTTATGACGTCATCAACTTTTTAAAAACCATCTCAAAATACCCTATGTTTACCCAAAATAAGTTGCATAATTTCAAATATATACGAAATCGACCGTGACGAAGATTCCGAAATCAAGATGGGCAAAAAAATAGAACCGCAATTCACGTGCCTTATGACGTCGTAATTTTTTTTAAACTAAATATTATATATAAAATATTATAACTATATATATATATATATATATATATATATATATATATATATATATATATATATATATATATATACATATAACTATAACTATAACTATATGATGAGCTGTTGTACAGCGAAACACCGTGTCTGTAGATTGAACTATGTATGCTCCTTCACTTCGGTGTTGTTGAGCACTCTGTGAAGTTGCCGTGGGTACCTATTAGCGATAATGCAACGCTCACTACCCTTGTGGAAGTTTGAGCACTCTGGGCCCATGCGCACTTCACGCTATCTGAATGTATTTCACCGATGCTTTCCCACATGCGGTTGTCACCGACGATCGCATGTGTATAAGTAATTTGTGAAATTCATTCAGATTGTTCCAAGCTACACTGATGAGCTGTTGTACAGCGAAACACCGTGTCTGTAGATTGAACTATATATATATATATATATATATATATATATATATATATTATTTTACAAGCTTTGCCGCAAGTGGCAGGGAAGTTCCACAGTAGACTAGTTAGATATTTGGATAAGGTTAAGCTAAAATATATCATGATCATCAGTTTTATTCTTTTATTTATTCTGCGATCTTCTGTCAAAAAATGACGTCACAAATAAACGACAAAAGTGACGCCATGGGAATAGCAAATGTAACATTTTCTACTAGAAGTCTTAGAAGAATTGAAAATTGGCAATTTCATCGTCAAATGGACTGCATCACTGCAAGCAAGTTTAACCAAGTCAGTGTCATCACAGTCTTGAATGGCATAGGGAAAAGAGGAGGAGTTGCAGTGGTAAGTACTAAGACATATGCATTGAGCAGGTTCTCTGTCATACAACCTCAGGTCACAGATTGCTGATGAAACACACACAATGTTTGAATTGGACCAAGAAGACAAGTTTTCCCACAACGAATCCACTCCAGCAAGGAAAGATCGCGACAACAAGGATGAAGCTTAATTGTTTACCATCCTCAAGCAATACAAAGTGTTTTCGGCGCAAGTTCATCTAACCTAGGCCTGTCTCTACAGCATTGCCACTAAAGATCTTGCCACTGATGAAATTCAAGTCTCGCTGCTAAATACCAAAGATCTTGCTCAGCAACAGGTGTAAACTGTTGTGAGACAGTATCTACAAGGATAACGCTCCAACTTTTGACAATAGGGCAGGACCCAGACTAGTTCCTAGTCCTGTTTTCTCTCGAACGTATTTTGGTGACGTCACAGAATAGGCATCGAGCGAGAGGACTAGCGGAAAATGTTCATCTTTATCTATCATCACATGAATCCTGCTGGAGCTCGGATTCTTTAATCTTTATGAACGAGGGCACTTAAACAAACTTCTTCTTGAGAGCAGACAGCAAATGAGTAGGTTTCTTTGTTTTACATTACGTTAAAAGGTTGTTACATACGAGGCTTTATAAAGTAGTGTTCGGCGTGGGAAGTGATTGTGTTGAAACACATTTATACAAATCGAAATATGCTATTTTAACGTTTCGGCAGTAGACCAACCTTGCTATATGATGTTATAAAGAATTGTGCAGACCGACGTGAGTGTTATCTGCCTTAGTTTTCCGCCAAACGGCCGTTTGGTGCCTGTATAAGTTGGGGCCAGTTTTGGGGCCAAGCAAAACATTTTATTCCAGGCCTCTCACAATTCGGTCTGCCGCTCGACGTTAAAAAGAGAGGCCTGGGAACCAGGCTGGGGCAGGACCACATGAAGTGATATATTTAAGCAGACAAACACCTTTTCATAGTAAGTTTTTACTGTGAACACCTTTTCATAGTAAGGTTTTACTATATATTTAAGCAGACAAACACCTTTTCATAGTGAGGTTTTACTGAAGCCTGTCGCAAGGTTGCAGGTCTACAGAGTATGCTGAGGTATGAATTGATGCGTGTACGGGTACCGCTAGCAGAGATGAATGGTAGCGTGGGCAGGAATCCGTGTTAGCCGACATACTCACGAACGGAATAGATTGCCCAACGAAAATCGAGCTCCGAGGTAGCTCTTGCTTGTTCATGGATGGTATGGCATCAGTTGCTGGAACTGGCAGGCCGCCTGGTGCTCAAACGTTTGGTTACTTCGCAGCAGTATTAAAAGCTAGATCATGCACGCTATCAGCAAATACATGTATTTGATCGGTATAAAAAAGATTCCATCAATTCAGGAACGAGGAAACGACGCATCGCTCGACGTGTTGCTGTGAAGATGATAGTGTTACTTTTTCCAACAGCTGCATGGCCAAACTTCCTTACATTGCCATATAACAGGTCAGATACGAGATTCCCTTTCAGAACACATCATTGGAAATGCATGTCGAAACAAAGTTGTCGTAGCAGCTGCTAGATTTCTAGATGAAAGGGAAGTGTAGTTATCAGAAATAGCAATGGACGTGTCTTCTGCGTCTTGTCTCACACTGCTCGCATACCAACTGCCCCAACGTATGGATGATGTCCGATACAGCACGAAGCAAAAGTACTTCAACATCAGAGCATAGTTAGTGGAGGGGGATGGTTTGGAAGCTCCATTGTCTTTCAAGATTATGCAATGCCGCGGTCATGTTATGAACTTATTGTGTTCATGTTGGAGGAAGGCAATTGGTTGAAGAAAGGAAATTCTATGGACACGTGACGACGAAGGACTACACAACGAACAAAGGACTACACAACGAACAAAGGAATTACAACACGTGACGACGAAGGACTACACTAATTAACTCTTTCCTGTCCGAATTGATCTTTAGTATTTTATTCTGGCTAACGCCAGACGATTTTAGTCACCTCTGAGGAAGCCCTCGGACAGGAATGAGTTATAAACTATCTCTCTAACTCTTTCCTGTCCGAATTGGTCTTTAGTATTTTATTCTGGCTAACGCCAGACGATTTTAGTCACCTCTGGGGAAGCCCTCGGACAGGAATGAGTTAAACCCGAACGTTGCTATTGGATGACTGCTTCATTATATACAGGAAATACAATACGTTCAGTGACCGTGAAATTAGACAAATTGAACAAAAGCATAAGCAATGACTTTTGCCGAGTTTCCAAACCATCCCCCTCCACTAACTATGATCAGAGCTATCTACGAAAATCTCCCACATGGATCTACATCGACTCGTTTGCCTTTCCATGCTTTAACAGGTTTTGACACTACGTCGTTCATCTGCAACCATTCAAAAAAATCACCACCACAAAATTCTTCCCTCAATAGCAGAACTAACGAAAAAAAAAATGAAAAAAAGCCGAGAAGTCTAAGTATTTGAAACATACAAATTGACTGGCATTGAATCTGTTGACGATGCCCGAGTCATTATCTTTTCTAAAACGGGAAAGGATGGGACGTTGCCACCTACGAGTGATGCATTATTGCTCCATGTAATGCGTGCTCAGTAGCAGGCACTTGTTTGAAAGAAGCGCACTGTCCAGATTCCCGTCTTCTTGATTCTGACAGGATGGGGTGGATCAAAAGTTGTGAAACCAAACTGCAACCCTTTCTGATGACACTAGATCCAATTCCAAAGCCTGTCAAGAAGCTATATCATGTTCATGTCACACTGGATGAACAACTCTTCGCTGCAGTTGCAGGGTTCTGCCCAGGAGCATGCGAGTGCCGGGTACCTACAGGCCCGGGGGCTCACCCCCCCTGAGAATATGTGAAAATTAGTAATCTGAAAATGATATTTTCAAAATTGTGTGAAATTCATAATCCTTTACATCATGTGTCTCACAACTTTGTCAGACTAAATATTACTATTAAGTATTTATGTGGATAATATAAATATTAATAAAACTGCAATGCAGTAACTGAAAGGAGAGACATGTTTGAGAATACTACATGTTTAATTATAGGACCTGGTGGAACACTTGTTGGATATATTGGGAAAATCTAGTCTATTAAGTAACTATAGCCTCTGTCTGTTTACACTGGCTTTTGCACCCAGACAGAGCACTTGTTGGAATTCCCTTGGGAAATTTCTTTGTCGAACAAAGAATTTGCACGCTGACGTAGATCTACAGTAATCCTGGATGCATGTAACTGTACAAATGCTTGATTACAACACACAACCACACTCTACTTAAACAATGAACAATTTAAGCTATATTTATATACATGCTAGGGCATGCTAGAATATACAGTATGACGAATTATCTACGTACATGTAAAGCTAGGGCAATGTTTCCTGCATATGTTCTACGACTACCAACGACGGTGTATCATCTTACAAGCATTAATAAACAAAGTGCGAAGTGATTAGCAATCCAATCTGGCTTTGAAGGAATATCGTATTTCACCGAATCACAAGTCTGGTAGCTAATATTGTGTGCGTTGTGGTGCTGAATTTCACCAAATAATATTGTTTAAATAAAAAAAAAATCACCGAAGACAATACAAAATGATGTATATTAATGAAAAGATATATAGAAAATACAACACATGAGGTTTTCTCATGAGTACCGGGCGCTGCCGCCCTGCACCGCCCACCGTGGGCAGAACCCTGAGTTGTGATGAGAAGGCCAAACTATTCTGTACCAGTATTTGTTGGTGTAACACAAATTCTGTCAAGAGACTTCCTGTAAGAACACTAATACAAAATAAAGTCTGTCGATTAGCATCAAATTACTACTATCAAAACTGTGAGAAAACAATGCCATTATACTTTTACGCAAATCTCTTATTAGGCCCAACCAAAATTCCATAAAGGCGAGGTATAAATGTACATTTAATTTCTGAATTCTTACACTCATAATAGTACGTTTGTGTTAGTCGTGAGGTGAACTATTGATCGTTCTCAACAAAATTTGTACAATGATAATTGAACAATAGAGTTTCACAAATATCCAACGTATGTGTATGTAAATCTTTATTTAACATTACGTGACCTTATAATATGATGTAACAGATTGCCACGAATGTCTCCTCCGCCCTGATTTAATTAATATTGCAGGCATGCACTAGTTAGGAAGCAATTTAGTTGATATCAAATAGTCCAAATTTACAACACAATGACGTCATTGTAGTGCCATTTTTTGTGTCGTCATTTTTACACTTCAGATTACAAATAAACTTTGGTAACAAGCATTTTCGTTGTTAGTAGGTCAAATTACTTATGAAAATTCTTGTTACCAACTTTTACTATGAAATGCCAAAGGTTTTCCATGCGCAAATAATCGACCGTGTTCGTTTACGCGCCCCATTTTAGTCTGCTTACAATACCGTTAATTGAAAATTATGAGAAGGAACGCCTCTTAGTAAGAGGATTTATATAATGAATGGTACTTTGTGATAGTCAATACTGTAATCTTAAACAGTTTGTAAAGTAAGAAATAGTATAATATAATATATAGTTTCACAACATATGTGTTCATTTGTCTCAACGATCACACGGACGTGACGTCAGTAAACAGTAGTACTCAACCTAAATCCGCAGCATATCAAGATTTTTACATCACTTGAAGTCGTAGAAGCTGAGATTGCTGTGTCTTATCTCCACATGCAATTGATTTACGATATAATAAGCTCACTATACCTATATCAATCGTGACGTCATAGAGCACGTTACTTCTTGTCCTAATTTTCTTTGCCTATACCGGATTTGAAATCTCTATGGTCGATTTTATTAGGACTGAAAATTATCCACTCTTTTTCGGTGGAAAATACAGCATTTCAGGATGATTTTAAGAAATATCGATGACGTCATAAAACGCGTGACTTCCGGTCCGAATCTTTTTTGGCCTATCTCGGATTTGGAATCGCCATGGTCGATTTCATACAGATTTAGAGTTATCCAACTTATTTTGGGTAAACATAGGTTTTTTTGAGATGGTTTTAATTTGGCCCATCTCGGATTTCGAATCTCCATGGTCGATTTCATAAATATCTGAAATAAAATTTGAGGTTAGGCAAATAGCTAGTTTGTTCAAGAAAATTCCCTGTCCACTCGGCTATCGCCTACAGTTTTAAATCTATCTGATAAAACAACTGCTGATCTTAAATATTACACAATAAACTCTGCGCACAACTATGAGTTCAAAGTATTACGAACCACACCTTTTTCAGTTACTTCAACAACAGTTTCTTCTTCTCTTTCATGAACAGCCAAAGCCTTGTGCAACAAAAGAAACGAATGCATGTTGTTAATTCAAAACGCGATAAAATCAATGCAACTAATAAAAAATCGCCGACACCATTTTGTAGAAGAGTATGTACTTAGTAACTGCCAAAAGTTTCAGCGAAAAATATTGAAACGCTGCGAAGTTCTAACTGTTGAAAAACACAAATTTTGGCGAAAAATTGAGCGGAGAAAAAACGTCTGGAAGGTTTCCGTGTTGAGTTAATTAGTCCCGCCTCTTGAAGTAAAAAAACTCGTTTTTCACCTGGAAGAAAAACATTTCTGAATTCGAAATTTTTATCACTGACAGATAATGTTGCACTAGTCTAAAAATTGAAGAAGAAAAACAGGACATTTTTCGCCCTATTGCTACCTTAACTTCGTCGGTAATGCGACTTAAATTCGACGTCGAGTTAAACGTCCTTGTTTTCACTTGGACGCGTTGAACCTGAAACGATTTCTTGAAAACATGGCACCGAATTGTCACAGACAGAAGATAATTTAATTGACGATAATTCGTCGTGTAACTCGAACACGCATTATCGTCGCATTATCCGGCATTTTCATTGATAGATAGGTAATTGGACCCACACTGGTGTTAAACAATGTGTGTAATAACTACTTATTGACCTCGCTTGTTCGGTCTGTACTAGTGAATTATCGGACCGATGTTTATTTAGTACGGCCCGAGACGAGCGCAGCGAGTTGAGGTCTGTGCAAAAAACAGAGGTCCGATATTTCACTAGTACAGACCGAACAAGCGAGGTCAATAAGTAGTTTATTATATGGCCATAAATGCTGTGAAGGTTCTGTGAAAACTCGACCCATCTTTCTTGCGAACTAAACGAAAATGGCAGACATTTTCCCATTTTTAAAGTACTTTCCGTTGAGCTAGAATCCTGAACTTTCTACCCCAAATAGCATTTTTCAATTGCTTTTGTTTGACATATTGCTCAAGACCGTACGTTAAGTGGTTGAATAAAAAATCATCTGAAATTCTAATACTTGTGAGAAACAAATGTTATATTATTACGAACAATGTTACGAACGTTTTGGACATTTTAAAAACTTTCACAAAACGTGGAAACTCGAACAGTACATCAAATGAAAGCTTATAACATTTCTAACAACATACCTGCCCGATACAGTTCAACAATGGATAGTTCTGAAATTATAATCCATCGTGTTGCATATACTGACATGACTGCCATTTTGTTTATAAAACTTACGGTCCCGAACGGTAGATTCCGCTCTGAGCGGGCGGATACGGGAAATATCCGACCGCTTATGAACCAATCAAATTATAGGATTTCCGTATTCGGACCTCTCAGCGCTGCTGCCATACAATAATACACATTATCGAACAATACAAGCTATAGGAGCTTAAGCAGAACCATCACATGCATTGGAGGATTACTGAAAAGAACTATTTTAGGAGATATGTATATATAAAATGAAGATGTGTGATTTTCATTATTAGTAAATAGTCGAGGAGGAGAAGCGAGAAAACGTCGACCACGTAAGGACCACCCACCCCCTCTGCGTAGCAGGCCACTGACCCCACAATTTGTGAGTACGACTGACCTAGCAATGTTCTATGGGTATCAGCCTATTATAATCTGGAGTCAAAACTATTGTGTAGTGGGGGTGCTAGTGGTCGATGTTTTCTAGCTTCTCCTCCTCGACTAAAAGGCCTTAGATAGAGTATAGAGTATAGAGTATAGATAGGAATGCGTTGGGGAAAAAAGTATTTTTTATGTAAAGTCGGTAACCCTCGACGCGTCAGTTCGACCTTACAGTCTTCTTCAGGAGGGATTTTTAGGGGAATAAGAGTTCTGTTGTATAGATGGGAGATTCTGCCGAATAAAGATGGGAGATTTGGAAGAGTGTACGTAAGAAAGGAGATTAGAGGGAGAGAGAGTTAGATATGTTAGTTTATAGATTAAAGTACATTGCGATAATATAAAGTTAAAGAAGGCCTACCGAATGTGTTGTTTTTCCTAGAGACCTAGCCACATTCAAACTCTTTGTGCCATGTGTTGGGGGTATGGTGTGGTTTATGCGTGTGAATATGTTTGATTAATATATAGGAAAGAGGTGTCGCATCTGTCAATGAGAAAAATGCTGACATTCATTGAGTGCTGTGAATCAATTTCTGCCACGTCCTTGTTAAAATACCAGCTTGTACTGCATGGTCAGTGGTCGTAAGCAAGAAGAATTTCTGATCTCATTTACCCATCAGGTCAACGGGGGCTGGGGGGAGGGTGAATAGGGGTACAAAATCTGCAGAACTTATGAGTTTCAATTTTGTTGGACTTTACAAATTGGCACGATTCACGCGAATTTCACTTCAACACGCTGAAATGCAATTACATACCTACTTAAACTTGTATTGACTCATCTATGATAATTTCTAACCCTCATGCCATGACAATGGATTGTTTTCACTCACGTGATCGGTGGCCCCATTGGGTGGTGAAACAATGAGAAATGTTTAAATAAGAATAGTCAGAGTTAAACTCCCATAGGATGAAGGTTGCCAATTGGCCACCATAAGATTTCATTGTTTCTGTGCACCAATATGGCTGCGCATGCCGTGATAAAAATGAAAACCAAGAATAAAAAATTGTCAATGATATAATCTGCTCAATAACAAGCAAAATCCACAATCCAACACAAGAAAATAAGATCCAGGTTCTGTAGAAAATTACAAGCAAAATCCATAATCCGAGGTCAATTATTGAGAAAATCCGCAATCCGCCACTTTCACTGGATTCACAAATCCGACAGAAATGCGCACAGGTTTGGAAGTACTATGTCTAAATATACATGTACAGTTTATCTTTTCCAGTTTGTCTTTTTAAAATACTGTTTGAAGGTTTTGCTCAACATTTTTGTTGTCATTGTCAAATTAAGGTAACAACAAATGGTTGAGTAATAAATATTAGATGTTTAAAAAGTGATGACTGACACACGAAAATACTGGGAAATGTCTTATCTACGAGTCAATTCCAACTGCCATTATCCCTCCCGCCCCCCCCCCCCCAAAAACCCCCGGGAATTTGATTTTTCCGAAATGTCTTGGTCAAATTCCCCACTATGCGGACAGAAAAGAACATGCAGAGATTGAAGAGACGGGTAGAACGAGGAGATTTTTTAACGTGCAACAGTGGATTTGACTCATACGTTACAGTAACAAGGAGAAACCAACAAAAAAACAATTTATGGTTTATAGACATAAGCAATATTTAGACATAAACTAACCTTAATGTGCTGCAAAATTGCACCGCAATCCTCAGGCTTTGCTTGCCTTATAGTAAAACTTTGAGTTGGAGAGTTTTCCTTGTTCATGTCTAAACCATAAAAAAATTTATAAATTTTGTGATTAAAGCGAGCTGACGAGTGACAAGGTGTCCCACGATACTTCATGTATGCCTATTATTTCGTTTTGAATTAATTACAACTACCAGAATGCTTTCTATCGTTTTCTCCAGTGGTTTTCTCTCTGAACAAATCCAGAATGTATTCAAGTAATTTTAGCCATACAATATTAGGCCATATTAATTTCAATATCTGATAAGACTGACGACATTTGAAAGAAAGCGTGCCAAGCGAGCCAAGCTAAAGTGAATGATTCGAACCATCGACTGCCTCCTTCTCCAGTTACCTGTATTACTGACAAAATATTGTCGGTGATACAGGTGATTGAAC
The DNA here is from genome assembly GCA_035771165.1 of Paragorgia papillata. Lineage (NCBI taxonomy): Eukaryota > Metazoa > Cnidaria > Anthozoa > Scleralcyonacea > Coralliidae > Paragorgia > Paragorgia papillata. The sequence goes on from JAWNZC010000014.1 coordinate 8,476,152, forward strand.
AGGAGGTTCTAAACCTATTGAATAAGGTTGATATCTCAAAAGCCTGTGGGCATGATGGTATCGGTAATAAAATTATTAAATTATGTAGTCGTGGTATTGTGAAAACTTTCACTCGATTGATTGGAAAATATCCTACCGAATGGAAAAAGGTCAATATAGCTCCTATATTTAGAAAGGACAATTGTCAACTTAAAAAATAATCATCGACTTATATCACTTCTTCCTTCGATTTCTAAAATACCCGAAAAATTGGTATTTACAAACTTGTATGAATTTCTTCTAGAAATTGGTTACCTTAATCATTTTCAGTCTGGTTTTAGACCCGGAGACAGCACTGTTAATCAACTAACCTACATTGTCCATATGATATATCAAACTTTAGAAATGGGGAAAGAGTATATATAAAGGTACTTTAGAAAGTACGAATGGTCTTTCTTGATTTAAGTAAAGCGTTCGATAAAGTATGGCATAAGTGCCTACTTTACAAACTAAGAAATTTAGGAGTAAAAGATCCATAAGTTGGTTTCATAACTATTTAGCGGATAGAAAACAAAGAGTCGTAGTTGAAGGACATAGTTCGAGTTGGTTAAATATTGAAGCTGGTGTTCCACAGGGCTCTGTACTTGGGCCATTGCTTTTTCTTATATACATAAATGACATTAATATCAATGTGTCATCCACTTGTTTTCTCTACGCTTGGATGACACATCATTAATTGACATTGTTGATGACCCATCCGATTCTGTTATAAGATTAAATAGGGATCTAACTACCATTAACCTTTGGTGTAAACAATGGTTAATGGACATGAATCCTGCCAAATGTGAAAGTATTACATTTTCAGAAAAACGTTCACAACACCCTCGGTCCCTCATCCGACTTTATATTTAGATGGTATTGCCCTAAATGAAGTTACTTCACACAAACATCTAGGTCTAAGCTTTACATCAAATTTCTCTTGGTCTGAACATATACGTAACATAATTTCTTTTGGACACTAAACGATTTAGTAATTCGATGCGGTAATATCTCAAAATTATGTAGTTGTCCTATCACAATGTTTTCTTTGAATGCACACCAGTTTGAAAATAAGCTTTTTATGTTTTGACTCAGTCTGTCAAGCTCTTTCATACATGTGACATATCTATTCTTTTTTTCTATGTTATTTTTAAATTTGCTATCTTTATTTGCATGTTGATGACATTGTAAATAAAGATAGAAAATGGATTACTCTGCACTCTACCTATATATGTAAACATACTTATATAATATTTAACATGATCTCCCTCGATGAGCTTAGCTTTTGGAGAAAATGTAACAATCAAATATGTTTAAATATAAAAAAGAAAGCGTGCCCAGACTGTTCAGTTTGGATTTTTTTAACTCTATGCCTTTTACAAGTTCTTTAAAGTTTTGTATATTGGTTAGAATGCCAGCGTAATTAATCGATGAAATTGATAATCAATGAGAATTAATTAACAATTACTCGCCGAAGGCGATGTGAATATCGGTGAATAATAACCGAGACGAAGTCGAGGTTATTATTCAACAATATTCACTGAGCCTGAGGCGAATAATTGTTTTAGTATAATAATACCATGATCGCCTCGGATTCTTTTGTTCTCCGAGGGAATGTAAACCTCGTATTTCCTCATCGCTCATGGCAGAGGGAAATTTTTCCTTTGTCTTCTAATTTTCCCGTGCATGTTGATGAGGGAAAATTAGAAGACAAAGAAATCCTTTGTCTTCTTCTAAATTTCCCGCTTGCATATATTTTCCCTCATCAACATGCACGGGAAAATTAGATGCAACTTCTCTGATCAACCGTGTAAATTTCCTGTCGTAAGATTCTCAAAGTTTTCCTCGGCGATCATAATATTACAAACTAATAACCTGACTTTTCGGGAAATTAGCGATTAAATTTTCCCTTTGCCTCGGGAAGATTTGTAAAAGTCCTTGGGCCTGCGGCCTCGTTTTTCAACCACTTCTCGGTGACTGGATATCGGATAAAACACTCTTCCTCGTGTATTACTTAAAAAATAGCTTCTCAAACAAATCAGTATTTTATGAAAAAATCTGGTTGAAAGTTGGCAAAATTCTATGCTAATTAAGACCGGGGTTCCAGTTCACCGTCTCAGTACTGATTTCCTTTGTTTTCATCTTATGAATTATTAATGAGTTTGACAAATACAGATAAAATTTCCTTTACTTTTCTCTTCTTTTAAATAACTATATGACTGTAATTAGAAAGTACCGGTATAGATATAAAACATATTGTTTAACTAGGGGTCTTAATTAAAAGTTGGTACAGATTTCTAGTAGGCCCTTAGCCCTATACAATACTAAAAAACAAAAAAAACCCATGTAAAATAAATTAATATCATAATTATATATGGGCAAATATAATAAAAAAAAATCAAAAAAAATCAGTGGCTATACTGAATGAACCTGTATATGCAAGCTCTCGCATAGGCCACTGGTCTATGTTATATCATCCTACTATTAGGTCATTTCCATGACTTTGATGCAACGTGTGCTACACTATCTACCTCTTTGAAAAAGACACGTTCGAAATACACAAACTAATAGAGAAACTTGTGTTAATTTGCAATTACAATACCAAAGATTAATCTTAAGTATTAATACTAGTAGATAGATATAGATAGATGGTTTAATGGTAAAATACATATGCAGCCCAAAGGCTGAATTGCATATTTACAAATGTGTATATATATATATATTTATTATATGGCTTTGGAATATCCTGAGTTCTGATTGGTCAACGCACGGTCCGTAAAAATGCGTATCCGGACCACGGTCCGTCTTTTTCCGTATCCGGACCGCTGTCCCGGATGTTGATTTTGCTCGCGTGAATTTCTAAGGTTTTCACACTAAATTTGATACAATAATTATCGAAAAACTTGAAATAGCCATATAATAAACGCTTTATTAACCTCGTTTACTCGGTCTGTACGGGAAAATATCAGAACTCGGTCTTTTTTGTACGAACCTCGCGGCTCGGTCCGTACTGTCAAGACATCGGTATGATATTTTCTCGTACAGACCTCGTTCTCGGTTAATAATCTCTTAATATATATATATATACCATACCGACGTCTTGACAGTACGGACCGAGCCGCAGGCGAGGTTCGTACAAAAAAGACCGAAGTCTGATATTTTCCCGTACAGACCGAGTAAACGAGGTTAATAAAGCGTTTATTATATGGATATTTCAAGTTTTTCGATAATTATTGTCTCAAATTTAGTGTGAAAACCTTAGAAATTCACGCGAGCAAAATCAACATCCGGGACAGTGGTCCGGATATGGAAAAAGACGGCCCGTTGTCTGGATACGCATTTTTACGGACCGTGCGTTGACGAATCAGAACTCAGGATATTACAAACCCATATAATAAATATATATATAATAAATATATATATATATATATATATATATATATATGTATATAATTCAATCAACAGACACGGTGTTTCGCTGTACAACAGCTCATCAGTGTAGCTTGGAACAATCTGAATGAATTTCATCAATTACTTATACACATGCGATCGTCGGTGACAACTGAATGTGGGACAGCATCGGTGAAATACATTCAGATAGCGTGAAGTGCGCATGGGCCCAGAGTGCTCAAACTTCCACAAGGGTAGTGAGCGTTGATTATCGCTAATAGGTACCCACGGTACCATAGGTACCCATATATACAGTGTGTATCAAAAAAAGCTGAACCCTTAGAAAACAACCTATTGTAGTAGTTTGAAAGCCCTAAAAGCGCTGCATTATAAATTAATCAGCACAATAAGTTAAACGAAGCGAAAAAGCTTTTAAATACTTTCACCATGCATGCATACACTTCAAGTTATCTTAATTTCCCAGGTGTATAAGACCGTGTGTTTTACGCATCTGTGGGTTCAGCGAAGTGCTTAGGGCTTTCAAACTACTACAGTAGGTTGTTTTCTAAGGGTTCAGGTTTTTTTGATACACACTTATATATACATATAATTAATTGATAAGTTGAATAATAAATTGAATAAGTAATTGATGAAATTCATTCAGATTGTTCCAAGCTACACCGATGAGCTGTAGTACAGCGAAACACCGTGTCTGTAGATTGAACTATATATATATATATATATATGATATAAAGCCCTCGGACGCAAGGGCTTTATGCGATATAAAGAACAAAGAAAACCGATTCAATAATAATAAATTAAATATATATATAAATACCTAATAAAACGAAACACGTATAAGTATGAGTAAAAGTAAAGTAGTATTATAAGAATAAATCTAAACCTATAACAAAATAACTATTAGAAACATCACGAGGACGCATTTGCATCACGGCATGATGAAATAATAAAAGTGTTCATATATCGATTCATTTTACATTTTGGTATAACGAACTTGGGAGGCTGTCTTAAATTGTAGTTTGACAGGTAAAGTGGAGGTAACAAACTATAAAGACTGTGGGTATTAACGTTAGTAATCAAAGTGAAAAGTTTTCTACAAATGTCCATATGATGAGTGTCAAGTCGTTCCATATCTAACTTCTCCAGGGCCACGTTATAGTCCTGATTAGGAAAAATTATTGCCATAGCTCGCTTTTGTACTCGCTCCATTTCATTCATCAGTACTTTGGTAACTGATAATGAAACACAGGAACTGCGTAATCTAGAATCGATCTAATACAAGTAACATAAAACAATTTTAGATCTTCGGGAGGAACGCCAGCCCTTTTAAGTTGTATTAAAAAATAAATTCTTTCGGACGCCTTTTTTACAACTTCTTTAATTCCAGGTTAAATTACTGCTAATTGTAAGGCCCAAAAGCTTTACGCTTTGAACAATTTCTAGATGTTTGCCTTCAACACAAATGGGACTAAAATTTTGCTGGTTTCGTGAAAACGATATACGGAGTTCTTTGCATTTATCAGGATTAAGTTGAAATCTATTGGCTGTGGACCATTGTGTCATCTTGTTAACAATAACTTGGGCTTGACTCACACTCCTTTCGGTGACTATTTCTGAAGTCGTTGAATCATCGACAAATTTCCACAAGCTAGCTTCTTCGATAACAAGGTCATTTATCATAATTAGGAACATCCATGGACCCAATTTCGTTCCCTGGGGCACGCCTGAAGGAACTGAACCATTCAGAGAGACAGTCATCAGCAAGTCTGATTCTTTGGAATCTATTGGTCAGGAATCGATTATCCAGTTAATGATACTGTTAGGCAGTTGAAGATTACATACTGTAGCTTCCTAACCAGAATGGAATGATCGATCAAGTCGAAAGCCTTCCGGTAATCGAAGAGGATACGCGCGGTAGCGCCATTGCCGTCAGTTCCAAGCGACCAATTATGGATCATACTCAGTAAGGCAAAGGTGGTGCAGGACTTAGGAAGCGCGCCATACTGATGAGGATCTATGATTTTCAAAACCGCGTGCTTAAAGGGTATTGGCAATAAAAATTAAATTTGTCTCATTTGAAGGAACCCGTCAAATGGTATAAGAAGACCTTTTGTAATTTTTCTGTATCTTTCTTGTGTTTTGAAGTATTTCCACGGAAGGCTTTTTAAATGTTGTGGGTCAATTTAAAATGGAAATAGCGCAACGAAATCGAGTTTCTAGCTCATAATGTAATCAGGTTGGCAAAATAAAAATTTCACTTTACCCTGCTTATGTCGTCACATGCATAATTTTGCATATCGAAAATAACTCCAAGATGGTGGAGAGCACGCTGTCTTTGCTCGAAATATTTCCAAAACCAAAACAGATATGGAAAAATTGTAAAAGGTCTTCTTATACCATTCGACGAGTTCTTTCAAATTTTTATTGCCAATACCCTTTAACATAATCACATACTACAAATTCTTCAGCAACGTTTGAGATACAAGGTGTCAGCGAAATCGGTCTGAGGTCGTCTTTACTTAGGTTTTCGACAATCTTCTTCTTTGGGAGAGGGGTTATCTCGGCGAATTTCCATGAACAAGGTAAAAGTTGTTCAATTCTTGCTAATTGGGAAGGCAAGACAATCAACATAAAGTCGTACTAACCAGTTAGGTATCCCATCGGGATCAGAAGCCTTTGAAGCACTGAGTTTTAACAATAGATTTAGAACTCTCTCTTCAGTCACCTGTAGGAACTCAGGATTAATTTTCTTCCAGGGCAAGTTTGGCTGGCGGAGTATGAAGACGATATCCTTCTAGGGGCTCAAGAAATGCGTTGTTAATCGCGTTTGCTTTCTCCAGCATAGTCAAGTTTTCGATCTCTTCAACGTTAATCTGACCAAGTAGGTCTCCGGATCGAGACTGCAAATCAGTTAACCGCGTAATGGTGCTATTCATCATCGAGGTCATAGTGGTGTGAGTTTCCCGTTGGTTCCCCGGGTAGCTGGTTTGCCCCAGTAATTTGTAAGTACTGTAGCATAAAAGTTAAAGTGCGATTTAGATTATGAATGCTGTAGTTCTAGCATTTTGAGTGAAACACCGGCGTAGGAAGTAGGGGGACTGAGGGCTGTAGCCCCCTGAAATTCTGAAATGGGGGGCTGAGCCCCCTTAATATATACGTGTGATAGCTCAAAGAAACATCCAATCTTTCTTTTTTCGGACTCCAAGGCGTGCGTTTTGCAGGCCTCGCATTTTTTGGTCTGTTATTGGCGATCGAGAACCCTTTTAGAGCAAAGATGTATAATTAATTGGTATTATATAATCTTCAGAAATCTCTTAAATCTCCTCTGAAAATGCAGGAAATGCCATTCCAGAGACTCTAAAATCCGGGCCTCCCTAGCGGTTCGTCGCGCCTTCAGCCCCCCTAACCCAAAACACCTTCCTACGCCTCTGTGAAAGCCCTTTATCAGAGAAACGTAAAAACTAAATGGCCTAAAGTTTAGTTGATTTTATATTGACTTACGTTAATTTCACTTTTTACAAACTGCTCAAAACGTTATGAATATCATATTCTATGTCTGTATTTCAGTGAAACAGATATTTAGTATTTTCCAATAGAACCTTGCCTGTGCAATCCATTTATTTATTGTATTTTCAGATAAAGTACACGTTAGATGATAAAACATAGGCGTAGTGGGCGGGGGTCAGGGGGAGCAATTGCCCTCCAAAAATATTTGAAAAGGAAAAATTCTGGGAATCTCTGGAAACTTCTTACAAAATTTCTCTAAATTTATTTGGCTCTAAATTTTTCGGGTAAAAATCTCTGCCCCTCAAACAGAATTAATAGCTGCTATTCCCATCGGTTCTAAAATATTTGTGTCGTTGTTTCTTGGACTTAAAGCAAGTTTTTCAACCAAATAAAAAAAAGATGTTTGCACATATGAATCTATATTGAACCTTAATCCGTGTAATGAGTTGCCGTCCTAATAAAAGTGAGCCTCTAGAATGTCATTTTCCGGCGGGCCCTTAATTCAGAGCAACGCAACCACTACGTGTCATACCTCCTGCGTGTTGAACTAGTCACACTGAGATTTCTATTCCGTTATCAGGAGCTTGGAGAATCATGTCAGTTTGCTATAATGCAGGTATCTTTTCCAATCCTCGCTCGTCATCAACATCGTTCAGTTCCTGAATCATCATGATCAGCCTGTAAAAAATCAGGCGACAGACCACAACACAAGCCTAAGATGTTCTAAATTAATTATGTGTTGACCGCTTGACACGACTGAATATGAAAGAATCCTGTCTCGAGGTACAAGCTAAACGAATTAAACTAAACACGTGCCGTTTCTCTTCTTTACTCGGTAAGTGCATGACATCTGAAAGCTTACTTTCCAGAACATATGCAAGCCCTTATTATGGATGAAGGATTAGAAGGAAACTTGGGTGTGTCGCCTTTCTTGCAGACACTGGAACATACAAGCAAACATGGTGACTGGCCTATACGGAGGTCCACTTAACTTTCGGTTGTAGTCAGTTTTCTGACATCGCTGCATCAGTGAGCTGCAACCATATTAAATCTACCGATAACGACTTTCAAATATTTCTCCAGTGATTATCGGAGTCTTTTTGCATATTCCGTTGTATCGGCACATTGGCCATTGGGCGTTCTATAGGGAGTTATAGGGGAGCTATAGCCCCCCCCCCCCCAATATTTCTGACAAGGGAGCTAACCACCTCCCCCCAATATCTCTTACTTTCGGACTAAGAATAACCTAAAATTTGTTAAGGGGAGAAGGGAATATACTCTTTATCATTCCATTGACGAATTAGCCCCTCCAGTATAAAATTAAACACCGCCACTGTAGGGGGTTCTGCTATACGTGACGTCGACAAGCCGTGCAATGTCACAGCCAAACATCATCGGCGATTCAAAAGCTGGGTAAATTTAGTAGACTCTTGAACACACATGTTCAGAAATTCACAACCTTGTATACAGATCAAGGATTCAGAAATTCACAACCCTTTATACAGATCATGGGTCCAGAAATTCACAATCTTGTATACAAATCAAAGGTTCAGAAATTTACAACCTTAAACAGATCAAGGATTCAGCCTGAAATTCGCAACCTTGCAATTATACACAGATCAAGGGTTCATAAATTTCAGAGATTTGCAACATGCTACATTTATGTAAATTCTGCTACATCTTAGTAAACTGTTACATTTAAAGCCAAAAAATATGTTTTTTTTGGAAAAGTTTCCAGCCCCCCCCCCCCCCCTCACTTATATGAATATTAATTTTGATGGCCCCCTTTAAAACTTTTAACAATTTCAAGACCCCCGAACCTACTCAAATTTTGAAAAGCTCAAAATACTATACGAATGTCACCGAACTGTCGAAACGCGAAAAAAATCACACGACGTTTACGTCTACAAAGATTTGCGTCTCCGCCCACAAACGCAAAGCGGCCGTTGACAATAAGCCATTTGCTCGATGACGTAAGATGGCGTTGGGTGACTACAACTACCAGAATGCTTTGCCAGTATTCTAGTGTTTTGGCTAAAAGGGACGACTCAAAAGGACCGGTCCAGTCCTTTCGCGGCTTTTCCAAAATATGTCGTCAAATTTGTTGTTTCCAAATTTGTCGTCAACTTTCAGCGAGTCTCAAGGTTTTAGCAATCTTTTCGATACTCTAACCACAACATAAACCCTAACAGACTAATCAGAAATATGGTTTAACGCCTAGCTTTTTGGAAAAACGTATTTGATGACATATTTTGGAGAAGCCATGAAAGGACTAGACGGCTCCCTTTGAGTGACCCCTTTTAGCCTAAACTCTAGAATACTGGCAAAGCATTCTGGTAGTTGTAGTCACCCAACGCCATCTCCACGTCATCGTGCAAATGGCCTATTACGTCAGAACCTTTGAATTATATTTTGTACAGAAACATGATTAATACCCGCAAAAAATGCCTATCACTACTGATTTCAAAACATAACTATTGACTATCAATACGCATTCTACGTCACAGAAGAGTGATTTTCTTGCGGTTAAATCACGTCGTGGGATTTTTCCCAAGTTTCGACAGTTCGGTGACATGCGTAATATAGTTCGTTAATAATAATCCACTCATACGCCCATCCAAAACCTCTTACAAAATTGTATAAGCCTAGAGCTTATAATCCGCAGTTTAGGATAGACAGTGATATGTATAATAAAGGTCAAATTACCCCGGCGTACTGTACGTTTCAGTTTAAAAATCATGACATTCCTCATTTGATAGAAATACTTTAAACATCTTTTTCATGGTTTTTCTTATGATGTTAATCATGTAACTATGTTTTATGTTTATAGTTGGCATATTGATTATTATGATAATCAGTTATTATCTAACAATTATTCGCCGAAGGCGAGGTGAATATCGGTGAATAATAACCGAGACGAAATAAGGAAGAGCATTTTCTTTAAAATTGTTAATTTCCTCTTCTGTCGGCATTGGCAAATCAGCTGGCGGCCATTTTGAATAAACGCTGTAGGTGATTATCGTGAATTAATCCGAAGTAGCCCGACCAATCAGCGCGCGCAATTTTCTATGATCACCTGTATATTTATACTAAATTAAATCATGGCCAGAAATTACGGACATGCAAGATTTGTGCAATTGCGCATGTCTCAGATTTCCCCGATAATGGCGGCCCGATACCCTATGTTATTTTATAGGGAAATTAAGTATTCTCAAAATAGAATGGTCTATAGACTTCTTCAAACAACTGCCGCAATGCGGTAGACATGCGACGGTCATCGGAAACACATTCATCAACAAACATTCTCAACACGTTGTATAACCGCTCTGCTTTTTGCGATTAAATACTCAAAATAATTTACCTTGTATTACACTGGGAATATGTGGGATTTCTCAAATGATTCCATTTTAAACGCTTGGTTCTCCTTAGGTATTCAATAATCGATAGTTGCCGCAATCGTTTGGCTTTGATGAGTAACATCTCCATGCTTTCCACCATCTTCGAGTTTGATACTCACGATAAAAATTCTGCTTTTTCGATTTAAAAATCCGCGGAATGAGCGCCGCCATATTATTGCTTCGTTGTCAAAAGGAGCGATTTCACTTGCTAGTTAAACTCGAAATATTGCTCGTTATTATATAGCATGCTATCGGATATGAGCTTTTGCGTAATCTGATTGGTTCCCTACTACTAGGCTATCAGCTCATATCCTGCTAGTAGAGGAAAAACAAGACGGCGGCATGTTTTTTAAACTGCCGAAAAGAGTTGAAATTGACGGATTTTTATACAGAAAAACATCAACACCCTCAAAACAATGTATAAAAAAACAACATTGTGTAAAAATACATTAACAAATACACAATTTAGCATGTTAAATGGTAAAATTCACCTAAAAATTACGGATTTTTACTTCAAAAACCTGACTAAATTAACGGGTTGATATTAATTTGTTGCCAAACAAAGAAAATCACGGTTAAAAATCAAGCTTACAACAAACATTTCGTAGGAGATCACCAGTAAAGAGACTTTTTTGATTTAGATAAGCATTTGGAGTAGTAGTAAAAAGCATGTTCTTTTTCAAAAACAACCAACTAAGTAATTTAGTTTCACTGCCGAAGGTGTTTCAGTTTCATTTTTGCCTGATGAAATCAATACCGTTTTCACGACAGCAACGCTAATATAAACAACTGACCCACCTTTTGACTTCATAAAGGTACCTTTTAATCTTTTTTGTTGATCTGCTGAACACATTTTTTGCCTCTCGAGCAACATTTATACAATATTTCGAAGCTGTTTGCCGAACAGCTCAGCGAGAAACTCTAGCTATATGTGAATGCATCATTACGCATGGCGGAAGTATTAGTTGCCTATGCCGGAAGTTTGTTGTTTCAAACATTTCGCTGTAATTTTGTCTCTTGTACACTGTACAGTGCTTGGCTATATAATAAAACAGTTATATCATTCGCTCTCGTTGTATACGAACTAATAGCCAACTCGGCGAAGCGCCTCGTTGGCTATGAGCTCATATACAATTCGAGCTCATGGTATAACTGTTAATTATACCTCGTGTTTGGCACCAAAATACTCGTCGAAGGCTTCTCTTTTCATTTCTCTAGTCGTTGCCTAGATACCCCCTGAGCCTGCGGCTTTATTAGCCTGGTACCCTGGCCCAATAGAAGAATATGGGCCAGGTAACCACTAAAAACTTCTGCTTTCCTATTGGATGAAAATTTCGCGCGTTTTTAGTGGCTATGAGTGAAACTGCAATCGTCATAAGTGGATTTAGCCCTGATGACGCGAGAATGAGATTAGTGGTTACCTGGCCCATATTTCTTTTGAAATTGGGCCAGGGTACCAGGCTACGGCTTTATTAGCTGGTGATCACACGAGCACGAGCACGAGACACATTACGGCGGGAGGAAAACCGGAGTACCCGGCGAAAAACCCTCGGAGTATAGGAGACAAACAAGAATGACTGGTGTCGGTTCAAATATATATTTATATATAAATTCAAATATAAGGGTCGCGTTACCGACACAAGTCACTGTCTACAATATATACGAAGACAGAGTGTTTCAGACAAGGAAATCATTTTTACAGTCCATATTTGCCGACAAAAGCTTCGGCACGGCAGATCCCATGCGGTTTCGTGGAAATTTTAAATGCATTTCTGAGTGATTTCTCTCCGAAAGAACCGGATTTAGAGTTAAAACCAATTGCCAGCGAGTCGAAGAACGGCTAAGAAAGTTATGCAGTGAAATTAAAGCAAAGTTCGTCGGCAAGAAGGCACAAGCTAATCATATTGTTTCCTTGTCCTTGGGGAACGCAAACGTCCCAAAGAGGATAATTGGGAGGTTTAAGGGATATACGCGACGACCGCTGACCGACAGACGCGCTCGCTCAAATGTCCGCAATTTCTGGCCATGATATTGAAATGTTTATAAGAAGTGTCCATCCTTCTGCATGCTGTGGGAAAAAATGAAGACCCCCTTTTTAATAAAATTATTTCGGAACCCCCCCCCCCCCCATTCACAATACAGAAAAATCTCGGGACACCCCCCATTTCTCCTCCAGCCCCCCCCTCCTGTCCATATTTAATGACCGGTCCCTTAATTGCTACAATAGTTACACGAAGTAGAAAGCGACTCTACTTCCCCAACGATTGTCGCCACTTGTCTCAAAACGATTTTAATAATTGCACAGCGTGTGACACGATGCAATGGTTGCGAGATAAGTTGGATAAAAAATTGCACTGACACCGCATGTAGCCTATTGCAGCGCGACTTGATTTTCTCAGAACCAATAGAAAATTAAATTGGGAATAAGTTTACTTTGTTCTTGAATTTTAATATGCATGCCAGTGAAAGCTATTTTGAATTTCACTTTACCTATAAAATCTTCTGGTTTCACGAGCTTTTTCATTTTGTCGGGAGTAAGAGTACAATAGTGCCAGTCCTCTTCAATTATTGCTTCCATTCTCTTGTAGAAATTGACAGCGACTTCGTTACCGTTTAACACAAACCAACGTATTTTGGATAAACCGTTATCGAGAGCAGACTTGGAAAACCCCAAAATAAAACAAGATTGAATTAATCAGAAAGAATGTTAGGCAGTGCACTATATTAAATTGACGATTGCCTCTAAAGCTATACATTCAGACGGAGTGCCTGTGCCCATTGCCCGAACACTATACTATAGTATATATGTAGTCTGAACACAAATAAACAAGACTAAGCATTGTATACACCGGCAGTAGACACTCAGTCTGAACGTAACCTACAAGCCATGTCCCTATAGCAACGGGGTAGTGGCGGCGTAGAAACCAGGGTATTTGTAGAAACCAGGGTATTTGTGAAAGTAACATATTTTGCTTACTTTAGCTCATGTTATAAGCGTAAATGTTTCATTTTTATGATTTAAAGTAAATAATTGTGATGATTTTCACTATTGTACGCGAATTTCAAGCCAGAAATTATTATATACTTTCAAAAAGATATATCGACTCAATTATATATGGACTCAGATAAGTTTATTTTAGTAAAGGCTTATTAACCGAGTTCGAGGTCTGTACGGGAAAGTATTTGCCTGAGGTTTTCGTACAGACAAAGCGACGAAGGAGCGAGGTTTGTGCGAGAGAAACCGAGGGCAAATTTTCCAACGAATATATCTAATTCGCTTTTATTTTCATTCAAATAAACTCAGTAATTTTCCCGCCAAAACTTGCAAGTCATTAAAAAGGACCGTAATGCCCTCTCACATGCAGTGCCGAGAGGGCATTACGGCTTTTTCCGGACCTCTCAGCAACCAATCAGCGTGCGCCGTTTGGCGTAATGACCCGAAAACAAGCCCAGCCATATAATAATATGGAATAATGGACTGAGCAAAATCTTTTGCCTCGCCCTGAGTACTGAAATGTGTTAAATACAAAAACACTGTCATTGTGTCAGTTGCTAGTGACACGGTTTAGAGCCATTAGAGGCGTATATACAGTGCGTATATATACAGTACACCTATATATGCAGCAGTAATGACTATTAATAATGACTTAATGTACTACAACTTCTTCCTGCCTTGCCCGACAGTTGGATTCAGGGTTACCGCATGATATTTGAGGGAACCGCTCTGCGGAAGAGCGCGACAACGCTTGGATAAACACAAAGAATTAAGCGTCCGCAATCTTGTGAAAGCTTGAATAGAACTAGACTGTTTATTTTCAGGCCTCTTCTTCATACGAGTCACGATTTAGGGGCATTTACTATTTTTAGACTGTTGTATTCTATTGTGTTGCCTCGTTCTTTGAAAACCTCGCTATCTATTGTCTACCCCAAAATCAAGACTTTTTTGGTTTGCTCTTCTTTGATCTGGAGACTAAATAGAAAAGCAGAAAAGAGCCTCAGAAGTCCGACCAAGATTTTCATCAGAGCTTCGTTCATTTGCACTCCAACTATTAAGAGAGCTCAGTGGTTAGAGCGCAAATGCCTCGATTCGGAGAAGTTGGGTTAAATTCCCGGTTGGGTCAGTCAAATACTCAGATTTTTCATCATATATTATATAAATTGAAATATACCGTGCTTCATATATTGGACATAACAAAGCTCTACTTGGTGAACAGCAACGTCTACTTACCTTGGAGACACATTTAAAAAATTCATAACCAACTCCTTTTTCTTAAAAAAACACAAAATTACGTGGTTAAACATATAGACCCAGCGACTCAGACTAGTTACCATAATGGAAAGCATACTGAACACATCCCACCCCACATGGGAATGATGTGCATGAAGTTGAGCGGCAAGCCCTTAAATCGGCATGTCATCAATGGTGCCAGCTCCAGCGTCTACACTGTTGAACTAGACAAACAACAACAAGATTGTTTCGACAATAGGATGATAAACGCAAATAATCACTCCTGGCGCAATTGCGCTTAACTTTGGCGACATGTTGTTTCGTTCGATTTTGTCACTATATTTGGTTCAGGATTTTCACAGTTTATTATTAAAACTTATAATACATATATATATATATATATATATAAATATATATATATATATAAATATATATATATATATATAGTTCAATCTACAGACACGGTGTTTCGCTGTACAACAGCTCATCAGTGTAGCTTGGAACAATCTGAATGAACTTCATCAATTACTTATACACATGCGATCGTCGGTGACAACCGCATGTGGGACAGCATCGGTGAAATACATTCAGATAGCGTGAAGTGCGCATGGGCCCAGAGTGCTCAAACTTCCACAAGGGTAGTGAGCGTTGCATTATCGCTAATAGGTACCCACGGCAACTTCACAGAGTGCTCAACAACACCGAAGTAAAGGAGCGTATATATATATATATATATATTTTGTCCTTTTTTTATCTCTCTCGACTCTCGACTTCTTTGTCTCGATTCTCGACTTTTTTGTCTCGACTCTCGACTTTTAGTCTCGACTCTCGACTTTTGGTTTGGCCTGCAAATAAAAATTGTCTATAGTATATGACATCTCAGAATGATCCTTGCTCAGACCAATAGAAAGAAAGCATATCAATACCATGCATGCCTATTAAACTTCAAGCCTACGCAGACTATGGAACACTACTACCAGAGCTTATTTTCAGCCACAAACACATTATGGAGGATTCTGAGGGGGGGAGGGGAGGGGGAGTGGGTGGTCTAGATCCCATTTCCCAATGTACAGCAATTTTAGCAAATTGCAGTCCCATTGCCAACAATCTTAAAATCCAAATCACATGTTCTCCTCAATAAAATTTTTCTTACTGGCACTCTAATCTCATTTGTAGTGGTAAAATCCCTAAATTTGAACTCTCGTTCTGGATTGAAATGTCGTTCCGGAATCATGTAAAGGCGGTGCGAGATATCATTTCGGAATGAAAAATGTGACCGGGAGGACTAGAGCGAACAATGCATGCGTGTTTTCTAATATTTATAGATTTCAGATTTCCCGCGGATTTCAATCCTGGAACCTAATTCCCATGTAAACACGGATTGACTTCGCATTTCAATCCGGATTGAAACTCAATTTGGATTGAAACTCAATCTGACAATGCTATACTGATCCTCCTTTTGAAATTCCGGCCAGAAATCATAAAGCGTTAGCAGTTGTACGTTCTGTTAATTCGTCTGCGGGGAAAATGTGTTTGTTTGTGCCACAAGAATGTGTTTTGAAGTTCAAACAAATTAATATTTCACACCAAATTTTAATAAACCACACAATACACAGCATACAGACTAGTTCCTAGTCCTCTTTTCTTTCGATAACTTATTTTGGTGACGTCACAGAATAGGGATCGAGCGAGAGGATTAGCGGGAAATGGTTCGTCTTTATCCATCATGATCCTGCTGGAGCTCGGATTCTTTAATTTTTATGAACGAGGGCACTGCGGTTTTAAACAATTTTCTTCTTGAGGGCAGACACCAAACGAGTAAGTTTCTTTATTTTACCTTTCGTTAAAAGGTTGGTACATACGAGGGTATTGCTTTATCATAAAAGTAGTGTTCTGCATAGGAAGTGATTGTGTTGAAATACATTTATACAATTCGAAATATGCTACTTTCACGATTCGGCAGCAGACCAACCTTGCTATATGATGTTAGCAAAGGCCTCTCACAATTTCGGTCTGCCGCTCGGCGTTAAAAAATAGAGGCCTGGGAACTAGGCTGCACAGCATATACCAAAAACAAATATGAAATATCGCTCTCTGCGTTTTATAATTGTTATCAGTAAAAAAACACAATTCAAGCCGTACCTCTTGATTCAGGCCTGACGTAGACGTCCTCAATATAAAGACTTCTCCCATTCCACGTTGAATACACTTCAACATAGACAACATGACCCACTATAACGTCCTTACCTGAAAAAAACCCAACAAAACAGATCCATGAGGAACATCCAAGTTCGATAAAATATCTTAGGACGGAAAATCTGGCCATGGCGCTAATACATCACATTTCAAAAAATCTAATATTTCAGAATGATTACGAGTGCTATATGAGGGTAGGGTCTTGAAAATCAGTACACGATGTTCTTATATTATACCCTTGCACGACCATCATACATGCACATACCTTCACGTTCCTCTTCAGCCACTAGACATTTAAAGGATGGTGATTCCCCAAATCCATTTTCTATCAGATCTGGGTAAAATATATAAGATAAAAGGATGAATCATGCATGCAATGTTTCGGAAGAGAGTACGCGAGATTTTTAATTAACTTATTAGAGACCCTTTTCCAATCAGTTTCAATGTAGTTTGAAAAACTAAATTATCAGATTTTTGGCCATTTTTCGCACGGTCAAGGGAGAAGAACATGGATTTGTCTACCGATCGAAATATAAGCCAAACCAACGAAAATTGAGACTCTAACAACTCCGAAAGTAAGTATAAGCATTTCTCTGTTGTAATTTTTTCGTAGATTAGCAATAACTTGGTAAAATTTGGCGAAAACCTTCTTGGCCAATCTGCCATGCATCGAACAAAAATTACAAAATGTTGCCTAAACTTTGCAGCGTTGTAAATGGCAAACAGGAGTAAATGTAATACAAAATAACCTGAATAGCTGACACCTAAAAACGATCTTAATGATATTATGGCCTTATGTTGTGGTATAATTCTGTTTTAATCTGTAAATTTCCAAAATAGTGTGTGTGTGTGTGTGGGGGGGGGGGGGGGGGGGGGGGGGTCGTCACAGTGGGCGGTCTTCAAAAACCAATATAATATTTGCATTTTATTGTATTTCCTTGATTTTTTCAATTTGAATTTGTGAAATGATGCCTTTCATTTTATTAATACAAAGTTTGTTGGTAAAATAATTTATGGTCTAAATAGCTACCTTTTTGTTATAGATTATAATTAATAATATTTTTATAATAATTAGCCTAAATTAGCATAATTTGAAAAATGGGTTGTCCGACAACGTAAACTTTGAATAGTAGAGGTAAAAACGATTCAAATGATATATTGTGGTATTATTTTTGTGTTATTGTGCCATGCTAATTCACAAATTTCTGAGACAACCTGCTTGCTGTGAGTGATTTTTGAGCTGGACAGGAAAGAAATAAAAAAAATAGCTTAATAGCTTTGTCATCACTGCCATGGCATGGGGCCCTTTAGAACTTTTTCACAACAATGAGGACCTTATGGCTTGATAAAATGGGACAAATTTTGGGTAGGTGGGGGGCCACAAACATTTTTTCAGGGCCTTGGAGACTGACTAACGAACGGACGGATGGATGGATCTACCAATAGTACGCTATGGGAAAATTTGAGGATACGCTCGCTCTCAGTGGAATCGTTGTTTGCAACATATGGAAGGGTAAGGAAGCGTTACCATTCTTGGGCGGATTTTAACGCAAATTTAAGCGATATAGGTTAGTTCTCGGGTTTTTTACTAAAACAAAATTATTTGTTTTCTTTTCAGTGACAAACTTTTAGTAGTATACGGAAGGGTTCTGGTGCGGACGGTGCTATTCGCACCACACCTGACCATATAAATTTATGCGTCTTAGCAGCGTCGCTCAATTCAACCATGACGTACCCCATCAATCATTCATTCTTTTTTACGAAACAAGTGTGATTGACAGTTTACTTAACGAGACAACTAAACTTTTCTTTTTTTTCCCCATCTATACATCTGTCGTTTAATTTTGAGTTCAACTAGTGTCTAAGAGAAAAGCCAAAGCAATACAAAACAATCACATCAGTGGTGTTTATGAAAATAGACTTTCACAATTAAGTTTTTTTTCAGTTTTATTATGTATTCTATACAGTTAACAAATACAAACTTAAGTTTACTCAACTTTTTTTTTCAGAGATAAATACGTCTTTACGTTTTCGAAGCATGATAACAAATTAATGGTTTGAGCTATTACTCCAAACCGAAATATGTTTTAACAGTGTGCCGGGGAGGGGCAAATCAGATCCCACGCGTCCCATTTCAAGAATACACCTCGTCTCCTCCCTCACGCCCACATCCCCCCAAATTACACCTCCAACACACCGGTTTTAAATATTACTTGAAACTAACTATTATGGCCGGAGGGCATTTTTTGTGGCCCTGGAATTTTTTGAATCCTTTGTTGTGGTGCTGTGGCCCTAACTCTTGAATGCACCACGCTTTCCCTACCCCCACACCCCCCCCCCCCCCCCCCTAAACATACCCCCAAAAACCTCCACTCGTTTCAAAGCCTTCTTCTCGCGGCTTTTCAGGTTGTTTGGGGGATGTGGAAGAGTTAGGAACGAGATGAGGTGTATTCTTCAACGGGACGCAATTAACGGGTCCTGTAAACATTGTTAAAACATATTTAGCTTTACCTAGAAAGCGTAAGGACGTCGACTTCCTATCTGTGAAAAAGAAGTGGAGTAAACTTTCGGCTATTTGTTAACTGTATAGAACAAAACTGCAAATTTTGATTGTGAAAATCTACAGTGGTGTAGCCAGGGTCTTGACTTTGAGGGGCAAGAACCTGGAGCTCCTTGGGGGGTCAGGGGGAAAATGTTGGGTTTCTAGGGTCTCTGAAACACTATTTCCTGCATTTTGAGGCAAATATTTAAGAGTAATCAGAAACTAAGCCATATATTACATAATTTTGTTGAAATCAAACCAGAATATCTTTAGATTTATTTATAAAGAAGTCGTTGATGTAAAAACAAGTTGGAGGCATTTTATATAGACCCTTAGGGCGCTTTCCAATTGACAAGGTTAGACTGGTCAGTCCGGCCAGAATGGACTTGCTTTTGATTAGGACCAAATTTTCCAGTCAGACCATCCCAGGCCTCAAACGAATCGTGTTCCATTTCACCGGACTGACCGGTCTAACCGTGTAAATGGAAATATATTATTCGCATTGTAAAAAAAAAGTATTGTTTACTTTTCTCACGTGCTCACATTACTTCGCGTTAGGCTTGCCATTAACACGTTATTTTGAGCGTGCAATTCTGATTTCAAAATATTACCACACCTTTTTCAGTTATTTCAACAACAGTTTCTTCTATATTTTGATGAACAACCAAATCCTTGATGTGCAATAAAAGAAAAGAATGTTTTATATAATATAATTAGAACAGTAAATTCCATTTGGGGCCAAAGAAAAGCCTAAAAAGATCAAAAATCATTATTGTTAGAATGCATGAGGGAAGTTTGAAAAGTCGTGAGAAAAATGTGCTGACCCAAAAAAGACATGACAGAGTTAAAAAGACATTAAGTTAATATTTCACTTAAGAATGACAACAGTCAATAGGATTGTACTAAAGGAAAGAAAAAAAGAACAAACTGTTCGCTATTATACTACCAACAATGAAACTGTTTTTAAAGTGGCACTACGACGAAAAAATCGTAAAATAAAGTAAACGATAAACAAGTAAACTATAATTTCCAAATGAGGAATACCGGTCTTTTCAGTTTCTCAAAATATTGTCTCGTTCTCGAGATATTTAAGTTTCCGCAGCAGTTGTCGTAATGGTGCTGTCTTTTCTGCTAATTGCGACGAAAATCTGTTTTGCCCATCACTGTCTCCAACTCCTTCTTTGAGGTAGGTGCAACCATCTGCTTTATCGCTTCAACTTTCTCCGGATCGGATTGTAGACCTTAATGTACAGTAGACTTGTGACAGTAAAATGATACCTCTTGTACACCAATCATTATCTTCTCGGAGTTTAACTTTAGATTTCTCTCTTGGCATCGCTCCAGCAGTGCTAGGAGATTCTCGCCGTGCTCATGACTCTCTTGTAACTCCGTGGAACAAAATATCATCAATGATCACCGCTACACCATCTAATTTCTCAAGTGCCTGGTGGATCCTTTTCTGAAAAATTTCCTTCGCGTAAACACAGTACCGAATGGCAACCTTGTAAATCTCCATCTCCCATAAGGTGTGTTAAACTAGTTGTCAGCATACACTGCTTTGATCATCGACTTCGGTTTGCCAATATCCAGATTTTGCCTCCAATTTACTGCTAATTTCCTGATTGTTGGTTGGGTAGTGTTCACGCATAATCTCTTGATTGAGATCCCTTGGATCTATGCATTATTAATGCATAGACAATCAGACCCTTTCTTCTCAATAGCAACTACATTGAATTAACCCAAGGGGTGGGCTCATCTACTTGTGCCAACTACTCACATCCTCTCCATGATTTCTAACTCTTTCTTTATTCTATCTTTCAATGCAAATGGCACTTTCCGCACCGGGTGTATCTTGGGAATGCCAGGGTACTGTATACAAGGGGTAACCAAGGATCCTATAGCCTACTTTAGGTAGCCAGTAGTCACTGTCACCCATGTAGCCCATGTACCCCCATGCCACTGTAGCCCATGTTGCCACTGTAGCTAACCCATGTTGCCACTGTAGCCAATGGAGCCCATGTAGCCAATGGACTAGTTAGTCCATGTAGCCACTGTCACCCATGTAGCCCATGTACCCCCATGCCACTGTAGCCCATGTTGCCACTGTAGCTAATGGAGCCCATGTAGCCAATGGAGTCCATGTAGCCAATGGAGCCCATGTAGCCAATGTAGCCCATGTACAGTAGCCACTATAGCCCATGTAGCTAATGTAGCCACAGCTGTTGCCCATGTAACCACTGTTACCCATGTAGCTAATGTAGCCATGCGCTGTTGCCCATGTAGCCAATGTAGCCACTGTTACCCATGTAGCTAATGTAGCCATGCACTGTTGCCCATGTAGCCAATGTAGCCACTGTAGCCACTGTTGCCCATGTAGCCAATGTACATAGTCACTGTAGCCACTGTTGCCCATGTAGCCAATGTAGCTAATGTAGCCATGCACTAGTTGCCCATGTAGCCACACTATGAGTGTAGCCACTGTTACCCATGTAGCCCATGTAGCTAATGTAGCCACTGTTACCCATGTAGCCAATGTAGCCACTGTTAGCTAATGCAGCCACTGTTACCCATGTAGCCACTGTTGCCCATGCATGTAGCTAATGTAGCCACTTAATTAGTGAAATAAAAGTAGCGTGCTGCGTAGGCAGTGTTGAAACAACAATCGAAATATAGTAACCTTCGGCAGTATATCTAACCTAAGTTACTATATTTCGATTAATGTAGCCACTGTTACCTATGTAGCTAATGTAGCCAATGTAGCCCATATGTAGCCCCTGTCACCCATGTAGCCACTATCACCCATGTTACGTACCACTGACTGTAGCCCATGAAGCCATTGGCTCCATGCAGTGGCAACTACATGGGCTACAGTGGCTCCATGGGCTCCAATTGGTTCCAGTGGCAACTACACGGGCTACATGGATTGGGTGACAGTGTTAATATATTAATTATATATAATAATAAACAATTTTGCTTTGAACTTGATACAAAGCAACAGTTTATTTATTAATTAATTTTATCTACAAGTCAACGTTGGCAGAACTTTAACAGAACAACTTTCCTCAACGTACAGTATATTGCATTAATTCTGTTATGGCACGTTTCCATTCATAAACAAAACTAACCTTAATGTGCTGCAAAATTGCACCGCAATCCTTAGGCTTTGCGTGCCTTATAGTAAAACTTTGAGTTGGAGAGTTTTCCTTGTTCGTCTGAAGCTGAGAACTCATGATATATCGAGTGATATATAGATAATAGATTGCATAACAGAATTATAAATATTTATTATAAATATGTCCCAATTTTGTCGAGAAGAGACTTCATGTATGCCTATTATTTTGTCTTCACAATTTCTTTATGTCACGCTGTGACCTGGTCACGCCTATAGAAAGTGTGGTTTATCAACCTCGTTTACATGTAATACTGCTGCTATATGATCGAAGATTGAGCTGTGTTGAGTACGTTTCTTTTATGTTTTGTCTGTGGATGCAACAGAACTAAAGTTGCTGCACTCCTGTCACAATTTTTAATCTGCACTGACTCAACAAATCAGCAATTATTCAGGTAATTTTAGCTCGAATTTTATAACTAATAAGCGGCAGTATAAATAATTTCAATATCTGATGTAAATATTTAAAACACGAGCAGGAGTGTTTTATCAGATTTAAAACCACGAGGGCGCAGCCCGAGTGTTTTAGATCTGATAAAACACGTGATGCGAGTGTTTTGAATGGCTTCAAAAACGATTCGTTATTGGATGTTACACTGTATGTTCATTAGTATTCTTTATATAAAATTGTATGTTCATTAGTATTCTTTATATAAAATTGTATGTTCATTAGTATTCTTTCTGACGTCAAGAAGTTTTATCAGGTATAAAACCACGGACATGGTACTGATTTCCTTTATGTTTTCCTCATGAATTATTAATGAGTTTTTGAAGCATAGAATAGAATAGAATAGATAGAGAATAATCGGGAAAATTATAGCGGAAAAATCAATAAAACACTCTATTTTATATAATAAAATAGAATAAAACTTTATTTCACGAGGGAAAAGACGTATTAACCAAAAAGTTATCTAACATACACCCCTCAAAATATAACAATAATTACAAAATGATATACGAAACAGAATACACTATTTTAATATTATATGGAGAAGAGTATTTTAGTAGCAATTAAGGCTACCTCCACACCTATAGTATACGTTTTCGTAGCGTTTTCATATTGTTCTCCGTCCTCAAGGGAATAGAAAACAATGGTCTACTTACCTGAAACAATATGAAAACGCTACGAAAACTTATACGTGTAGACGTAGCCTAAAATACTCGTAGAATCCATATTTCACTACATCCAGGAACTGAGTAGCCTGCGAACCCAGAGATGTATTTTTCTCACTGATTTTTCTGCCCTTGTGCCTCCCGGGAAAACTACATCGCGGGAGGCAAGAGGGCAGAAAAATACATCTGGGTTCGCAGCCTAGGAACCGAGTGGTGTATTTCTCTTATGTAATGCACTTGTCAAAGTTTAGCCCCAGGGGAGGGGGGGGGGGGGGGGATGGGCAAACCCATGGGAATTTGACATTTTTAAAAAATTTACATCAAATTCCTTACCAATGGGACAAACATTTGTGTCAAATAAAGAAGAAAACTTCTCTGTGCAATATTAAATAAAACACAAAAATACAATAAAAACAACTCATATTTTAATTTACTTACCAGATTTATCACCACAAAGCAATTCCAAAAAAAATATGGTGGGCTTTTCACTCAGTTTCCATGTGTTCATAATTGGTGGTCACCAGACCCCACACAAACATGTCAAATATCCTCTCTCAGGATGGTTGTTTTTGTCAAATCCCCTTGGGTTGCCCATCCCCCCCTGGGACAGGTGCATAATGCTCGCGAGTGACATATCGACAAGTCAAAATTTACGCCTTTTGCCTGTAAGTTTTGAATTACCGGTAAGTAAATTTGAGCCATAAACTTCTCTTAATTTACTTTTTCATGTAAAAAATAAAATGACGTATTCGAAGAAGCTGTTGTATTTTTATTTGTATTGTCTAAAAGTTTTAAGTCAAGTGGTTGTAGTTTTTGCATTAAACCCAGTTTATCAACCTCACTTCCACACATAATGTCATTAAATAGAACATTACACGGTTGCTCAAAGATATGGATTTTATGTTCTTGTGGCAAGAACAATGTCTCACTCGTTCACTGCGCTCACTCAGGAGATATTGTCCTTGCCACTCGAACATAAAATCCATATCTCCTCGCCACCATGTAAATGATGTAATATCCCCTTTATATACATACAGGGAATAAATATTAAGTCAACTATAGTTAAGTAGAAATACATTTTACAATTCAATAGAAATTTATAGTTTTAAATTGATTAACTAATTAATTAATCAATAGTTACTTACTTAATTAATTAATTAATTAATATTAATGAAGACTCTTAGTTTTTTCTTTTTCTGCTTTAAATTGGCTAATTTGCTTTAACAGCTTGACACATTATTTGACAACTAAACCTGTTACCAAGTTGCATGTACATGTATTTCAATCATTGCCAATGCACACTTATAAAATGTATCTATTGGGTCATATCCCAGAAAAGATCCATGCTCCTTTTGTATCTTGTTTATTACTTTCAGAATTTGTTTAATCACTGCGCTTTAATCAGATCACAACAGCCAGCTTGTATAAACTCACTAAGTATCTCAATGTAATCAACAATGATAATTAACATTAAGATACAACAGCTCCCCCACAGAGGGAATTTGTGCCATCCAAAGGGGGAAGGGGTAAAATTAGCTACAGATTTACTTAAATTATTGCATGATGTCTGAAAAGGAGGGGACTGGAGGATCCATTTTCCATTTCCTCCAACAATTTGTGCCATCCAAAGGGGGAAGGATTAAAATCAGTGGCATAGTGAGAGAATTAGTGATGCCAGGGCTGATGGGAAACAGAGATTCTTGTGTCTCTGAAATGGCATTTCTTGCATTTTGAGAATGCTTTTCTCATATTTTCAGTTGTGCCACCGAGCTGGATTCAATGTCTTCAATTGGTGTTAAACAGAAAGCCTAGCTAGTATAGAGGTTCCTAAAAGATCTCTAGCCCTTAAGTAGAAAACATTTAATTTGTTAAAAACAACAAGTAATTACTTTAATTTTGTATAAGGATCGATCAGACACATTAATAAAAAATAAATAGTAAAATTAATTATTTGATATGTGTGGCCAGGTGACCAAATTATCATTTGGTGACCAAAAATTATTATACTAAAAATAATTAAATTATCATTATCATTTGTGACCCCCAGTTGGTGAAAGAAATCAGTGTTAATTTGTAACTGCATGTGACTTTAATTTACGTCTCTGAGCTGCTTGCACACTCTTCTAAAGGCCACTGGTCTAACTCTAAGTGTTTAATCATCCCACATTACTAAGCATGACTTAATAAGCCTTCCAAGGCTGCATTAAGTTCTGGTGTGGCCCTGAGTTGGGTACTAGAAAAACTTTAATAGGCCCAGAGTTGACTCAGAGGTGAATCTAGCATAAAGCTGTATATCCCTTATTTATTCTAAAATTTTAATATATTTTAGATGTATATGTATATTCTATCTATTGTCAGTTTTAAACAGCTATTTTCCATGCTTGCATGGGTTAGCCGGATTTTTACATGATGGCAGCTTTCCATGCCGCACAATCTAATGCTAAAGTTCCTTTTGCAAACCCCTCTTCGCTATTAAATCCGTTTTCACAGCCTGTTCCCATATCTACTAATACATAGGTCTTCCCTTCTTCCAGGCACATTTAAGTCAGTGACATTTTTGTCCGAAAAATTAAGAGTCGACTGTCGATTATTAGATCGTATTCAACATACGAGTTTCTTCGTGAGATATACATCTAGCGTATGTGATATAGCCCTTAGTATAATTTTAAACCGGGCAACTGCAAAACAACTCTGATATATTAACATATACATATATATTAACATATAACATGATATATTAACATATACATATATATTAACATATACATATATATTAACATATACATATACTACTCAAATCAGTAGAGCGAGACATAGACGATGTTTTCATCGCTTCCGAAGCGACAGTTTCGTTAACCACAGATCAATTTCAAAGCAATCACGAGGTGTATTCTTATGTACCACGTGATAGCTTGTTTACGAGTTTATATTAATGTTAAAACAGTTCAAAATATAATTTTTCATGAATATTTAACAGCAATATTACCCGAATTTACCCGGACGCCTGGTACGCCTATGGATGCGCGCGCAACACTCTGAAACTCGTCTGTTTTCTACAGAATTAGACAATAAAATAAATATGTGCGCTATTATTAAGCCTATATTTGCTACTGTATGTTCTTAATTTCTTTCCAAGAATCTTCAAAGAAACTTGTTTAATTAAGTAAATTTATCATATTCGCGAACTCGAATTTGGGAAATTACTTGCAATGTTTCTCTTAACTATTAAAATGTGTTATTGTCAATGTTTGATTTTCTTTCACCTTTTAAATGCAAAATCTTCATTTTGCGGAAATAATGCGAAAAATCCGCATAGTACTGTATATAGGCAAAATAGAACAAAATGCTTTGGAAAAACCCATCTTATGCGTTTGGTCCGGTTGCGGAGTCCGTATAAAGGCTAGTCTCCACTCAGAATAGAGAAGTTTTCTTTGTCTTGTTCTTGATCGAAACTAATGGCTTTTACTCAAAGGAAACTTTACTATCCATTCTTGTTCTTGTTTTTTTGATGAGTGGAAACCAGCTTTAAGGAAGATAACGCACTGCTCGGTAGCCAATCAGAGATTCAGAGCTCGCAATTCAGTTGGATTCTAGAAAAATAATAGAATTCATTCTAATCATAGATTCCTGTTCATTGTAGGTTAGAAATTATGTCAAAATCTGTGTTGCCTCCTGTTGAAGTAAGTCGTGGATCAACTGGCGCTTTTGTCAGTGACTTCGTATCATTTAGTGGGACATATGCTGATCAGCCCCATATCCCTGGTGAAGTATTTTCATTTCCTATGGTTCAACAACAAGATGGCTTCAAATTTATCCAAGCAATTGTGATACCATTTCCTGATGATGCAGATGAAAGTCGGAATTATGGTATGTTCGAGGCTATATGTATCACTGTCCATGTTGATGCTACTTCTGGCTACAGCATCAGTAAAGAAACCGATATAAATGCAGATTTAAAAAAGAATCTAGCCAAATGGGTGGTTAATGGCGATGATTTGAGGAACATGAACATATTAAGCTACGAAGTTACTGGTTCATCTGATTCAGGTTCCATTATTTCAGTTACTCTAATATGCGATGTATACGAATACCGTGATTGGCTCGGGGATGTTGTTAAATCGCCTTTTCTCGACGAAGTCTGGAATAAGCATATGGAGTCTATCATTACCGAAGGTGTTTGTTATGTGCACGATAAAGTACCGGTTACTTTGCGCGATTCTTTGAGCTGTCGTGTCGAAGATTTTGCCAAGAATACCGCCGTTGATTTCCATCCAAAGTCGAATGATATTGTTCGTGATCTTGTACATCCTGCGTTGTATCCTTACATTACAGGAACTAGTAAAACTATCCCACAATTCACCCCGGTCGCTTTAAATGAGAAGTCTGATTTCTGGGGGCGACCTTATGAGGATTCCAAATATCAGTGGTTGCCAGCTCCATTCCAAATATCTGAAACCGGTGAATGTTCAATACTGGAATACATCAACAATCTTGATCGGAAAAGGTTTCCACAGTTATACAAGGATTTGGAATGCCTATTTGAAGTTTTTCTTCCTTACTTTGAAGAAGTGTGGTCTTATGCCAAAGCGATTACCTTCTTCAAAGGTGAAGATCTTGGTCTAGATGAATCAGGCGTGATAAATCCCCTCGCCAAAGAACCGGTCAGTTTCAAAGGACGAGAACTTCAAGTAATCACAAAGATTGTTGAATACAAGTTGAAGCCAGGACAGAAGTACGAAGGAGTATGGCATGCCGAAGGAATGTCTCACGAAAACATTGTAATGACAGGTATGAATCATTATTTGTGTTTCATGTAATGTTTAGAACACGTACGAGGCTCCACAATAATAGGTTTATCGGGACGCGGGATGACAATTATTTTGATAACGAAAAACAGGATACAAGAGAAAAAATGGACGAGATTCTGGATTTCAAAAATTGAAGGGAAACGAGATCGAGAAATATTTGCTGTCGTGAATCGCGAAATAAGGAGAATTAAAAAACGGGATTCGGGATTTCTTAGACCCCGTTTACACTAGAGCAAAAGTTTTCGGATTCGTAAATGTTTCCGGATTCACTTCGTACCGAGTATTCGGATTCATTAGGCGTTTACACTACAACAGTATTCGCAGATTCGGCCCTTTACACTAAACTCCGAATGCCTTTAATTCAGTTAATATGTTGATCATGTTGGTTCCACCACAACCTCACATGACTACGAGCGGAAGAGCATCTGAATTCATCGTAAGGTTCACACTACGTAATGTCCCGGATTCAAAAGTATTCGGATACGAAGTTTCTACATTTTTTCCCGGATTCGAAATCTCCGGATACGTGATCAAACCGGAAAGTTTTTACTCCGGATTCATTCTTTTGTGTGTAAACGGCAAAACGAATCCGGTACTAAAATGTTCCGGATTCGTCACGAATCCGAAAACTTTTGTTCTAGTGTAAACGGGGTTTAAGACTACGCGTTTACACTACAGCAAAAGTTTCCGGATTCGTAAATGTTTCCGGATTCACTTCGTACCCAGCCTAGTCCCGTCGTTCTTAAGCGCGCGTGTATATGATGAGACTGGTACCTAGGTCTGACGTCATCGCTCAAGCGATCTAGAACAGTATTTCATTGATTTCATACACTTGACAAGGTTAAAACACAAATTGTTTACGCTTGATATACTTTCAATAGGAAAGAAATGGTAAACCATATGTAACTTTTAAACAAGCACGTTTTAACAACTAAGAAATTCTAAAATAAGGGCTTTTAACCCGCCGAGTAAATTTCGTCTTCGAAGTCCAGCAGTTCACTTAAGTTTAACGAGTTCATCATCTTCAATATCTTCCGTACTTCGTAAAAATATTCGTTGTAATAACTTACCAATGTTAACGATTCAATTTTAAATACACACGGCATTACAAAATGCGACAAAATCACAACATTCTGCAACCACAAATTATCAATTTAAGACACAGCGTCATTAATACTCAAATACAGGTCAAGTGGTATGAATATCAAATAATAAGCTTGATTTAATCACAGATCAAGCAGGTTCTTCTTGGGTTGGAACAAGTAATAAAACAAATCAAAATTACAGAATTACTCACCTGATTTTGTAGCCGTTGTGAAATTCTTTTACGAGCGGGATGGGGCCTGGTAACCAGGGCCCACTTTTTGAAAATCAGGGACCATTTTACCGAAGTCTGCTCGCAGCGCTCGGGTAGACACCCAATGCTAGCGGGCAAATATTAAAACAGCGAAGATAGAGAGCCTGGGACTAGGCTGCTTCGTACCGAGTATTCGTTAGGCGTTTACACGTGTTTACACTTTTCTTGTGCGTAAACGGCAAAACGAATCCGGTTTCAAAAAGTTTCGGATTCGTCCGGCATGCACGAATCCGGAAAGTTTTGCTCTAGTGTAAACGGGGTTTAAATGACGAAGACGGGATTTGGATCAGCTAACCAAACTTGTCGGGATACGGGAAAGGATACATGTATAGCAAATATCGAACGGGTTCGGGATTTAAGAAGTCTATTGTGGACCCTCACGTACGGCAGTTTAAATATCTTCGAGCGCGCACCGCGAGTATCTTTATTAGACTTGATAAAAGTGCTGTGAGTATTTTGAACAGCTTCAAAAACGTTCCATTGTTGGTTGTTTTTGCTTTCTTATTCAATTTCTAATAGCGATCCGTCGTGATGATGTCGAGTCACTATTTATGTTTGTCCGCTTTTACCCATAATTCTTGCAGTCCGAACAATAGATAATGGCTCATTTGCAGTCATTTGAAAGTCAATTTTGGTTTGTTTGTCCGCATTTTGTTCTATAAATAGCAGCTCGACGGTACGCTATTAGGATGACATTTTTATATAAAATTCTATGTTCGTTAGTACTCTTTCTGATGTCAATAAGTTTTATCAGGTGTAAAACCCACAGCCGAGATACAGAATTTATTTTCCTCATGAATTATTTAAGGTATTTATTTCCTGAGCCGAGACAGTGATATAAAGGGAGGAGACTTAAGGTTTAAACGAGCGTTTACCGAGGATGAAAGATACCACGTGTTTTGGGAAGTGCCACAGCAACGCCCTTTTCTTGTTGACAAAACAGCTGGGGAAGGGTTTGTTCCACTTGGTCGATTCCCGACAGAAGAAGGGTATTTGTTGGTGTTTCCAAATTGTCATATTCATCAGATTGCTAAGATGGTGAATACTTCATCCACTAAGTCATCGTCTCGCCAAATCGTTGTGTTCTTTGTCGTGAATCCTGAGAAAAAAATCATTTCAACGAGAGAAGTTCCACCACAGCAAAATGTGATCAGTTTGTCTGATGCAAAAGCGTATCGATTGGAGCTGATGTCGGAAAGAAAATATAACAAAGAAAAATTGAATGTAAGAGACATTGAGCTCTGTGAGCATTAATATTTTCGTGATCGAGACCTTAATTTTGATAGACTTAAAAACAATTAATATTTGAATTCTTCTTGTCGCTCTCTGAATGGACTAAAAACTTGTTAAAATAATTGAATGTGTATAGAGTTTCAGCTAGTATTTATTGTAGTATATAATATCATTCACGACTGCTTTTTTCGAAATGTGCTTTTTGCACGAGTGCATTTTTTCAAACGCGTCTCATGGGGGAGGTAGGGAGCTGTAAAACAAAACTTGTTTCGTATTGAAACAGAACATTTAATGAGAAACGTTTGTGAAAGTTAGAGAGAAATTGAAATAGCTGAGGAGTGCAAATATCCACCCTTCGTATTCTCAAACTTTCACTGCATATATGGACCAGACTCCAAGTGTTTTTATTATACAGCTTGATTCAACTATGAACGATGTTTTCTAATTCTTAATTAGAACTCCAAGGATTAGCTAGAATTAGACGTAAAAATAAGGTTTTTTTTAAAAATGCGCATTTTTGTTTCATTTGCGAAAAATGCACATTTTTGTTTCATCAGATCAAAGTAAACAGGAATTTTGTTCCTAAACGTTCGTTCGTACAACAACCGTGGTACAACGCGAAGTCATTTTGTTTTCCTGGGGACGTTGAGACAAACACCAAAAGGCGAAGTTTGGGGGAAAAAGTGGGGTTTTTTTTTAAAAAAGAAAAAACGCGGCTGGTGCATTCCTCCCGACCATGTTTCAAGAAAGGCTCAAAAGATGATAGTACTAAAAAAGACACGACATAAAAATTTAGGTAATAAAGAGACATTGC
Organism: Paragorgia papillata; assembly: GCA_035771165.1. NCBI lineage: Eukaryota > Metazoa > Cnidaria > Anthozoa > Scleralcyonacea > Coralliidae > Paragorgia > Paragorgia papillata. The sequence continues at coordinate 8,507,946 of JAWNZC010000014.1, forward strand.
ACTCTTTCCGAGGCTGTTCCAAAATCACAATTATCTAAAAACCTTGGAATTTTTGGTCACTTTCCAAAATGTTGAAAACCATAACAGTTACATGTATTATCGCAAATATACGAATACAGTAGACTCGCTCACAAAATAAGGGCGAGTTGTCTAATATTGTTTCAGTACAAATTTCCCGTCTTCTATGGTTGGAAAAGCAATATTTTTAATACGTTGTTTTAAACTAAACGAGATTGGTGTCAAATGCGTTGAAGTAACAGTAACAACCAAGGTTAACTCATGTAATACCATGATCGCCTCGGATTCTTTTGTTCTCTTAGGGAAATTTAATCGCTAAATTCCCCACGTTTATTTGTTTGAAAACTACTCATGCATACAAATTAGGGAAAACTCCAAAACGGGGAAAAATTAGAAATTTTCCCTAATTTGTATGCATGAGTAGTTTCCAAACAAATAAACGTCTCACACAACAAAATAATGACTTTATTATACATGTTTAAGTTAAGATTTAGTACACAATTTTCCATCAAGAGCTTGTTGTAGAGGTTTAAACTCCGCCGAGCGAAACAAATTCTTGTTTGGATGAAGTGACTCCACAGTTCGATTAAGACCACAGAACAGACTGTATAACACTTCATGACGGTATTCACCTCGATCTTTCTTCCTTACTTCCACGGCAAATCTGCTCAGCCAGTAGTTTATGTCCCTTATGGTTAGACAATCCAAATCTGGTACACGTCTGAATTCTTCATCCTCTGCAACAAACTCATTGAACTCCTTATTCCTCGCTTCTGCCCACTGTCTATAAACGTTTCTGCTCCACATGGTGTGTTTTTTAGTATTCAAAGGTGTTCTATTTTCTCGGACATTCTGAACATCCTTTTCTGTGACAAATGCAAAACGGTTCTCTGCCATGATCTCGCCTGCCTTACTCACTTTGAATCGATATCCAATGTGCCTCATATTTATACACATGTATTCATCAATTTTTGATGGCTTTATTCCCAAGCGAGTCCTTACAATTCAAATGCTATTTCCTCATTAATCATGGTATTACAAACTAATACCATGATATATCGGGAAATTAGTGATTAAATGGCCCTCACCCTCGGGAGGTTTGTGGAATTCCCGAGGGCGAAGCCCTCGGGAATTCCACAAACCTCCCTCGGCTTCGGGGACATTTAGGGGCCGAATACATGGGGAAATTTCAGCCCGGGCTGAGATTTCAGCCCGGCTACTGGGGGATGGAAATGAGGGAGTGAATGTTTTGAATGAGAAACACGAAGTGTGGAATACAGAAAGTGCCTTGTGAAAAGCGATAAAGAAGGAATAAATGTGGTTTATTTGAAATACACATCTAAATATGTTTGTTTTATGCTGCATGTTTGTGACAATTTGGCTGATTTCCACACTTCGTGTTTCTTATTCAAATCATTCTCCTCTTTTCCATACCTCAGCAGCCGGGCTGAAATCTCAGCCCGGGCTGAAATTTCCCCATGTATTCGGCCCCTAAATCACTAATTTCCCTCATATCATGGTATTACTTATAATAAACCAAAATCAAAATACGAAAATTCAACTGGCCTGTTGTAAACACCCCCTGATTGATCGTCTTTTTGAAGATATATACAAAATACTGAGACCAGATTCGTCCCCACAAATTAATCATTTATTTTTGAAATACCATAATTGTTGACCCACTCACATACTACATATACATTGTAAGTACGTACATGTTAAAATAGCATTAATATAGTCATTCATGGTGATCATCTTTATATAATTCTATTTTATATTCACAATTCTATATAATCAGTAATCACCTTCGAAAATGCTATATTCATATTACATAGATACACCTATACGAGCTAATTTTAGGCATCTATGCTTTCTAACAAACAACAGAATCACTACAATTCAACTAATTTATATTGAACGTCAAAATGGATAGTCTAGAATAATCGTTTTTCGTAACTAAAAAAAGATTAAAAAAAATCGGATCATCAACAATTGATTTAAAAACTATTTCAAACGTTGGGACACAACTACATATTAAACCCTCTTGACGATTGATTTTCCGGGGGGAAAGCGTTAACCTAGAATAAAAATAAGAGCCCAGCTCAAAACTTTTAAATGAAGAGTCATAACACAAGACTAAACAATATATAAATCAATTTTAGTAACGTTTCGTTACTTAACCAGTAACATCTTCAGAGCGAATGAAAGAATTACAATGGGTATACTTATATATAATTATATATGTACAATAATATAGTGTCATATTTCAAATAAAGAAACGGTCAAAACAGGATAAAACAATTTAAATTACAAACGGTCAAAATAGATAGAAAATTAAAAATTTTTAATATTACAATCGTGAAAAATATAGGATTACAAAACGGTCAAGAAGGAGATCAAATTATAACATAAAATTATAACTAAAATTGTAAACCTAAAACAGAGAAAGACGTACAGTGGAGGGAAGATTTGTATTGCGAAATTAGTAAACTCTCGCGCAGTAAGAGTTCAAAGTTGGAGTCAGATTTAGAAGAAGAGATAACAGAGAAATCATGCAGCAGGGGAGATGGCGTGAAGAGTATTGCGTGAATGGGATATAGAATGCGGAAAGTTGAGAGACAGCTATAATTTTTTGCCAGTTAAAGGAAACTCCCACCGAGATGCGCGTATGGAGATATCGGCGTACATATATATACCCATTTGTAATTCTTTCATTCGCTCTGAGGATGTTACTGCATGGTTAAATAACGAAATATTGTTCAGTTTGTGTTATGGCTTTTCATTGAAACGTTTTGAGCTGGACTCTTATTTTAAACCCTTAGTCAGTAATAACAACCGACTAACATTTTTCCAAATACCAATTAAAACCTTGCGCCCTTTTTGGCTTCGTTTTACGTTCAGCCAATTACAACAATGCTGCCAAACGTTTGCGCATGCGTGAGCTTGCGCGTGTACGTTTGCACAACAAAAAATGTGGGAAATAGAGTAAGTGAAAAAATGGTAAACTGCCGATAATTTTTAGCAATGAAATACTGATGTTTCGAGCGGAAATTGTGTTGCTAAAATATCGGCAACTTAATGTACGAAATAGCTGTTGCAACAACCTACAGAAAGAGAAGCCAGAGTTTAAGACATAAATATCCATCCACCTCTAGTCTTCAAAAAATATGTTTTCGCGTATTCATTATGTGCTTTGTTTAATCTTTTTTTCTCATATTTATTTTTGAAAAGCTTTAGCAATACAAAGCCTTAGGTATTGTCCACACGTATTCGTTTTCGTTTGAAAACGCAACTTTTTTCTTTGTCTTTTAAAAAAAATCCACTTTCACACACGTGTGGACGGAAGGCCAATCCGTAAAAAAGAAGTTGCGTTTTGAAAAAAAATCTGGATACGTGTGGACGGATCCTTTAATAGCTTTATTTTTATGGGATAAAATTAAATATGGGGAAAATTAATAAAAAAGAAACTCAATTAATATTGTCAACAACATAGATTTGCATGAAAACAAGAGAAAACTCACGAATGCAAGCCGTGTACACCTCCTTCTATTTGACCTGACACTGTCCGTTTTTCAAATCTTATTGCACCAGCGTACGTCATTTCCCTGTAAAAAATGTACGGGGGGGGGGAAATAAATAATGTGAAATTATAATCTACCCTGATGTAATTGGTCTGTTGTTCATATATTGCATGGTAATATTACACGATTGCTTTTTGCAAACAAGATCTTACTAAAGTTTTTACCCGGTGAGTACGGCCTAACAAAGAACAAGACGCCGGGGTCAGGCGTTCACTCGGACTACTGGCAAGTACGCGGAGCCTGAATCGAAGGCTGAACGTGGTGAATACTTCACACTGGTGAACATATTTACGATCAAGACAGTTGTCAGCCACATCTGACCAATGTTAAACTACAAAGTCAGCCAGTCACTTTCAAAATCTACCAGCAATGTGCAAGAACATCTTGATCAAAAGGCAAAAGCTGTTCAACTTTTTGTCCAACTCCAAAAGAGAAAGGAGCAAATAACTTACATGCCTCACGGCCTCACTCCATCACACGGCTAACAACTCACGATGGAAGCATGAACAGTAGCGGAAGTAAAATGTGCAAAAATGCAATTTTATGACACCAAAAAAAAATATATATATATATATATAAGACAATTAACACAGAAACCGAGGCGAAACCTAGACTCGTCCTATATACCATAGGTAGCCCGAGTAAAAAGAAGCTCTGGTCTTGATTTAGTGCTTCAGTATGTTATTGAGGAGATATACGCCTAAAAATCAGTTTCATTCCTTTCCAAGTAATTTTTACTGTCTTAAGGATTTCGCAAACGTGAAATGCAACTGTGAAATCATGCACATGCACCAAGCGACTAACAAATTTTAATAGTGCACTGCACATACGTTGTAATGGTAATCACACGGCAGTGAACTGGTGTGACACAGAGGAGTAATCTTCGGAAATGAACGATCCTCGATTTATCCCATGGAATGAATTGTATTTATTTACTTGACAAAATAGATTGTGAATTATGACAAATGAACTCCAAGGTTTAAATAATCCAAAATAAAGTAGAACTTAGCTCCACACTTGCCATAAATCTAACAATGACCTTTTTTCCTTAAAATTACTAGCCCTAACAGGTAGAACTATAGAGTTAAATGTCACTCAGCACAGGGGTCAGTCACCTCACGACACTGGTTTACCGTACACATTTACGGATAGAGCTCCATTAAGCCACGGGGTGGGGGGCTTTAACTTCAGAATCTAGTGAGGGTTAAGAGGCTTAATAGAAAGGGGGCTTTGAAAAGGGGGGGGGGGGGATTTATCAGTAAAAGATTGTGTCAATGTTGGGTTAATTCATAGCCTGCGTAGCTGGCGGTATTAGGGGGTTCGGGCGGTAGGCGGGCAACGTTCATTATCCATCTAACTAGAAGCGGATGTGGCTATAATACATTTAAAACGATACTCTTCATTCAGTTTTGCGACTTTTTGCTTTGCTGCCTTTGAAAACAGGGAAAGGCTTCTTTTTCGTCCGCATGATCTGCTGCTGCAGTCAAACACACTGTTACCTAGCTGCCATTTCTCATGCCCCGTAAGGATTACTGATATTCTTAAAATTCTCACACATGAAGCTGGGAGAAGATGTTCAACTGAAGAATAAATTACGCTATCGCTGACCGAACTCGTCTTGGGTTTTTTGAAGGGGAGGGGAGTTAACCAAAAAAAGGGCTTATTAGAAAACTTGAGCTCCGAAACGCTTTGAACACTGTTAGAACCTCAAGTTGCACGTGTTGGATAAGTTATTGTACAAATGTTTTAAGTTCTTTACGATCAAATATCAAACCTCAATCGTATGTAGGCCTCAGCTTGATATTTTAAGATCACGCTGTCAGTCTATATATAGTTATTAAAACTGTAGTCTACTGTATAAGTGTGCATGGAAACTGCAATATAATTGTTCGCACCTTAATTTTGCTAAACTAGCAGCACCAATATCTTGACAGCCTTGCTGAATTCCAGTTATTAGATACGGAGCAAATCTATGAATAGATCCCTTATCTATAACTGATCCAGAAACACCCTGTGCTACTTTAATTCTTGTATTGTCACTAAAATAGAGAAGAAAAACTCAAACGTATAAGAATATTTGACGTGGTTTATTCATTTGACGTACATATATCATACACCGAGACGTTTGTTGAAAACCGAGGCGAAGCCGAGGTGTTTTAACAAACTTCGAGCCGAGGTCTTTGAACAAACTCCTCCGAGTGTATGATGCAATTATTAATGAGTTTGAGATGAACAGTTTAAACTCAAACAATTGTTTTTAGAAAAAAAACATTATGAAGACGTGGTAATTGACTGGGGCTTCAATAATATGACAAGCCTATAACTACATGTATAGGCTTGTTTTCAGAGCCGTGATTGTTATTGCTATATAATGATAATATCCATGCAAGCAATATTATCAGAAAGTAGGCTCTACGCTATTAAGTCAATGACTTATAAATTGCCTGCTGCATCACTTTTTGTAAGGGAAAGCCGAGAACAAATTTAATTTGACTGTACCGAAAACGATGGCGACTAACCACAATACTTTGCGATCTTAAATAAACTCAAGAGCACCTAAAAATTGAAAAGATTGTGCTTAAAAGTACCAGTCGCCATCTTTTTCAATAAAGTCAATCGACCGACCTATTCAACAATAGGAATACCAAGGGTAACAAACTCAATTAAAAACGGACGCATAATAATTCATTTGTCACGAATATATCCTTATACGTCCTAGAATTGACCGTACCGAAAAAAGATGGCGACTTGTACATTTAACCACAATCCTTTGCGCACAGTAAGTATTGTTTCTTGCAGAATTACAGGAAGATATGGTTTTACAACGATCAACTTTGGTAGGAATGAAATTCGTGCTTATTTAATCCATCTTAGCATGATAAACAATGTTTAGTTGTTATTTGAATTGATTTGAGGTCGCAAAGCATTGTGGTTAAATGTACCGCCGCCATATTTTTCGGTACCATCCAAAAAAGCAATATCACAACAATCATATTTAGACATTGTTACCACGAAAATGTTAAATTTACCGCATTGTGTCTCCACATTACGCAAACTTGTTACTCTGGATAAACCACAATGCAATGCGATTTAAAATAGTGAATATGTCTGTTGCAACTTTGCATACCAACATGACTAAACAAACATTTGGTGGACGTTTGTCAAGCTCAACAACTCAGAAAAGATTTCTGAGCCCCAAACAAGGTTCGACCCATGCAACCTTCTAATGACCGGTTAAACATTAACCTACTAACAAAACAACAACAATCGTTTTACGGCCGTTTTCCCCGCTTACGCGGGGGTTGGCTGGCGGCTCCCCACAGCAGTTTCCTCCACTTCTCTCTCTCCGGAGCATCCTCCCTTTTCAATCCACACTCTCTCATATCCCTTTCCACCACCTGACTCCATGTCATCCTCGGCCTTCCTCGTCCTCTTGTACCTTCCACCTCGAGCGACATGCTCTTCTTCACCCAGTCACCATCGTCTTTCCGCAGCACATGTCCCAACCATCTCAACTGGTTCCGCTTTATGACATCAGACACCAACTCAATCCGCATTCTTTCCCTCAGCTCCGCACTCTATCCTTTAGCGATACACCACATCCATCGCACCATCCTCATCTCTGTCCGCTCCTATCTCCCCCTCTGCTCTGCAGTCATGGCCCATGTCTCACTTCCATACACCGTAGCACTCCTCACACACGTCACATACAGCTTCCCCTTTAGCTTTAATGACACTTTCTTCCTTGTCAAGAACCCAGACAACTCTTTAAACTTCCCCCACGCACAACGCACCCTCGCCACAGATGCCGAATTCGCTCCTCCACCCCCATTCAGCATATCCCCCAGGTAACAAAACATTCTAACATTAGGGACTTTAAGATGCTAGGACGCGACGGCGGTTAAAACGGCAAGTTAAGTTTTACAATTTAAAGAAGTCACGGTTAATTGACTATTATGTTTGATATTTGAAGCTAGTTTAATGACTTCCAAAACGCTCCAGCACTGCTAAAATGATTGTAGTGTCCGTATTGAAGTCAATCTCAAGCAACAGTTCTCATCGTTTGGCCGTTTGACGTCGTCCTGAAGACGTGAAAATGCTCTAAGTGGTGTTGTATGAAGATCGAGGACGGTGTTCAGATTACTCTTGGGACAAGAAATTATTCATTATCTTTGTTTTGCAAGAAGAATGCTTTAGTTTGAAGGACGTCGTTCTCGAAGTTGCCGTCGTAGATCTTAAGGTCATTATTCTCTAAATGCACCCCATTTCCCAGATCCATGCTCTCATCTATATAACTATCCTCCCCATCACCCGCTCTTTCACACTCCTTACATACAAACGTATCCTCAACTCTAGCCAGCGATCCCTTCACACCTGAGCACCGCTTGTGTACCCATCCACTGCAACCCGTACATCGAATATAATTATTCCCAGTACCCTTTCCACATACAGTACATGGCAACTTCCCCAGCCTTTCAAGATCACCACAATTCTTCCCTGACACCATCACGTTTGTTTTACCAGTGTTCACTTTCAACCCTTTCGCCTCCATGCACTCTTTCCACCGCAGCACTTTCTCCTTAAGTTACTCAATGCTCTCAACCATCAAGACCAAATCGTCGGCATACAACAGCTCCCACGGCGGGCCCTCTCTAATTTCTTGCGTCAGCGCCTCCATCACAATCACGAACAATAATGGGCTCAGAACCGACCCCTGATGTACCCCAACCTTCACCTCAAACTCTTCACTGTTTTCACCATTGTTCTCGCTTTCTCATACATTGTCATCACTGCTATCACCAACCATTCTTCAACCCCCAGCTTCCTCAACGCCCACCTAACCACCTCTCTCGGTATCCTATCAAAAGCTTTCTCCAGATCCACAAATGCATACAAACAAATACAATAAAGTAGTATACCTAAAATATCTAGCCTGACTTGATTTTCCAACATCCATCGCGTTTAATGACCCCATACCTGGATAAAAAATTTAAAATGTCAAACCTCCCTAAATAATTGTATCTCAAAACGTTCATAATACTGTATAATCATTTTGATAAAAAAAATTTTTTTTAATTTTTTGAATTTCTTTTTCTTTGAAACGGACAGGTTCTCTTCTTTCGTCAGTGGAAGCAATTGTAATAAATAATATAATTATTAATAAATAAATATATATATAAGACCCAGTCCTATACAGGGTGGACGACGACGGCAGTCTAAAGTTCAGTATTTAGCAGAGACCACGAATCATTTACGTAGTATTGAATACTTAAAGTATGTTTTTCGACATTCAAAAGTTTTAGAGTTCTAAAAGGATTTTGTCGCATATAGTTTGAAGTCAAACTCAACTAACAGGTTTTGCCGTTTCACGAGTCAACGTTGTCCTGAAGACGTGAAAATGATCTGAATAACGTTGTATGCAGAACGAGGACGGCGTTAGGATTACTCTTGGGACTAAAAATTATCATTTTCTTTGTTGTATTGTATTAAGGACTTTGTCCTTGGCGTTCGCGTTGTATTTTCTTAAGCTCCCTAATAATGATTCGGCACGAACGAACTATCCAACGAACTCACAAGCATAATATAAAGCGCTGCTAACGGTACTGCAAAAATTAAATCAAGAATGTTTCTACGACATGTGGCGAGTAAACACGATCAACAACGTATACGTAACCGTTTATATATATACTTTACCTCGATATTTCTTTAAGCGGACTCCGTCAGCAAAATAATATTCGCCTGGTGCTTCCGAAGTACCAGCAAGAAGAGAACCCATCATGACTACATAAGTGAACAACAGATTGAAGTATTTCGTTAAGGCTTGAATGGCTCATAAAATCAAAAATGACTGTTGTGGCAATAAAAGTGTTTCTGAAATTTTGTTGCTATTCAGTTCCTCAACCTGGCCAATTCATTTAATGAAGTTATAGTTGCAAACTTCCTGTTTTTAATTTGACTGGTTTCCAGTTTTAGGATTATTCAAACACCAATCAAACTCAAAACAGGACGTTGTTCGACAAACTTCCTCAAAGAAATTGGCCAAGTCGAAGAACTAAATTGCAACACTTCTTTTGCCAAGACAATAACAGAACTTCTCAAACTCATTAATAATGCATGAGCAAATAATTCAATCAGATACGCTCAAATGTACCACGTGAGCGAACTTGAAATATCAGGGAAGTACTACTGGACAGAGGACTGGAAATACGACTCCTTTATTCATTATTACACAACTTTATTGGATAATCGGTTTATTGGTCCACACACTTATTACTAATACACTAATTGATTTTGACAATATACTAAATGGTTTCAGTAAAGACCTACCTAATATGAACAAGTTTTATGATTGGCTATAAGTAACCAATCACATTGTTGGTTATAAATTCGTTCCCATGTTCCTTACTGATCAGGGTTACGGGAAGGTGTTGGGTTAGGTTATATAAACCAATCAGAAGCCTTCTTAGTACAGGTAGGTGATGACCCAGTAGTTTTGAGAAGTCATTCAAAAACCTCCAATTCGGACTAGACCGAGTTTTCGATTCGTCTCGAACTGGAACAGATTTCTCGTACTTGAAAACCGAGTCCTCATTGTCGACTTCTAAATATTACGACACATAAGCTATATTTTGCCAATTACCTCCAACGATTATCCATTCTTTAAATAACTGTATACAATCTACATTCTTTAAATAATTATATACAAAATAATCGTCGACAATCTATTGGGCTGTTTATATATATGGGAAGCGGGCCGGAACAAGTAACCGAGACGTTTTTGAGAAATATATCCAGATGAAAAAAGCGCACGTCGGAAGTGAGAAACTAGTACATAAACGTCAAGAATGGCCAATTATTGAACGTTGCTGTCCTATACTACCCCAAGCCACTGTTGCTCATTTCTACCAGTAATCAGGATATCCAACGCATTATCAACCTCGTACCCAGGGGCGGTGGAGCGGAGATAAGACCCTGGGTACGAGGTTGACGCATTATATGCATAACTCCTACTCTATGCATGCTATCTCTATAGAAACTACACGTAACAGTCTTTTAAGCTCAGAATAGAAGAAGAAGTACACTGTGTCGAATACGAATACGACAAATGCAGATACTAAGAATTCTCATCAAGTTTCTAAGTAATCGTAATGAAGGGCTCGAAATAAATGTTTAATAAACGGTGATGTGAGACAATATGTCAATAGGCGGGATGTAACCTACATGCACGATTTACTCTGATAAAAAGATTAAGATTTTAACACTGCCTACGCAGGGTAGCATTCTACTTTTATAAAGCAATATACAATCTGAAAATTGGTACGAGATATGCATTCAAGAAACAGTTTTGTGCAATTCTTCTGTTTCCTGCATGTTATATCATAATTTGACAAAGTTGAACAAAATCGCAGAAGTGTTGTAACAAGGTGGATCAAGCGTCATCGATGTTTAGTATAAATACACAGGTGATTATAGAAAATCACGCGCGCTGATTGGTCGAGCTACTTCGGATTAATTCTCGATAATCACCTACAGCGTTTATTCAAAATGGCCGCCAGCCAAGTTGTCAATGCGACAGACGAGGAAATTAACAATTTTAAAGAAAATGTTGTTCCTAAAAGTACGAATATGTGTATTTATACTAAAACAATTATTCACCTCAGGCTCAGTGAAGATCGGTGAATAATAACCTCGACTTCGTCTCGGTTATTATACACCGATATTCACCTTGCCTTCGGCGAATAATTGTTAAATATTTTTTAAAAATCTCTCAATAATAAGTTTTTTTTACACAAATAAAAAAAAGAAACGAACAAACACACACACACACACACACACACACAAATAAACAAACAAACAAACAAACAAACAAACAAACAAACAAACAAACAAACAAACAAACAAAGAGAAACAGCGGAATGGGCTTACATCAACACATGAAAAAACCCCAAAGAAACTAGCAAACAAACACCATAATACAAATATATAGGGGCAAACGCAATAAAAAAGGTGCATAAACTTGAGACCAACATAATACATCTAGGTAAGTAGTTTGTCTATGGAGCAGCGTTTTTATAACTAACAATTATCATAATTATAGTGAAGCTATACCTGTTGATGCGCCTAGAGCCAGAGCCTTCGTAATGAAACCAACGGTAGATATTCCACCATCAGCAATAATTGGAATACCAAATCTCTGGGCATACTCGGCTACTTTATAAACAGCAGTTCCTTGAGAACGTCCTACTGCCATAACTTCTTGCGTTATACAAATTGACCCACTTCCCATGCCAACTCGCAAACCATCTACTCCGGCTTCGATTAAATTTTTTGCTTGAGCAACTGTCACAACATTACCACCAATCACCTGAAGCTTCGGAAACTGTTTCTTGATATGTCTAAAGAGAAGTCACAAAGTATTGAAATGTTTGGTTCGGAGCCAAGAAAGGTACATGTTCCTGACCAGTAAGGATAAACGAAAGAAAAGGTGGACCGTGATTAATTTGAACGTTGTTCGATCATTCGTCCCTTCCTTTCTAAGAATCAACTTTATAATCCTTTACTTTCTAATTTCTTCCCTTCTTATTCACTTTGCAATTTTTTTATAAGCCCTGAAGATTGTCTATGGCGTAAAATTCGGTACCAAGCGAGCAAAGGTGGGAATTGGCCGAGGAAGATCAGAGTGGTGCATACTTCACATTAGTGAACATATTTACGATTACAGTGCGACTACTGCAACCGGGTTACGGTAGTCGCACTGTAAGACAGTTGTCAGCCACATCTAATCACTGTTAAACTACAAAGTCAGTCAGTCTATTTCAAAATCTACCAACAATGTGCAAGAACACCTTGAACAAAAGGCAAAGCTGTTCAACTTTGTCCAACTCCAAAAGCAAAGGAACAAATAACTTACAACATGCCTCAAGGCCTCACTCCATCACAAGGCTAACAACTCACCGGAAGTAAAAATGCAAAATCGTGACACCAATAAAAGAGGAAAAAACCCCGAGCCGAAACCTAGACTCGGCCTACCACAGGTAGCCCGAGTAATAAATGATAAACAGTAACGCTGGAATATATATGCTAGACAGTAAAGCTGGATTTCCACTAGGCATAAAATGTCGCGCGCTCGACTGTTCTATTGTACAAATTGAATAATTTTCTACTTCGTTCCCCATGGAAACTCACAAGACTAAAGAAAAAAGTCGAGCGCGCGACATTTTACACCTAGTGGAAATCCAGCTTAAGGGACTGCTCATTATTAGCAGAAACTCTGGGAGGTAATATTTTTTTCGCTGTCCCCCTTTGAAAACAACTATAATTCCAAAGCCCCCTCCCAACTCTCAAGACAGAAAAATAGATTTTGGAGCCCCCCTCCCGCCTTAGCTCTTCAACACAGGAATCGAGTTCTTTTGTATTTTAATACACAACTTGTTGTTTTAAACAAACTTTTAATGTTGAATACTTGAAGTTTATGTCAGTTCGATCTAATTTGTGAATTTTTAAAGTGTTTTTATTTTATTTGTATGAAATATTTATTAATTAAACATAACCGTTTTTTAAAGCCCCCCTTTTCTCTTTTTGTCGTTTTTGAGGACCCCTTTTTAAAGTAAAAAAAATTAAATGCCCCCAGTTTCTCCTCAGGCCCCCAGTTTCTCCTCAGGCCCCCCGTATAATAAATAATGAGCAGTCCCTATTTAGTTTATATAATTAGAAAGATTTAAAAACTTGATGAAGTAGATCATAGTTAACAGAAAATATACATGGTTTGGAAACCCGGCAAACTTCAAAGCGGTTAACAATCGAGCTACGATTCATGTTGAAAGGTACATGAAGGTACCAAATCCTTTGTTTTAGGTTTATTAATATTTAAACAGTACGGTTGAGTGAGTGGTTGAACCCAAACGTTGCTATTGGATGATTGCTTCATTATACAGAAAACACAATATGTTCAGTAACCGTGAAAGTGCAAAAATTTCCATAAACTTGAACAAAAACATAAAACAATGACTTTTTGTTTGTTTGTTTGTTTGTTTGTTTGTTTGTTTGTTTGTTTGTTTGTTTGTTTGTTTGTTTGTTTGTCTGTCTGTTAGTCTGTTGGTTTGTTTATCTGTCTGTCGCCAGGATATCTCAAAAAGTATTACACCGATTTTCATGAAAGTTGCAGAAGGGTTGGCTATATACCAACGCCCAATCCATTAAATTTTGGTTGAATTTAGTCAAAATTTGAATGAGAGATTAATAAAAATCTGACCGAAAGATTCTCCGTGTTGAAGAAATGCTCGATTGCGCTCATCCTTATTTTATGCAAATATTTTTGCATAATTTTGGTACGAGTGCACTATTAATAACGAGTGTTATTCAGACATACATGTATGCATGTGTTGGTCCCGTGAGCTAGCCTGGTTAGCGGAGGTATATGCAGTCTCTGACTGCCCTCTAGTTTAATACTGAAATTCTAGAGATTTTGGATACACTTCGTTGAAAAGATTTGTTGTTGTTTTCCGCATATGTGTCAAGGATTATATACAATAAGCAAATAAATTCAAGACATTCTCTCGCCAAAATATTTGTATTTTACAACCTTTCGGCTGTCAAAGTAGTCTTCAAAAAGTATATGTTTTAACATTTACCCTTTACAATCTGACGACCAAACGCTAGTTCTAAGATCTATATGCAGAGAACTTTTTTGAATTTTTGGTTTATTGTCATACTGTCGACCTAATAATTAATTGCTCGGCAAAAGAGAAAAAAAATAAAATGGTACATGACGCAAAGTTCAAGGGCAAGAAAAAGAACAAAGTAATTGACGGTACCGAAAAAGATGGCGCCGGTACATTTAACCACAAAGTTTTGCGACCTCAAATCGGCTGGAATAATAACTAAACATTGTTTATCATGTTAACATGGATTAAGTAAGCAAGAACTTCATTCCTACCAAAGTTCATCTTTTTAAAGATTTAACTTCCAATAATTTTATAAGAAACAATATTTACTATGCGCAAAAGATTGTGGATAAATGTACAAGTCGCCATCTTCTTCGGTACGGTCAATTGAAGTCTAGCTCTAATTGTAATTTAAATGTCAAAACGTACAATACTTACACCAGATTACGCTATTTCGATTATAGAACAGACCACGACAATAAAACAAAAATAATTTTTTTTAAATGTTGCTGTAGAAATACTTCATAAAATAACATTTTGAAAACCCAAGCGGTGATTGGTTAAAAGCTGTGTTTCTATAACTCTATGGAAAACATAGATGGATAATTACGTCATCCAATACGCCATCATTCTAATTAAAATTTGTACAGAAATACCATTATACGCCATCCATGGAGGGTAATGAGAATTTACGCTTTTTATTTGGATTAATTTTAACGTTTGATCTCTTTCTGGCGGGTTATTATATATATACATACATACATACATATATATTTAACAGTTATACCATGAGCTCGAGTCGTATATGAGCTCATAGCCAACGAGGCGCTTCGCCGAGTTGGCTATTAGTTCGTATACGACGAGAGCGAATGGTATAACTGTTTTATTATATAGCCAAGCACTGTACAAGAGACAAAATTACAGCGAAATGTTTGAAACGACAAACTTCCGGCATAGGCAACTAATACTTCCGCCATGCGTAATGATGCATTCACATAGACTCATAGAGTTTCTCGCTGAGCTGTTTGGTAAACAGCTTCGAAATGTTGTATAAATGTTGCTCGAGAGGCAAAAAATGTGTTAAGCAGATCAACAAAAAAGATTAAAAGGTAACTTTATGAAGTCAAAAGGTGGGCCAGTTGTTTATATTAGCGTTGCTGTCGTGAAAAAGGTTTTGATTTCATGCAAAAATGAAACTGAAACACCTTCGGCAGTGAAACTAAATTACTTAGTTGGTTGTTTTTGAAAAAGAACATGCTTTTTACTACTCCAAATGCTTATGTAAATAAAAAGTCTCTTTACTGGTAATCTCCTACGAAATGTGTGTTGTAAGCTTGATTTTGAACAGTGAGTTTCTTTGTTTGGCAACAAATTAATATCAACCCGTTAATTTAGTCGGGTTTTTGAAGTAAAAAGACGTAATTTTTAGGTGAATTTTACTATTTAACATGCTAAATTGTGTATCTGTTAATGTATTTTTACACAATGTTTGTTTTTTTATACATTGGTTTGAGGGTGTTGATGTTTTTCTGTATAAAAATCCGTCAATTTCAACTCTTTTCGGCAGTTTAAAAAAACATGCCACCATCTTGTTTTTCCTCTACTAGTAGGATATGAGCTGATAGCCTGGTAGTAGGGAACCAATCAGATTACGCAAAAGCTCATATCCGATAGCATGCTATATAATAAATATATATATATAGTGCTGTAAAAGTTACATAATTTTTGTAACTACATCATTAGAAAAGTAACTAGTTACCGATAAAAGTTACAATGAAAAGAAAGTAACTAGTTGAAGTTACAAAGTAACTCCAAATATTTTGTAACTAGTTACAAAGTTACATTCCTTTGTCCATGTTACTAGAATCAACAAAGAAATAACTGGTTTTTAGATGCCAGTACCATAACTATGTTTTTACAGTTAAGCATAGTTATCACTAAGCAGAAATAGTCAAATTGTATATAATGTATATTTATTATTATATCAAAACCATTTCTTATCAAGAAAAAATGACATCCTCAACTGAAAATCAGTTACTATAGTCACATTTTTAAACCAAATATTGTAACTAGTTACAGTTCTTTAAAAAAGTAACTAGTTATAGTTACTTCTTCAAAAAGTAACTAGTTATAGTTACAGTTACTTCTTCAGAAAAAATAACTAGTTTCAGTTACAGTTACTTAAAAATGTAACTAGTTACTGTAACTAGTTACTTGTAACGAAGTTACTCATAGCACTGTATATATATATATGCAACGCTCACTACCCTTGTGGAAGTTTGAGCACTCTGGGCCCATGCGCACTTCACGCTATCTAAATGTACTTCACCGATGCTGTCCCACATGCGGTTGTCACCGACGATCGCATGTGTATAAGTAATTGATGAAATTCATTCAGATTGTTCCAAGCTACACCGATGAGCTGTAGTACAGCGAAACACGTGTCTGTAGATTGAACTACATATATTTATAAAATAGGTTGCGCTGTGATTGGTCAATTACCGTGTTTATATCAGGCTATGTAAACACGGTTGTGATGTCACGGCACATTTTTTAGCCTTATTTCATAAAAGAAATAGAAAATGGATGCCCTGTGTTTATATAACCTGATGCAAACACTCGAGTGAGTTGGGAGAATTCGAAAGTACTTATGTAAACCCTCGCCTACGGCTCGGGTTCACATAAACTTTCGAATTCTCCCAACTCACTCTCGTGTTTGCATCAGGCTATATAAACACGGGCGGCCATTTTCTATTTCTTAAATATATATATGGAAGTTTGAAAGAACTCGAAATAGTGTGGAAAAACGGGAAATGTTTTCTATTTCTTAAATAGAAGCACACGTACTTTATCATATTTATCTGGTAAATGGAATTTCCTTGCGAAGAATCTAAAACGACGACATCAACACCAGCATCAACCAAAGCTAGTAGTCTTTCTTTGTCTTCATTTCTGGTACTAATGGTGGCACCCACTACACGATAGTGATACAAAAAAAAGTTGTATTTTAGACACTGGAACAAGTAACAAGTTTCACACTACGTTTAACAATTATTCGCCGAAGGCGAGGTGAATATCGGTGTATAATAACCGAGACGAAGTCGATGTTATTATTCACCAATTTTCACTGAGCCTGAGGCGAATAATTGTTTTAGTATAAATACACATTTTCGTACTTTTAGGAGCAACATTTTCTTTAAAATTGTTAATTTCCTCGTCTGTCACTCTGTCGCATTGACAACTTGGCTGGCGGCCATTTTGAATAAACGCTGTAGGTGATTATCGAGAATTAATCCGAAGTAGCTCGACCAATCAGCGCGCGTGATTTTCTATAATCACCTGTGCATTTATACTAATTATGAATAGTCAGATTATATATTTTTTCACGCCTATTCACCAAGTTTGGTGGAGAAGTCGTAATATGTGATAATAAACAAAAAGTATTTAGTACTATATTTGCAAAGCGTGGGCTGTGATACTACAAACAAACAAACAAACAAACAAACAAACAAACAAACAAACAAACAAACAAACAAACAAACAAACAAACAAACAAACAAACAAACAAACAGACAGACAGAGACATGTATACAAATAAATGACATCATGGCAACGCACAGGACGGCACCGACAACTGTAAGTATGGAACAGCATAACACAAGATAAAAACAAAAAAAAACAATAAAAAATATTTCTTGAAAAAAAATAGTGTTCCGTTCCCGCGTATACTAGAAAGTAGGGACTTTAAGATGCTAGGACGACGATGGCGGTTAAAACGCAAGATAAGTTTTACAATTTAAAGAAGTCACGGTTAACTGACTATTATATTTGATATCTGAAGCTAGTTTAATGACTTCCAAAACGCCACCAGTACTGCTAAAATGATTGTAGTGTCCGTATAACAGTTCGGCATCTTTTGGCCGTTGACGTCGTTCTGAAGACATGAAAATGCTCGAAGTGGCGTTGTACAAAGAACGAGGACGGTGTTGAGGTTACTCTTGGGACTAAAATTATTCATTCTCTTTGTTTGGCAAAAATAATTCTTTCGTTCAGAGGACGTCGTCGTTGAGGTTGACGTCATAGATCTTAAAGTCCCTAAATGTTTATAAAATGCTGAAAAAACTGAAAATAATTTATTATATAGATCTAAATACGATAACTTTCACAAAAAATCAGATATGATAGTATCCAGTTTGATATCAGTTTTATTTGATATCAGTGTTTTAGATAGACCCCGCTCAAAACGTCAGTATTTTTATAAGTAATACCATGACAAGAGGGAAATTAGTGATTAAATCCCCCCTCAAGCCGAGGGGGGATTTGTGGAAGTCCAGAGCGCCGTAATTAGTTTGTAATACCATGATTATCTTTTAAATTATTATATCATTTCTTTGTTGTGTAAAAGAGTACTGTTTGGATGTTTGGTCACGCATGCTAATGAGGGGAAAAATTTGAAATTTCTCCTGTTTGGGGGAAATTAGAGATTAAATTACCCAGTGAGAACAAAAGAAACCGAGTCAATCATGGTATTACTTTGTTATTACTTTGGCCTATTTAGTTCCACTATAAAAGTAAGGGATTCATTTTTACGGTCAGTGAAATAATCAACTCTTATGACTTGCTACTCATTTGTCGTAGAAGTCACTTTTCTTAATAATAATAATAATAATAATAATAATAATAATAATAATAATAATAATAATAATAATAATAATAATAATAATAATAAATAATAATAATAATAATAATAATAATAATAATAATAATAATAATAATAATAATAATAATAATATATTTATTTTGGTTGAAGTACATTTTATATTGCTCTCATGTCAAGGTCTTGAAACTCAAAGTAAAATAAAATCTGATATCTTGCCTGTACCGCATTAAGGCAATAACTCCACCTAGACAGTCAGATTGTTCGCGTTGGTTCTTGTTTTAACTATTCTTATGTAATATGTAGTTAAATTTAAAAAGCATCTCCAAGTCAGCGCAACCTCTACAGCAACTGATCCGCAAGTCTTTGCATGAAGAAAATATTTTAGTCGCTAATCTTTCAGCGATCTGACGTCATATCATAGGTCATCCCGTAAAAGAGAGGCAACTGACATTTAGATCCTTTATTTTGTCAGTTTGGTATAACGCGTCAGGTAGGTGCCGGTCACTTTTAGAATCTAGAAACATTGGCTACATTTTATGTAACTTTTGCGCGTGTTTTCAGTATAACTTCTCGGTTCGACACGTAACTTCATTTGCAACGAAATACGGCAATAGTGATCGGGAAGCAAACGAAGAAGTCGATAGAACACGAGGAAGGCGTGAAAACACGTGACGATACCCAAGTTCTTGGCAAGTTCCAGTTTTGAGCTTCAAACAATGCAACACAATAAGTAACGGGAAGATAAGACGACATTATAACCAACATAAAGCCTCCATCCTCGGTATTAACTCTTACTTATATGCTAGAATCGTTGCAAAAGCACTTGGACTGATTGAGAATTTATGAAAGACTCGTTTCCTCTAATCTATGATGAGCACGTTTTATCCCTGCTCCCTCAAAAATGTTGAGTTCCATTTGTAAATGTCCCTGGCCTGAACACAACCAAAGACAGAAATTACATTCCTTCGACTCAACATTCAACATACACAATAAAATAATCCCACGGTCAAAAATATTGGAAATGATTGTAGCAACTGCAATATAGGAAAATAGCAGTACAGGTTAATGTATGTGGTTAGTGAATGTAATGCTACAGTTTAAACAAATAGTTTTCGTAGTTCTGCGGCCATCAAAACTTAACAAACCAATGCAATTCACTTAGTAAACTCTATGGATACCTAGAAGGCTAACTCTCAATCATTATAGCAAGGCAAGTCGTAATACCAAGATGGCCACCTGTGCCGGCAAGTTACGTTTCAATAACTGTAATCCTATACACAAACTTTATATGTAAGACAAGTGCAAGCCATAGAATCTATCGAATAAAACGTTTTCAACCAATTGGTGTTTGTATTCATTTGTGAAATTTGTCTACCAGTGTAAGTAAATATATAACTCCACAAAAGGAGTTATCTGGTGTGTTTACTTTTTACTCCAGTTCTGGAGTCAAATTATTGCTCTTTTTACTCCAATTCTGGAGTAATATCTACTCCTTTAGGAGTTATTTTTATTCCAGTTTTGGAGTTACGCTTACTCCAAAAAGGAGTTAAGATTTAAAGTAAAAAATAACTAACTCCAGAAAAAAGGAGTTATTCTGTACCTTTTTTTAAACTCCACTTTTGGAGTCAAATTAACTCCTTGAAATTCTATAAGCGGTTCCCGTGAGATAGAGTGGATCAGAGTTGTAACGAGTTACTCGAATGTCGAGTCACGAATCAAGTCTAATCGATGGCTCACTTCGAGTAGAGCCCTTCAACTTGATCTTATCGAGTCACAACTTTGTCACATCACTCAGAGCCATGCACTCAGCGCAAATTCCGTCGGTTAAAATATGGTATAGTCGACGATATCAAATTAGAAAGATGAAACGAAAGTTCCGCTAACAAATTTTACAACTTGTCTTTTCAAATGATAGATATTTCGTGTCTCCGTAGCTAGTATCAATTATTCAGTGTCGACAGACCAGATTAAAGTCAAGACTGAATATCGAGACATTTTCCCCACAGATTCACCTCATTCGCTTTTCGTAAGAGTCGAGTTGCTTCGCCAAAAAGCTCGACTCGAGTAGCTAGAACACTGGGTTTGATTCACTTGTTTACTAAGAGTTAGCCTTGTAGTTATCATGAGTTGACTGAAATAACTTTAATAATAGTGGTACCGAGAAGTTGCTTCGTATTGTCTTTCGAAGCCAATGGATAGTCGCGATTTTTCTTCAGATCGGATCTGGCAATCAGGGAAACTAATTCGTTTTTATCATTTACAATGGGAAGCTTTCCTAAATAATAAACAAAAACATAAATAAATAAATAAACAAACAAACAAACAAACAAACAAACAAACAAACAAACAAACAAACAAACATAAATAATAAAAAAATTAAATAAAAAAATACAATAAATAAATAATATAGAAATAAATAAATAAATAAATAAATAAGTAAATAAATAAATAAATAAATAGATAAATAAATATTTTAACAAGCAAACCTTTTTTATTTTCTTGGAGAATTTTATTTGCTTCTCTTAAAGTACATCCTGCTTTGGCAACGACTAGTTTTTCTCTCGGCGTCATAACCTGATGGTTTAAACATGGTGGAGATTACATGCATTAGAGTGGGTTCAAAACAAAACATAAGTAGAATAAGAGCAAGTTTGATCATCATTCATTTCACTTAAAAGCAAAGCATACATTTTACCTCTGTAACACAAGTCTCAAGGTTTTCGTCATTTAAAAAATCCACATCACGATGGGTGACAATCCCAAGTAAAACACTTCCCATTGCGCCATTAGCTAAAAAAAACCAAAAAGACTACAGTAGCGTATTATACGTATCATTAGCGTAATACGCTAAACCAGCCATGATTGAGAACATTAACTTCAACTGTACTGACAAATAGCAAAGCTATATTAATTGATTTAGTAAGAAAAATACACATCCACAAGCTCACAGAGGAGGAGATTATAGGGCCAAAGTAAGTCGCGACTTAATTAAGACGTGTTCTATTTAAGTCGCGAACACACTCGTATAAAAGATCAATTTCTAATAAGTCGCGATGTATTTTGGACTAGCTTTCGACCCTGTTAAAACCCTTATTTTAGTCGAAACTTACTTTGGTCACGAACAAATTGACCATTATATACGAGTGCGTTCGCGACTTAAGTAGGACGCGCCTTATTTTCTCCCGGTTTAAATGGCCCTATTCAAATATTCGGTATTGCGGTACTGTGGTGTTTTTTGTACGGTATTTCGGTAATTTTGCAGTTTCGGTACAGTATTTGGTTTTATCAATCCAAGCAGCTTGGTATTCCTTTAATTTTCGACAAGGTACTGCGTTTTTACCATTCTCTTTTTTTCGAAGCATCCCGCAATGCCAGACTCCTCACACACAGGATATGCGTATATAGAGTCTATCTATGAACACACATTTTTTCCCGAACATTGTTACAAGCATTGAATTAGACCCCAATTTTACCACGATTTTCCCTGAAATTTGACCTAGTTCTCAGGTTTTCTGACATCTATATAAAGTATAAGTAGTAGTTGCTTAATTCCTTGCTCCCGCTTCACGCGCCTTTGGTACAGTAGATGCTTTTAATGATAAGCCTCTGCATTCAACTCCTCCAAAGAATCAAGATCCAACTTAATTCCAACCATTTCATTTCTGTTTTCACAATTTCCGTATAGACCATTATTTTGAAGGCCAGAATCCTGTTAATAAACTTGTATTATGATAAGCTAATTTACATTACCATACGATAAGTACAATTAAAGACGTATATATATACATGACAAAATTACTGCTTATTCCCCAACCCTTGCCTCTTGATCTTCTTCCAGCAATCACGTGGATGACGGTCAAATGTCAAAACACACAGTTTTTGGAGTGCACTCTCCTCAACCGATCAAAATGCAGTAATTTATCATAGATGTAATAAATACAATAAATAAATCATGATGAGTATTTACTAACCAGTGACAGGAATTCCTGAGAAGCCTTGTTTATCTTTAATGTCAAAAATATCTTTTACACGTGCATTGGGACCAACTGCCACGGGATCGATAATAAAACCTTGTTCAAAACGTTTTACTGTCCTAACTTCATTTGCTTGCGCCTCAATTGAACAGTTGTGGTGAATAATACCGATTCCGCCTTGTAACTGCAAGAAGATAAACACAATGTTACCAGCAACCTTTTAGTGACAGATAGGATGTTTCCCTTGTTTCTCTCCTAATGCTAAAAGCTGGTGGAAAGTAGATTCAGTGTGGAGCATTAATGGTTTTACTTGCATGACCGTTTTTGTCTAGTTTTCGTCATATTTAAATAGGACTGCGAGGAGACATGGATATATTTGTTGCCATGCACGATATGAATATGGATATTTGGAACAAGTTATCTATACATTTCGATACATTTTGATGCATTTGTGCGTCAGGTAACGGATTTCCGCATTTTAGAATGCGACCTAGATGCCTTCTGGGACATGCACGCGCATGAGTAAAGAGAATATAGCGGTTGGATGGCAATGTCATATCTCAGGTATTTTTTAACTTAACAATCATTAAATATATTCATAGACAACAACGTATTTAAGTCTAACCAGAATATAACAACGACAACAAAAAGTAAACTAAATTAACATAAAACTAAACTAAACGTACAGTATATTAAATGGAGCATCCAAAAGTAACAGTTACAGTTAGTTTGAACTGAGTGACATTTAGTACAGAGAGTTTTCCAAAGTTCAAGTTGTTTTAACAGTGCTAACAATAAAACTAAAATTATGTCTACTATCAATCTAGTTTACTACCCACTACAAAACACTCATATACACTCTCACTAGCTGAGTCATTGTATTGTACTATATACATCTGGTAAGGTAAACTGTAGAAGTTATACGGTTAGCACTGAATAATTTTATGAAATACAAAACAATGGACACTTCGAAAAGGGTTAACACAGTGAATTTACTGTCTATAACTTAAATATAACTTTTGCAAGAGAGTTCAAATGTCAAATTAAAAAATGTTATTCCATTTCGGAGTGTCCATTGTTCTGAATTATATACAAGTACTTACTGCCATAGCTATAGCCATTCTTGATTCTAAAATTTTAAAAAAATATATACCAGTAACAATTAAATAACAAGGCACTAATAGATAAATCTCCATACTTATATAGCCAGAAACATGGACCGAGATATTACAGAAGAGAGTTAAACAAATATAACTATGTTTAAATATTTACATTAACAACAGTTGTGTTGTATTAAAGAGATTGCACGTCAGTATTAATTAATATAAAAATTCAAAATATTACATAGCTACAGTGATGTGAAGAAGACTGAAATATCTCCCATACAAACTGAATTGAATTGAATTGTCATTATACATGCACAGTCTTTATCTGTATAAAGCCCAGGGATGTATACAGATAAAGACAAAACCTTGTGAAATTTGAACGCACCGAGGGAAGTATAGGCTTAATGCCGAGGTTCGAGGTAATTAACTCTTACATAGTAAAAGTATTAATAATATCATACAATATTATATACGAACATACTGTTTACTTACCAGTTACTGTATCCATGGGTGAGCTAACTAAAGGTGTTTTTAGTGTTATCTCTTTTGTTAACGCTGATGTCAAGTCCTATAAATCATATATTAAGCAAGAAGCAACCAGTAATATCAGAAACAAACAAACAAATAAATAAATAAAACAAAGCTAATTAAAAAAGAACTGAGGTATTGTCATTGCAGTTGCTGTCAGTTGCACTTTGCGTTGCACTTGTAGTTTGCATTGTAGTTGCGGTTGTCGTTGCAGAAGCAGTTTGCGTTGCAGTTGCCATTGCAGTTACGGTTGCTGTTGCAGTTGCGGTTCCAGTTTGCGTTGCAGTTTGCGTTGCAGTTGCCATTGCAGTTACGGTTGCTGTTGCAGTTGCGGTTCCAGTTTGCGTTGCAGTTTGCGTTGCAGTTGCCATTGCAGTTGCCATTGCAGTTACGGTTGCTGTTGCAGTTGCGGTTCCAGTTTGCGTTGCAGTTTGCGTTGCAGTTGCCATTGCAGTTACGGTTGCTGTTGCAGTTGCGGTTCCAGTTTGCGTTGCAGTTGCCATTGCAGTTACGGTTGCTGTTGCAGTTGCGGTTCCAGTTTGCGTTGCAGTTTGCGTTGCAGTTGCCATTGCAGTTACGGTTGCTGTTGCAGTTCCAGTTTGCGTTGCAGTTACGGTTGCTGTTGCCGTTCCAGTTTGCGTTGCAGTTACGGTTGCTGTTGCAGTTCCAGTTTGCGTTGCAGTTACGGTTCCAGTTTGCGTTGCAGTTGCGGTTCCAGTTTGCGTTGCAGTTACGGTTGCTCTTGCAGTTGCAGTTGCGGTTCCAGTAGGGACCATAAGAGCAAATAAGAACAATGGAATTTTCCAATCAAATCAAAGACATTGAATAATTTCAAGTCCCAAGAGTAATTCCAACACCGTTCTCGTTGTACGTACAACGTCAACTGAAGTGTTCCCGCGTTTTCAGGACGACGTTATCGCAAGGAACAGCAAAAGCTGTATATTTACTTTAGCGTTTATCTTTCATATAGTGTCTTTTGGAGGCTAGCTCTTAATGCTTTTTAAAGGCTTATACTGTAAATACACACTATGTTTACAATATAGGAGGTTTTGGTCAACGGGTTCTTTGAAATTTGTAATTTAGATTTCCATCGTCGTCCTAGCTTGCTTAAGGTCCCTAGTTACGGTTTACAGTTGCGGTTGTCGTTGTAGTTCAACCCTGGGAACGAGGTTAGTTGTAGTTACGGTTGCAGTTTGCGTTGCAGTTACGGTTGCAGTTGCGGTTGTCGTTGCTGTTATGGTTGCAGTTATGGTTGCAGTTACGGTTGCAGATGCGGTTGCAATTGCAGTTACGATTGCAGTTATGGTTACGGTTGCCGTTGAAGTTGCAAATGCAATTGTCCTTGCAATTGCAGTTACAGATTCGGTTGTCGTTGCAGTTACAGTTGTAGTTTGTGTTGCAGTTACGGTTGCCGTTGCGATTGCGGTTGTCGTTGCAGTTGCGGTTGTAGTTGTTGTTGTAGTTGCATTGGGTTGTAGTTGCAGAACCGGTTGTTGTTGCAGTTGCATTGCCGTTGCAGTTTGCGTTGCAGTTGCGATTGTCGTTGCATTTGCAGTTCCCGTTGTAATTGCAGTTCGCATTGCAGTTGGGATTGTCGTTGCGGTTGCAGTTTGCGTTGCAGTTGCAGATGCAGATGCAATATCGTTGCAGTTGCACAGTTGCAGATACGATTGTCGCCGCCGTTGCGCTTGCAGTTTACATTGCAGTTGCAGTTGTTGTTGTAGTTGCAGTTTGCATTGCAGTTGTCGTTGTGATTGTCGTTGTGGTCGGTTGTAGATGCAGTCGCCGTTGCAGTTTGCGTTGCAGTTTGCGTTGCGGTTGTCGTTGCGATTGTCGTTGCAGTTGCTGTTGCATTTTGCGTTGCAGTTGCAGTTTGCGTTGCTGTTGCATAACCGGCTTCAGAACTCAGGAGTACATGTAGTTGTTAATTTTATTCTGAATATGATATTATGAAACATCAGATGCTACATACCACTGTATCTGGAGTAAAGTTAATATATCCAGGTAAGATAATAAAATCACTAAAATAGATTAACAAAGAGTGTTGTAGTATACATTAACCCATTCCTGCCTGTGCTAACACAAAAAACGTCCCTCTTTTCTGATTTACTCGGTCTATAACGCCAGCCGACTTTACTTGTCAAAGGAAGAACCTCAGACAACTAGACCATGCAGTCATGCATGGGTTAATTTGAAAATGAATATGTGTAGTAATACAATAACTAGCTGATGGAACACACAAGCCTATGTGAGTATAAAACATGAACATTTTACTGTATTAACAAAAGAAAGAACTATTTTGTAATTCGTGGATGGAATTGCAGCATATCTCTGGAATTAATCATGCCTTCAGTCGAGTTTAAGAAGGGCATTTTCTGTAGTTCACATTGAATGATTGTTTTACTGTATTTATTTTGTAATGTGGATACTAATCTTATCAATACCTGGATGATTACAGCATTTTTGTGGAACCTAATAATCTACAAATGTACAGGTGGTAATATGGAGATATTTAAGGTGGTAGTATGGAGATAGGTGGTAATATGGAGATATTTAAAAATGCCCAAAAATAAATACAAATACTGTGTTTCTAAAGGAGTTTTATTTCACTATTAAAGCATTAATTACTGACTTGTGTGGCTTAATCTGTTAAAATGTTCTTTGCTAATTGTTAAAAATACAATTTTTCTTCCAGATCATTCCCTGATAAATCTGTAAATTTTCCCCAATGGGGGGCTAAGGTTCCCCGACAGGGGGCTGTAGCCCCCCTGCCCCTCTCTTCCACCCCTGGTATTAAATATCAACACAGTATGTTTACCTGTCAAGTCAACACTTGCAAATTCACTTCATCAATGTCCTTTGCACTTCCATTTACAGCATTTGAGTACAGTAATTCAATGTTACTTCATAATATAGCATGATTGTATTCAAGTTTATATGTGTGTTAAGGTTGGTAAGTTCAGGAGTCATACAGATACTTTTGGTATTCAAAATCATTTGTCATATTTAGTGTACATGTGGTCTAGACTTTACCACAATTGCTGTGTGCAACTGTAAGCATAATAATATAATATCAAGATACTCCCTTACGAAAAAAATCTATAGGCGCCTATAGGCGACCTTCCAAAAATTTCACCACCTTTTCCCTTTGCCACGGTTGTTAAACACTTTAGTATAGTGTGAGAGCAAATCATCCTCTCATGGATAAGTCAATTAATTGAAAATTTGGTATCAAAGGACAACTTCCCACGATTGAGAAAATATTATCTATAAAACAAATGATAAGGTTCGAAACACCATTCACCTGCAATACACACAACTTTTTGTAACCGGCCTGTAGCTCTCGGGATACGATTATTTATATGACTGAAGTTCCTATGGCCAGGCAAAGTTAAAGTCTGAAAGACTCCGGCTCCTTCTTCCACTCGATATGTGAAAATATATAGAGATAGGAAAAAGTCAGACAGGACGTACCGAAGTGGCACAGCGGCTATACGGCATATCATTATCTTGTCATTTGTGGAACAAGATGACTAGTAATTTCAGAACTACGCATCGTTGAAATATATTGTGTAAGTATGTTGTTATATGTTGAATGAGCTTTCATTTGATGTAGAGTTCAAGATTCTACGTTTTATAAAACTTGTTATACTGTCCAAAATGTGCGAACCACTGTTCCAAATAATATTTCATTAGCGTATTAGTCTGGCGAGGAAGTAAAACCGTTTTCTTTGTTTACATTGCGTGTCTGGTTTGTGATTGGTCACTTTTGACAACCCATAAGAAGGGGCGGCACTCAAATTTGATAGTTATGCGTGCAGGCTCTATATTTCACCTCCCACCCTATGCAAGAGCCAGCTCGCAGGCTAGAGCTAGGATGCCCCTGGAACCCCCTACTATAGCCCCCCTGTTGGGGACCTTAGACCCTGTGTTGGGGAATTCCAGGTGCCACCCCTGTTTAATACTCTAAAGAGACTCAACATATAAACACTGTATGGAAATACATTAAATACAGGCAATCGTGTTTTGTGTATTGCGAATTGCACTTTCTGTCAGAGAATTAGATTGTGTTTTGACTTTTGTCTGTGACCAATGTGTTTAGACTTTAGATAGCTACTGGGTCTTGGGTTTGGAAGGCAAGAACCCCAAGCTCCTAAGGGGGGCAGGGGCATGCTTCCCCCTGAAAATTTTGGATTTCTAGGCTCTCTGAAACACTATTTCCTGCATTTTGAGGCAAGTATTTAAGAGTAATCTGAAAGCCATAAATTACATAATTTTGTTGTTATCAAACCAGAACATATAACTATGAACTATGACCAAGGTCTGAATAATTCTTGTCCAATAATTTACAGTATTCTATGAAAATGATATGTCACAGCTGCTGGACAATGGACATGGAGACTATAATTATAATGCAAATTAACCAGAATCATAAAAAATATTGAAGACAGTTTTAAGCCAGGCTCATATCTTTTGTGCAAATATATGTATTATGAAATTATGTTAAAATGAGAAGAAATTGAATCATTTCAGTATATTCATGAAAAAGTGAAATAATTTTGCACACAACCTATTTTCGATACGAGCCCTTGCTCGATCCCAGTTGGAGTGTTTAATTTAGCTGTGATGATCACGTAGTACGTGTTCCAGTAAAATTTCGCAACTTGAACGTATTTTGCAACAATATCCTCATTTTATGCATGATTTCAATTTCAACAGAGCAATAGAATCAATTTTGGGGGCAATGCAACTTTTGAACGTCATAATATCTGAAGCTATTTGAATTATAAACCAAAAATCGATCATTATTTCAAAATTTAATTTATTCTATATCACTCAACACCAGTGACCAGAACATTTGAATCTTCGTGAAGATCACATAGAAAATAATACCCTTTTGTCCAAAAGCATCTTAGCCGTAGACCGCAGTGCAACAACCACTACAGGACATGACACCGTAAAACTTACTATTCATTTTATAATACAAATACTATGAAACAATATGTTAACCCTAAGGTTAAATATCATCCCCCATCGTCTCATGCAATTTCGCAATATAAACGACAATACTTACTTGTACGTAAACCCTTGACCACCCTCGAAAAGTTGCTTTGCTGACAAACCATCTTCGACATCATCGCCTACAGAATCTTTCTGAGCCATGATAAAATATCTAATACTAAAATCTGCGTCGTAAAGTGAAGAGCACGTGTACAAACTGTACAAAAGAATTGTGTTCAATTACTCGCAGGCTCGCAGCTGCAGATAATAAATTTGTGGTGTCCACAGCGAGATCAGTGGTCGTGTGGCCTTTTTCTATGGGCTGTGCTATCTGTACAGATCTTCTTCCGTTTCCGGTTTCCTTCTGCTGTACGTATAGAAAGAGGAAAGGCCACGGGAATGTGCCGAGAAGGGCAGGGATCTTTGATCATTCTGAAATTCTGAGTAATAAGTTATATAGACCTTTGTACTCATTACCTTGGTGGAAGAAAAGTGCTTTTAATATTTGCTCTGTTGAACGCATTGAACTAAAAATAACTGGAACGCTACGTTCAACCGGAAGTTTGAAGCCAAATTATGTAAGTCGTACCCAGCCTTTCCACGAAAAAAACAAACACGGCCAAAACAAAAACACGTAGAAACACGCGTGGAAGTGCGTGTCTGGGAGTCAAAACTGGCTTCATGGGAGTCAAATTTTGGCTTCAAGATTTGTATGCGCAGTTTACTGAACGTAGCGTTCCAGTTATTTTTAGTTCAATGGTTGAACGGCGGTCTTTGATTGTCCAGCTGGCTGGATTCTGAGGGTAGTATTAAGGGGGGGGGGGGGGGGGGGGGGGGGGTATAGATAACATTTCACGGTAAAACGGTCATTTCACTATTCACAAATTACTGAGGGAAAATCAATTCTCGCTTCACAAAATGTGTAATCGTGAATCACGGATCACGAGCAAGTATTAGGCAAATCACATTTCACGCGTGAAAATAAATAGTACAGATGATCAGTTTGGTACACAAATATGGCGGCCAAAAATATCGGCACAAATGAAACATGCAGACTTTTCATTGTATTAGATCTTGGTTTAAAGTATATATATCTGAGACGAGACAAAGACGAGAAATGAAGCAGAAAAAGAAAAGGAAAAGAAGAAAAAGAAAGGAAAAAGAAACGGAGGAAGGAAGGAACGAACGAATAAAGAAAGGAAAAAAGGAAGGAAGAAGGGAGGAAGAGAGGATGAAAGGAAAGAAAAAATGAGTGAAGAATAAGAAATAATTCAAAGAAAGGGGGAAAGGAAGAAAGAAAGGAGGATAGAAGGGACGGGAAGGGAAGGGAAGAAGGAAGGAAGGAATCAAACATACATACAAATAAGCAAGGAAAAATGGGGGGAGGGATAACAAGAAAGAAAACAACTAGAAATGCATGAAAGTATGGAAGAAACAAAGAGGAAAGCGTCATGTTGCTTACGCGGTCAAAACCAATTCTCCAAATGTAAGAGAAACACTTTCAAGATTTGCAAGGAATATTATGACTGCAAAGTACAAAGCACTGCCATCCATATTGCATGTTGCTCCAATGAGAGTACACGGGCAAAATTACTCCAGCAATTGGGCAATTCCGATGCACATCAAGCACCATACATGCACTGGCGGCAAAAAGATATTTTAAATTGGATAAAGCTAGCTACCTAATTAACTTGTAATGAAAAGTATAATGATAATAATCAAGACATGGAAACTGAAGCATTGACAAAAACATGGCTCTACAGGACTGCAGGCAGACAATCAAGGTGGATCGTTTACACACCACTGGGGGGTACTGGGCTGCGTACTGCGTACGTACGGCTACAGTGTTCTTGTCACCTAATGTAAAGACAAGCCTGTGGTTGCTGGTTTGGTCCGGTGAACCGGGATGAATCAAAAGCATCGCGCGCGACTGGCCGACGCTTGCTTACAAACTACAAAGCACGAATGGAATATCAAGCGCTAGTGATTTCGATGGGGACAGGCCAACACAGTGATAAAGAATTAAGAAAAGAGCTCGCCAAACTTTATGGGATCAAAGATGTTTCGTTGTTTGGACCAGTGTCATTATCGTCCCCTACATCACAAGTTTGCCGGTTTTCTTACTAATATAACCTTATTACAATAACTTTGTAGTACAAATTTTATCAAGCAAATTAACATTTTTCATTTACTATATATTTTCATGGCCATCAATATCAAAATGTGTTTTTTTATATATTATTTGTATAGGTAATAGCATGGTTTCGAGAGAAATTTGGAAAAAACATGCACCAGTGAGTTTTTTAAAAACTATCAAAATTGCACGAGTCCGAGTGCTATTTTGAGGTCTTTGGAAAACTCACGAGTGCGTGTTTTTTTCAAATTGCACAAGAAATCATGCTATTACTTTTTAATAATATACATGGGAAAAAAATTAACATGAAAAGAATCTTTCCAATCAAAATGCTTTGTGCAAATAACATACATGAAAAAATTTAACAGGAAGAGCTTTTTTTATAGTCAAAAATGATTTTTGTACAAATTTTAAAAAATAAAAAATTTGCACTGTATTTCCAATGTATATTATTAGCATATAAAACATTACCTCAACATTTAAGTGTAAAGTTAACGTATATCTCCACGTGTGGAAGTATAGCCACTAGCCAGTGATGCAGGCAAGCAGTACGGCAAGGCGTGTAGACGATCGCGAACAAGATCAGTGCAACAGGAATCAGGTCAGGTCAATGGGGACTCCCCTGAAGACCAGGTCAAGTATATTTTAGTCGTTAGTTTCGAGGAGATATAGAGTTACGCACACTACAGTTAACCTTTTCGTCGCATTGTTGTTGTGCGACAACTTTATCTAGTTTTTACTTTGTTTAGCTAGCGTCATACTATTTTAGTTAACTCGTCAAGGGAAGACGTCTCGGAAGGCCATACAGCCGAAAGCATAAGCGCCGATCATCATCAGTATCAGCTACATTGTATATAGATCAGTTTACTACTGTATGCTGTAAGCCTGTATGTGGGACAGTCATAAAAGTCATTTTGGGGGAAACCACTTGAAATTATTAGGTTTTGAAAAGAGGTCAAAGTATATTTTGTCTTTTAAGTAAAATTGTTTAACTCGCCACCCACCCACTCCCGACATCCCTCATAAATAATAATCAATCCGTAAAAAAGGACGCGTCTATCTTCATTTTTTACAGCTGTGAAATCGTTTTCAATCACGTGAACGGTGGCCCCGTTGAAGAACAGAGTTAAATTCCCATATGACTGCACCAACATAGCGGCATTTCATTGTTTCGGTGCACCAATATGGCGGCCGGAACGTCAGATGAAAAACAAGAATAAGTAAGAGTAAGAAATGTACTCTTACGCCATGTATAACCAAGCTTGCAGAAGAAAACAGAAAAAGTGCACGCAATTAGTTTAAGATGTTTTTAATAACTGCTAAAGTCCTACAATCAAACCAATATGATAAGACGGTGAAAAATATACAACTACTACAATTACAATTTTGCAGAAAAAAATGGCCATTTGGTTGAATTATCTTAGATTAATTCAGTTGTTGTTCTAAAATTGACATTTCTTGATTCAAAGATGAATAAAGAAAATGTTAACTTGAAACTGAAAACCTTATGTCATATCAAACGGTACAATTTTTAACAATCAAAAACTAGTATCAATTGTGATACAGGTATCTCCACTTGGCTTTGAGACTGAAGTTTTGTCACTTTCAATGTTTCCATTTTCAGGCAGTTGCTTACTATCAGAAAAATGGAGATCGGCTATGGAAATATGGGAAATAAGACCAGCTCCATATGCATCACCCATCACGTTATTAACTGTTTGAGCACGGTCCCTACATTAATTCAGGAAATAAAAATTATGTTACATATCTGATTTATAAAATAACATTTTGAAAACGCACACGGTAATTGGTTAAAAGCCATGCTCTATAACTCTATGGAAAACATGGATAGACTACACCAACCTCGTTCCCAGGGCCTGGTTGGTTGCTTTTCTTAAACATTCCTCAAGAGACGTCATTATGTATAACGGACCAATGAGACTGCCCATTGCTATGAATTTCTCCCACGCAGGACCACCATTACTCCGAAAAAATAGAAAACATTTTCGGTGTTTCTATTTAACAATTAGTTAATCACCGAAATTCACCGAAAATGTTTTCTATTTTTTTATAAATAATGATTTAGAAACGTTTTTTTATTTACAAGAGCAAATAAATATATGGCGGCAGTAAATTTTACCATAATTCATTGCGAACCTAAATCAGTCCTAATTGGTCGCTAGAATTCAATTGTCTGGAAACGCGGCAAACGTCAAAGCGATTTATGTTGAACATGCTCTGAAAGTGCACAAACCGTTTGTTTTATGTTCATTAATATTGATACAACACGGTTGCCCAAGCTCTGCTATTGGCTGCTTGCTTCATTGTCATTTGCCGCTCAGGGCCTCCACAAAATAATGTTTCATGAAGCCCTCCACCAAAAACAAAACAGTCTTTAAAAAGTGGGTGTTATACAAAACAAAACATATTAAGCCGGTAAAAACGGCTTGAGGTCCCAGAATTTGCTCCACGCACTCACAATTAGATATAATTTTTGGCGTAGGTTTTTATTAAAACGGTTTCTCAAATAACGATAAAATAAAGTGCAACAAACGCACGGTCTGCGAATTCGACAAAGTGTTTCTTACTAAAAACGGTAACAGTTTAGAACTATTAAATTTTACTGACTATAGTGTTGTTAGAATGCAGAAAATGCCATTCTACTGGCTCAAACTTTAAAAGTGTGTAAATATTGAATAATTTTACTTACACAATCCAGTCAATAGCAAATATAAGACCAATGTGTCTTGTTGGGAGGCCAACAGCTTCAAGACAAAGAATAGTGTAGGACAGACCAGCACTTGGAATACCAGAAGCACCTGCAGAGACAAACACTGATACCAATCTGAAACAAAACGTTAGCAATTGAATAATATTATATTAATGCATAGAAAAGGCTAACTCTAACTCCCTTGTTCAAATAATCTAACAAAAAAAAAAAAAAAGGAAGAAAGGGAAAAAAAGGAAGAAAGGAAAAAAGTAAGAAGGAAAGATGAAAGGGAGGAAGAAAAAAAGGAATTAGGAAAGAAAAGAAGAAAAAAGGAAGAAAGGAAAGAAGGAAAACAAGAAGAAAAAAAGGAAGGAAGTAAAGAAGGAAGGAAGGAAGGAAGGAAGGAAGCAAGGAAGGAAGGAAGGAAGGAAGGAAGATCAGAAAAGAAAGAAGCAAGTGAGCAAGCAAGCAAGAAAAGAAAAAATCAAGAAAGAAAACAATTAGAAATGCATGGAACTTTGAAAGAAAACAAACAACGAAAGACAAAACCAAAGATAAAAAGGCGAAATATCACCGCCTTATTGCTTACACGGTCAAAACCAATTCTCCAAATGTAAGAGAAACACTTTCTAGATTTGCGATGAATATTACAGTGACTGCAAAGTACAAAGCACTGCCATCCATATTGCATGTTGCTCCAATGGGCAAAACAAACTGAGCCACTCGACGATCTACTTTATTGTTCTCTGTCACACAACGAATAGTAACTGGCAACGTAGCAGAACTAAAAGCGAAAGATAGAAATACGATATTATGAAAAATAGAATTGTTATATTTGTTCAGTGCATGCATCGGTTACAAATACTTCGAGATTTAATTATCTGTAGTCTTGAACTGGATGAATTTTGTTGGCTCAGTGTTTCAGAAGTTACTTCGTCCATCTTCAGGAGTGATAAAATGAAATGGTGGTCATGAATGGGTTGCACTGATTAGATAACGTGTATAAGCGAGGAATTGATTGTTATTATATGTTTCTCTGTTTTCTATTGTTGGTTGTAACATATATCATTTCACATTAATCTTTTACATGTTATTTCCATGTTATATTTAACAAATAGATTCCATTTTGCCGTTGTCTGTTCAGTTATAGATGCACAGATGACGTCACAACGTGGTAAGAACAAAAAAGTGGCCCACGAGACGCAGTCGAGTGGGTCACTGATGTTCTTACCACGTTGTGACGTCTTCGGTGCATCTATAACTGAACAGACAACAAAAAAATGGAATCTATTTGTTTTATACAATACAAAAACTTAAAAGGTTTTTATAAAAACCCTGTCGGATTTTGGGGCATGAAGAAAGAAAAAAACGAGTCAGCTGACGTGATCTGACGTGATCCATGTGTCTGTCCTCTAATAGATCATGGGCAACAACCAATGAAAACACGCATAGCAACAAGGGTATTGTATTTTATTATTTTTTTAATTTTTTATGATTTTATTATTTTTAAGATTTTATTCTGACAGTATACCACTTTAAGTTTAAAAACTTATAAACGGAATAAACAAAACAAAATCACATTTTTAGACTGTAAAACTTTGATAAAGGGATTTTTATACTTGAAACATTAGTAGTCTACTCTATTTTCCAGTCTGATCCGTTTCTAAAAGTACTGTTGGCAGTTAATGAATGTATATTAAAGGTCAACTAATCCTTTTGAAGTTATGTTTTCTTCTGAAAGGGTTATCATTTAACTTAGCAAAAGTATAGATAAATATGAATTTCGAGGTAAAGCAAAGCATTTATCGGCGGACCTTCTTAAGGTCCTCTTGAAGCATGACCGCGTTTCTAGGAGAATGGGTACTCCATTGTCTTTGACGTCATACCGGTAAAACCTGCCAATCACCTTGTTGTTTGTTACCGGTATGACATCACAAGGTACTAGTACCAGTCTTTATTTCGACGCGGTCGTCGTTCACACGAGTTTAGCAAAAGGAGCAAAAACTCAAACTTAGACAGTTCATAAAAGTGGAACCGAATGACTGGTTTCAATTATTTCTTCGGTTTTAGATTGAACTTTTCCGACTTTAACGGAAAATAGAATAACCTGGAAACGTATAGTTGCCCTTTAAGTATAGGTTAGTTACCTCAACCTCGGTAACTACGTAAGATATTAACCTCGGGCCGAAATAACCTACTTAGTTCAAGATCACAGAGGTTGCCTAAAAAAACTGAGATACTGAGTTCGTTATCACAGAGATTGTCTAAAAACACTTCGGTCGCGATGATAAATCCTTTATCACATTTGTGACCATGGATTAAAGCTTATTTTCCCAACCACGCATAAATCAAGTTAATTGCCCTGGGCTAATATACATTATTAGCCCGGGGCAATTAACTTGTCTGGAGTAACTATTAAAAATAAACAACTGCGGTACATCAAAGAAAACCGAGGTGATCGTGAACTAAGTAATATTAAAAAGTAATTATTAACCGAGAACGAGGGCTGTACCGGAAAATATCACATCCAGGTCTAGACAGTTAGAACTGAGACAAAAGCGAGGTTTGTATAAAAATATATATATACATGCCCAATATTGTCTATCCGAGTCCGGATAGCTGGAATTAATATATGTTGCTTTCAAATGCTTAGTTCTTTACAAACCCAAGTCATGCTAACTCACAGACAATATCGCATATTAGCATATTAGCATATTTGTTTGCACTTATATATATATTTATACAATAACCAAAATGTATTGCACGTTTTCATTGGTCGAGAGCCATGATCTATTACAGGACAGATGCACGGGCTTCGTCACACTTGTTCCTATTCCTGTGAACCAATCGTCACTCCAATGTCACGAACCAATGATATTCCCCGTTTTGTATAGATCATGGATCACGTCAGATGGCGTGTTTCACCTTCTCCAATGCCCCAAAAATTCGGCGGGAAAATTCAATGTCAAAAAATTTCTGGATAGGTATTTTTCGAACGTGCATGCGTTGACCAATTAGAACGCAGGATCATTACAAAGCGATCTAGTAATAATGAGTGATGTAAGGTTTGCGAGTTGTAGAAGACATTGTTATGTCATGTTTGTTGCAACTTGCGCGTATTCTGTTTTGTATTAGATGAATTAAAATGGCGCAATCAGATAATCTTATTACGGATGATATTTCTAGTGCTTACCTTGAGGATGTCCCAAATGCAGTAACTATAGCAGGGATAAGGCCAGACAAATAGATAAATGGATTCTTTCTTACCATGATAAAGTAGAGCAGCGGATAAACAAGAAAAGACTGAATAAATATTCCTATAATTACTGTCGCTACATAAAGGGCAACATCGCGAAAGGTACCAAGAATATCTTCAACTTCAGCCAAGCTTCCAGCAATCAAACTTAAAATTCCAACAGGTGAAATCCTATAATGTTTAGTTGTGCAATCATAGATATTTTATTCAAACGAATAAATAAATATTCGTTCATTTGATTTATTCGTTAACCGTTTCATTTGTTTGTTTGTTTGTTTGTTTGTTTGTTTGTTTGTTTGTTTGTTTGTTTGTTTGTTTGTTTGTTTGTTTGTTTGTTTGTTCGTTCGTTCGTTCGTTCGTTCGTTCGTTCGTTCAATCCATCCATCCATTCACTCACTCACTCACTCACTCACTCAGCCATCCTTCTTTTTCTTTGTTTTTTTTGTTATATTTTTTAATAATAAATAATTAAATATCATACCACATTATTGCAGTAATCAGCATCATGACAGCTTTGAACAAGGACTTAAAAAAGTTCAGAAGAGGCTGTCCGTCTTCTCCCAGTTTCCGAATGATAATTCCAAGTGCAATAGAGAAAACAATGAGACCCATAACGTTAGTTCCAGTTTTCTTTACAGTACCGCCATAAGTGTAACGTACTCCATTTGAAATGACCGTGATTTGTTGATTGTTGCCAGCACCCCAAGGAAGGACAGTGTTTTTTTTAAGGAAAGCTGACACTTCTTCAGCAGAGGAGTTATAGTCAGAAATATTTCGTTTTTCATATTTAAATCCAACCTGTTTTCCAATGTAGGTAGTCTGACTCTGTAAGAGAAATTACTGCATTTATACAGATAAACAATAATATCTTTCATTAAGCTTTGTTTTAATAATTTTTAATGTTAAATATAACACAATATAGACGAAAGTCGACTAATCAGCGCGATGTCCATATTTTGTATAGACAATGGACTATCTAAACTCAAGTTAAAAACCGCCTAAAACAGTGCTAGTACAAAATTAATTATCCATAGTCCTGCAATTCGCCATATTTCAAATTACAAGTCTTTTTCTGGTAGTCATTGAGGATATATCCAATGGCTCAGCGCATCGACATCTGCAAAAATGGCCAATCAAAACAGGTGTAATAAATTTAGGTAGAACGTTTGCGGATACACTATTTATATTTGAACATTTTTATTAGCTACATGAGCTTTCGTCCTTGAACCTCAGGACGTATTTCAGCTCTGAAGACGTCCTGTCCTGAGTCTCAAACAAAAATGTTCAAATATACATGTGTGTGTCTCCGCAAACTTTCTATTTAAATTACATTTCACCATGCAAAACTTCAAATCTTGAAGTGTAATAAAGTTGAAAATTTCTTGTGATGTGCATTTTAAGATGCCTTCTTGGAGTTTCCATAGTTTATTTAAGAAATGGTTCATGGTTTGGCGTGCTCCATCGAGTTATGGAGCACGCACGGTAGCCAATCAGAAACGCCGTTATATTATTACATCTAGCTATGTTATAATGTTTATTATAGGTACGAGTGTTGGATTAATATTAGGGAACTGATATTATTGTCTTAATTGACAGAACATTCTACCAAATTATTCCCCTTTGTTGCCAGGATTGATCTTTTGCTATATATCTAATGGAGCTAAAACAGTTCTGTTCTATCAGATTTTTTTAAAGTAGATGTTATACTTCACTTTATCAAGTGTCTTTCAGTACCAAGTCCAAGTTTTTAAAAGATACCAAAGCAAACGTCTGCAGAGTGCTGACTTAAAAACATTAGTATCCAGTGGTGCCGGCAAAAGGGAAGGCTGCCCACCAGTTTTTCATCAGTTTGTACCAAATTCGATGCGAAACGTATAATATAAGGGGAGGTCATTGTTCATGTTAGGTGATTCGCTTTTTACTTACTATATCAGCTCGAAACATCGACAAAATTGCTATTTAAAATTGTGGCAATTGAGACAACAGGTGGGAAACGTAATTTAAAGATAAATATAACAGCCCAGCAGATATAATTACTTTGAGGTACGACATCAAATTTTTTAATTAAGATTGCTATTTACACATGCGCGGATGCTATGCTAGATTTAGAACAATTACTGTAGCCACCTTAAGCAAATTTTATAAAAAAATTGTCCTTCTGACCGTCACTCTATGACGTGTCTTGTAGATATGATACCTGCGATCAAGCACGATTGGAAGGAAAAGCATGCAAAGAGAGATGGGATTGAAGCTTGCTGCTTCCAATTAACATTTTTCATCCCTTTCCCACTCTTTGCATGCACGTCAATAAATGTCCGCAACAACTGTAAACAAAAATCCTGAAATCTTTTTAAAAATCATGGCAGGAAATACCTCACTTCATTCAAAATAAATTGAAACTTTTATTCAAATCCGATTGAGACAAATAATAACAAAAGTCATTCATCTTACTGATCTTGACGCAGCTTCAACCAAATTGTCTGGGAACAAATTCCTATAACAATATAAAAAGCATGATTAATTTATCCATTAAATCCTTCTAACTCCACGATTTCGTCCCCAAACCACTAGAAGTATTTTTGTCTTGATCTTTTATAGACTCATGGTTATTAGTTTTTGAAAAGTAAAAAATCACCCAGTTTTTGTATGGTAAAGCGAAACAAAGAAAATATGTAGTGTAGGCATCTCATATTCATATAACAATCGAAATATAGTAAGGTTTGATTTACTGCCGAAATAGAGAACATGGGAGTCTAACGTTTCGAGCGAAGGCCCTTCGTCAGAGGGACCTATTCTTGGTTTTCATCTGACCAGAAACAATGAAGTGGCGGCCATATTGGTGCATCTTAAACTATGGGAATTTAACTCTATTCTTATTCAAATATTTCGTATTGTTTCTCCACCTCAACGGGGCCACCAATCACGTAAGTGAAAACTATCCATATCAAATTAACCTTACTATGTTTCGATTGTTGTTTCAACACTACGCAGCACGCTACTCGTATTAATGTAGAAGTTCGGCCATGATTTGTAGGTCGAACGATTAGCTGTTGGAAGCTCACACGCACAGACAGTATTAGCTTGGTTTCTTTTCCTTTTCTTTTCGATCGTTCGGTATATTTTCGAATTTTTCGGGAAAATATCCATAGGCGTAGGAGGTGGGGAGTCAGGGGAGGGGGCAATTGCCTTCTCTACATCACATTTGAAAAAAGGAAATTCAGGCACTTTCAGCTGGGAATTTCGATATGTATTGTTGCATGTTTTCAAGCAAAATTCATACGTTAAACTAAGACTGAAAAAATACAACTTAAAAATGCCCTCTGCCCCCCCCCCCCCCTCCAACAGATTTGGGCTGCTACCCCTATGAAATATCCAACGGAAGCCTTAATTGCTTATTAAGCGAGCGATGGCGATAGTTAAGAAACATGACTCAATGATGATGGTGAGTACAAAGATTTCAAGGAAAACCAGGATCGAAAATCGAGGATCAGATTTAAAATTTAATAATAAACATGCATTTATATAAATATTATTATCCCCTACGCTGTATTTCTTACAAACTTATTCAACAGATACATTTAATCGTGTCTGAATATTTTCTTGTTTATACATTGCGTAAAAGAAATAAATTCTCTGATGTTATAAAGCAAAACACAAGTATACAACTGACATACGACATATACTCGAACTCGTCAATCGATCAATGATCAAGTGATCTATATACTCATGCCTTCAATCTATTAAAGGTGTGCATCGGATCCAATTAGACCGTTACAATGCGACAATTCGTTAATACTTGAAATCCGAATATGATCAGGAATGCTTAGATCCATTCCAAATCCGATACGATTCGAGCTCGATAAAGCATTTCGATCCAATCCGAAATATAACCCCAATCACGTTGACCATTTCATCCATTTTCCAGTCTTCCAGGTTTTTAGTGCAACATTTTTGGGCAACTTGTCAAGTGAAATCTGGTTTATCTCATTCCTGTCCGTGGTGTAACCAGAATTAAATACCAAAGACCGATTCGGACAGGAGAAAATAAAAAATAAAAACGGCAATCGTGATCCGATCCGACAGCCAAACCGTTTTCCAATCTGATCCAAGATTAATATAATATTAATGCTCTAAGTCTGAAAGGATCCGATCGAATCGGATTTGCGCATCGATTCTTCAGTTACAATGCATATATATGATCAATTGGGCATGCACGAAAAGCTTGAATTGAAAAGAAAGTTGTTCAGATCTCTTCGAACAATGAATTGTGCATTTTCCACACGAAAATATTTTCTTTAGCTAGGCTGTGAACAGGTTTCCTTTCTATTTTCTTAGCTATATAGACTGAAGAAACTGAGCTGAATTCTGTTGACAGCCTCTCTATAATATAATTCTTTGAACGCGGATAATTTTTTAATTTTAAAATTTCATCGATCTCGGCCAATCTCCGACTCTGGTTTTCCAGAAAAACGATCATACAAATATCGAAGGATGCAACATTGCATGCAACTGCAGAAAACAAAATTCTCGTATACTAAAATTGACAACGACAAGGAAAGACGTGTATCGTTATACGCTAATGGAAAACTATACAGCACACATGCGCTTCAAATCAGCACGAGTCAATTCATAGTCAATCGAGATATGGTCTGGAAACTCGGCAAACTTCAAAGCGCCTATAATGAGCTGTGATTTTATGTTGAACCGTACCTTACACCGTGCACATCCTTTGTTTTAGGTTTATTAATATTTAAATAGCACGGTTGAGTGATTGAACTGAAACGTTGCTATTGGACAATTCGTTCATTATACTAAAATACAATGTGTTCAGTGACCGTGCACCGTGCACAAAAATGCATAAAGGCGAACAAAAAGATAGAATGGTCAATTTTAACAGCGTTTGATGAAAAACGTACTCGTTAAATAATTTTTCTCCAAATTGTACTACGCTATATTATCTATATGTATGTATTTATTACAATTGATTTGATTTACTGTAGGCGGGTATATAATTACAATTTACGTGGACGAAGCCAAGTGTGGGTATATAGTCTTTAACAATATACTAGCTCTCGTCAAACTCAAATTAAAGTCAATAATTTAGAAAAAAATGAAAAGAATTATATGCAAAAAAGGATTTACGACATAACTGTAGGCTCAGTCTAGATCTGTAGTACTGTTTATTTGTCGAACATATAACTTACTGAAGATAACTGACAACTCGGCTTTTCTAAATTGCCCACAGATCGTCACGTATCATGCACATGCAATAGTATGCCGTAAAAGATTATTTAAACTGAGTGAGTTTATAGCTAGGAGCTCTTCCCACTGCCAAACAAAATCAAATCCACGAATTCATTTTTGTGGCCTCTGTATATATAATAGACAAACGAGACATAACTTATCATTTGATCTCGTTAGCTTTTTAGCTGGCACTGCGTGGCGGCTGTATATATATAGACACGCATGTACAGTATAAATGAAGGCTATAAATTATCATATAATTTAACTATATCAGATCATTATTCTTCTTTTCAAGATTCCAAACTAGAACCAGTTATGCCTGAACCTAACAATTTATTCATATTTACTGTATTATAAAAAACCCCACCAGATTTTCCATTCATGCAGCGGCGAACCGCATCATTTCCGTA
The DNA here is from genome assembly GCA_035771165.1 of Paragorgia papillata. Classification (NCBI taxonomy): domain Eukaryota; kingdom Metazoa; phylum Cnidaria; class Anthozoa; order Scleralcyonacea; family Coralliidae; genus Paragorgia; species Paragorgia papillata. The sequence continues at coordinate 8,551,232 of JAWNZC010000014.1, forward strand.
ATTGGCTTAGTAAAACTATAACGGATCATGTAATATTATATTGGTTATTGATTGAGACAACCTACGCAGAGAAAATTCTCAATTAATGATTAAAAAAACACGGTCTACAAGGGTCTAAAATGCATATAATTTAATAATTATATATATAACAAATACATATAGATATATACCGGTATAGTCATACAACTCGTTTACATATAAACTATAGCCTTGTTTATTGATAATTCATGAAGAAGACTACAAAAAAATAGCCCTAATCATTAGTCAGTTTCAGCTTGCTTTTGAAATTCGTTTGTCACTGACACTCAACATTTGTTGGAAGGTTGGGAACCATGCATGCATAGGTATATATGCGGAAGTTAATAAGTTGAATTCCTTTAGCGAAATCACGGAGTAGAAGATTATTTATTGTATAATGTTGATGAAAATGAAGAATAATAGATACTTGGTTAAACAGAAACAAATTGCGGCGACTTAAATTTGTATCTACCTCGCAACGTAAGTTCGGAATGTTCATTTCAATTATACGTTTCGGATTTCAAAAGCAAGCTGAAACTGACTATAATATGCTGCAAATCGTATACAACATCGTCCACTCCCAGTTTGCATAAATTTTCCTTTTATTTATATACTTAGCTAATATAATCAGTAAACATGATTATTTTTTCGGCTCGCCTTATGTCGCCTATACAGTTCGGCCGCTCTTTGTATCTATTACATATATATGACATTTAATGCTTAACATACTGTAACCGCCCTGCATTATACAATTGCTTAGTATAACTCTTGTGTTTGGTATACAGAGTGCAGACATTGACGAAAGAACTAAAACAGTGTATATTCATCCATAATTATCTACGAAATACTCATAAGCTGCTGCTATAGTGTTATAGACATGATAATATTGATAGAACCCGTACATACCGCAAAAGATCGAGAAATGAATCCAATGCCGAAAGCTGGTTCGATCCACCCGCTTCTTGTTCATCAGAACCGTCTTCCCCAGGTTTTATACTTTTCACAAGTACAACACCAAGAACACAAGCAAAAATAGTGGTTGTTAGGTAATACACGAATGTTCTCTTGCCCAGCTTTCCAGCGGAATTTGTGTCGATTTCTGCCAACGCCACCACAATACTCGATATTGTCAATGGCAAAATGATCATTCGCAACATACGGATGAAAATATTACCAAGAAATTTGATGTACATAACGACTTCCTCGGTTGGTGGATCTGTCGACTGCTGCACGGCATCGTGTACCAGTATTCCGATTATAAAGCCTAACACTACAGCAACAACGATGGCAAGCAACTGGCAATTATTTTTTAAAACCTCACAGATTTTTCTAACACGATTTGTAGACCGAGGTCTTTCAACAGTTGCTTCTAAAACGTCCATCAGATTGCGCTCTTTCGCATCTGAATTCACGATCATTATCGAAGACATGATCGGTCACAACGGACTTTGGTAACTATGACCTATGTATGTTGACACTGATTGGAACCGATCTTAATGATTATAGTTGGGTATTTTTAGCTACTTAATTCCCACCTTTCTTTAATATTGTATAAAACTTATTGCATGAATAAACAATTCAAAAATTAGGTGAACTATTCCGTCGCTTTCTTAGAGGTATTGAAATGCATGAATAAAATTAACCTTTTCCAAATTCGAGCCGGCCACCCCCAGACTTCGCTTGGTTACTGATCAGGAGTCGTTTAAACCGGCTCGGGGTCTTCACTCTTTTAAGTTTTCGTAAGTCTTTTAATGGTCTTATTTTTCTTAGTCTGACATAATCCAAGTGAACACAGAAGACGCTTTCAGTCTCTCCAATGAAAGTCACTTCGTACGAACAGACAGTCAGGATTGATATTAGCGCGCAAGGCTTAAAGGTCAACTCAAGGCAAATTATTTTTCTGGCTTGTTATATGCGCCAGAATATGGAGAATACGAATATGATGATAAAAATTTAAAGCATATACCGTACTTTGTTGATTTCTGAATTTTTTAACGGAGTATTCTAAAAATAGCCGTGTTGTTTAGAGTCTGGCACTAGCAAGTTTGTGACGTAAACAGTTGAACCTGGACGATTGAAATCATAAGAAAGCTGATTTAATGAAAAATTTTCTCATGTTTCTCTGAGGATGGTTCTGTAATAGAATTGATGAATATAACTTGTGCAAGTTTCCAACCGCAACATGTATTAAAGTATTTGACGCTTTTCGAGTGTGTTTCGTTCCTCCGTTTACGTCACACACTTGCTAGTGCCAGACTCTTTATACAACACGGCTTTTTATGGAAATACTTCAAAATTCGTCGATTGAACATTCCAAAATCAACGAAATCCAATTCAATTTTTCCCCATCATATTTGGATTCTATGTGCTTTAATACATATATGAAGCGAAAAATGTAATTTGCCTTGAGTTGACCTTTAAACAGCACACACGCATGCATCAGTACTCAGTATCGGATCATATCTGTGAACTATCAAGCGAACTCTTCTGTTGCATGCCCCATCTGTTCTGCCTATATATAATTAGATCAGTATAGTGGACCTTATTAGTTATTATAGCATTATAGACAAAGCAATTGGCGATGTGGTGAAAAAAATGTAGCAATTAAAAAAAGCCACGGAACATTGATGCCGAATTGTGTACATTGTAGGATTTTGTTAATTGGCTAGATAACAAACTCAGATTACAGCTACTCACGGCTATTTTACTATTTTGTGGCTATGTGTTGACGTAGCCTTATAATTCTCAATTGCAAGACCATGATAATAATAAAAGTTTGAATATATAAAAGTTTGAAACGTTAGTAAATATATATTCAAACTTTTATTATTATCAAGGTTTATGATGCTAATAATGTTTTAGAAGCAGACAGCAAAGATGTATCGTTAATCATTGTATGTATAGTACGCGCAATGTTAAGATTAACAATATAAATTTTTGTTAAAAAGTTAAAATTGTCCATCAGTAGCATTTTGTAAAAATATAGATTGAGGCCGATTAACTCTCGGGATTAACTCTTGGGAAGAATGCAGCGAGTTGGCCGAACGTTTATTCTGAACCACTATACTAGCATTTCAGAAAAAACTTAGTAGATTTTAATTTTAATGATATTTTTATATAAATTTTTGTGCATGCTTTTCACATATTTTAATGCGTAGCTTCCTAATTTTCTCTCTATATTTTTTCTGTGTTTCATGACCAAATTTACATAGTGTTATCGACTGATATTCGTATCTCGTTGGTTCCAAATATATTTTCAATTGACAGTTCTGTACAGCATTCATTTTTGTTCATTATGCTAGTAAGTTGTCAATAAACAAATATTTATAGTGTAACTTCAGAGAATTAACTCTTTCCCTACCGTATTCCTATGGTTTAGTATTTTACTCTGTCTAACGCCAGACGATTTTACATGTCAAGTGGAGAGCCATCGGTAGTGAAGGAGTTAAGGATGGTTTAAAACACCGCCTGACATCACGTGAACATGCTGAAATCCATCAGTTATCTAAAGATTGCGTTAAGCATGAAACAGTACTGTGTAATGACAAACTGTATATGTGTTAGATAATTTCAAATATATTACTTTATTGTACATATTTTCCAAATTCTTGATTATAATTGGTCTGAAAGTTGGTGAGAATCCTTAGTTTTTCAGTTATAAAATATGACTACGAACCGAACTTGAGGAATAACAAAACAAAAGATTTGTTTGGAGTTGTTTTTAATAACTGCTAATTAAAGTTCTACAATCAATTAAGACGTGAGAAATTACAACTAGTACATTTGCAATTTTGCAGAATAGATGGCCATTTGGTTGAATTACTTTGCATAATTTGTTATCGAAGATAAAAGAAAATGTTAACCTGAAAACCTTATGCTATATCAAATGATTGATTCTTCATTAACAATCAAAAACTAGTATCAATTGTGATACAGGTATCTTCCCTTGGCTTTGAGGCTAAAGTTTTGTCACTTTCAATGTTCCCATTTTCAGGCAGTTGCTCGCTATCAGAGAAATGGAGATCTTTGGAAATATGGGAAATAAGACCAGCTCCATATGCATTACCCATCACGTTATTAACTGTTTGTGCACGGTTCCTACATTAATACAGAAAGTAAAACGATGTTATATTTATATACTATTTTAGAACATTTTTTATTTACAAGAGCAGATAAATATATGATGGCTGTAAATTTTACCATAATCCATTGCGAACCTAAATCAGTTCTAATTAGGCCTAACAATTGTTTGACCATGGTAGCCTGTGTACAGCCTGAATATACACTCTGTAATTCAAGAGAATTACATATAATTCAATAAATTACAGAGTATATATATTCAGACTTTATACACAGGCTATAGACCAAGGTCGCTAGAATGAAATTGTCTGGAAAAGCGTCAAAACGGCTAACAATAAACTGTGATTTATGTTGAACACCCTCAATCTCGTCCCCAGAGCCAAATTGCCCCGGCCGCGCGGGCAAGTTAAACCACGAGCAGTTCGCCAGTTCGGTGCCATATCTGTCATACCCAAACGTTCTTTTTCTCGGATGGAAACACGAATTCGGAATTCCAAACATATTACAAAGGCAAAAAGTTTCCGGCTTGTCTCTTGTCGCACATTTTGTCAGATTTTAGTCCCAAATAAACATGTATTCTACTTCACTCCTTCTCACGAAAACAACAGCACGACATGAAGACCGCGCTGGGAGCATGGGTGTGAAATTATCTGCGCAGCGCAGTAGGCGTCGAACGTTTAGCCAATCAGAGTCAAGTTTCAAATCGATTGTCCCAGAGCCTTTTTTCCGCTCGCGTGCGAGGGGTTTGGCTCTGGGGACGAGATTGGAACACCCTCTGAAACAACCTCGTACCCAGGCTCTTTTCAACCCGCAGCGCGAAGAAACCTGTGCCAAATTTTGTTTGGACAGGGGTGGGGTAGAGAAGATTTGAAACTTCTCGCCGAAAGATTTACCGTTTGAGAAAATACTTCGCTCTTGGATTCAAGGGTTCAGCGCTACGTGCATGGGCACGATCAAAGACTATGAATACCTTCGAAAAACGGCTGCTCACAAAAACGGCTAACGTACGAGACTCGCGACGCAAACAAGCGAGGAAAAGAAGCAGCCCACATGCAGAGGGTAAATAATTTTAATACCATTTCAAATTCTCATTCCTTCTCTAGCAGCTCAAGATTTCTGCTACAATGCTTTATATTCTTATATTTTATTTTATTTTATTGTATTTTATTTTATTTTATTGTATTTTATTTTATTAGCTTTGCCATATTTTTACATAACAGAAATAAATTTAAAAATAAATACACAGAAAAAATATAAAGGAACACGATACACGATGGCAGGGTATCCGCAACAGCAGCGCCAATTATAGCCTGCGAACCCAGACCTATTAATTACTGCGGGCCCAACAATAAAACAAAAACGAACAAATATTAATTACAGATTAAAAACAACACGAAATAATTAACCACTGTGAAGTATGCACCACATTCAGCCTTCGATTTTGCGAAGTTATCTCCATATTCATCAGGTGGTCGCTATTACAGAATATCATACAAAAACACAATTTTCTCAGGCGCTATTCTATAGGATTTCTCCAAATTAACATATCTTGTACAGAATTTCATGCTCTTTAATCTAGTATAAGTTTCCAGAGTGGCATAAACCCATGAACGACGCAGGCAAGCTTTAAACAAATTGCAGCGCGGCGTCATTAATACGACTGACGGCGGTTACTGTATGTTGTATATTTCTTATTACATCAGATATAAACACCATTTTCTCAGCCGCTATTCTATACGATTTTTTTAAATTTACGTATGTTATACAGAATTTCATGTTCTTTAATCTAGTATAAGTCGCCAGGGTGGCATAGACCCATGAACGACGCAGGCAAGCTTTAAACAAATTGCGTCGCGGCGTCATTAATACGACTGACGGCGGTTACTGTATGTTGTATATTTCTTATTACATCAGATATAAACACAAATTTTTCAGCCGCTATTCTATACAATTTCTTTTAATTTCCGTATGTCATACATAATTTCATGCTCTTTAATCTAGTATAAGTCCCCAGAGTGGCATAGATACATGAACGACGCAGGCAAGCTTTAAACAAATTGCGGCGCGGCGTCATTAATACGACTGACGGGTGTTGCGTAGCATATTTCAGATTTCCTCAGAAAAAGTACAATTTTCTCAGCCGCTATTCTATACGATTTTTTTAAATTTACAGAATTTCATGCTCTTTAATCTAGTATAAGTCGCCAGAGTGGCATAGACCCATGAACGACGCAGGCAAGCTTTAAACAAATTGCGTCGCGGCGTCATTAATACGACTCACGGCGGTTATGTTGTATATTTCCTATTACATCAGATATAAACACAAATTTCTCAGCCGCTATTCTATACGATTTTTTAAAATTTACATATGTTAAACAGAATTTCATGCTCTTTAATCCAGTATAAGTCCCCAGAGTGGCATAAAACCATGAACGACGCAGGCAAGCTTTAAACAAATTGCGGCGCGGCGTCATTAATACGACTGACGGCGGCTTTGTTGTATATTTCTTATTACATCAGATATAAACACAATTTTCTCAGCCGCTATTCTATACGATTTTTTTAAATTTACATATGTTATACAGAATTTCATGCTCTTTAATCTAGTATAAGTCCCCAGAGTGGCATAGACCCATGAACGACGCAGGCAAGCTTTAGACAAATTGCGGCGCGGCGTTATTAATACGACTGACGGCGGTTATCTTGTATATTTCTTATTACATCAGATATAAACAAATTTCTTATATAATTAGAACATTAGATTAATTTTGAACATTTATCACTTATTAGTAATTATAGAACTTTATATAAGCCAACGCGTTTGGACTTCTAGTTATGTTATCGTTATTGTTGAAGTTTGATTTGACACAATTTATATATTCGCCTCCTGTGGAGACGAATAGGGGAGTGACATGAACGGTCACAAACTATGACCTATGTATGTTGACACTGATTGGAACCGATCTTAACGATTAGTTGGATATTCTTAACTACTTCCCGCCTTTCTTTAATATTGTATAAAATTTATTGCATGAACAAACAATTCAATAATTAGGTGAACTATTCCGTCTGCTCTCTTGCATGTATTGAAACGCATGAATAAAATTAACCTTTTCCAAATTCCAGCCGGCCACCCCCAGACTTCGCTTGGTTACTCCCCTGATCAGGAGTCGTTTAAACCGGCTCGGGGTCTTCACTCTTTTAAGTTTTCGTAAGTCTTTTAATGGTCTTATTTTTCTTAGTCTGACGTAATCCAAGTGAACACAGAAGACGCTTTCAGTCTCTCCAATGAAAGTCACTTCGTACGAACAGACAGTCAGGATTGATATTAGAGCGCAAGGCTTAAACAGCAAACACGCATGCATCAGCACTCATCATATCTGTGAACTATCAAGTGAACTCTTCTGTTGCATGCCCCATCTGTTCTCGGCCTATATTAGTTATTATAGCTTAGACAAAGAAACTGGCGATTTGGTGAAACAAAATGTAGCAATTAAAAAAACCCACGGAATATTGATTGTAGGATTTTGTTAATTGGCTAGATAACAAACTCAGATTACAGCTACTCACGGCTATTTTACTATTTTGTGGCTATGTGTTGACGTCGACGGTCGATCTCACTCTGATTGTGCGAAAATGTTCTTACTAAAAAAAGTAAAAAAACTGTTGTTTCAATCAGGAGCGTAATGCAATAGCGAGCACTGTCACGACTTTAGTGCACTGTGTCGGGACTAGAAATTATACTCATTCTTATTGTTTAGTACAGAAAAAATATAGTAATACATATACTAACTATTTCAAAGTGGTGCATATGACCGGAATTTTACGGTGCGTCATAATAAAACTCTTGTAAGTGAATCACATCCATGTACGATAATTAATTGCCAAGCTTAATAACACTGCTTGTAAAGGGCCAATACACAAAGAGAGGACAGGTGGCCGGGCTGATTCGTTTGATTAAGATCGTACTGTGTCTGTGGTTTCAAAAATCGCATAAACTAAATTTCCAATTGGTTAATAGTTTAGATATAAACGAATCCTAACGATGATTCAAATCTCCTCTGATTACGGCCGAGGAAAGAATTTCGCGACACAAACTATAGCCTGCTTAAATAGCCAGAACAGCCCGGGCTCATGTAAATAGCTATAGTCCTAAACGTACTGACATTAACATGGGTTTGATCACACATGCAGTTCAGTCAATCATGCGACAGAAACGTTTGGAAACTATATGAAATGTTTTAGAGGCCATAAAACATAGATTCACTATAAAACAATATCAGAAGGTTTGTATTAAAACAAATGGCTTGAGGTTGACTGTTATGGTCATCTGTTGATGTATCTCAGTCCATTCACCTATAATAACAACCACTGTGAAGTATGCACCACATTCAGCCTTCGATTCAGCCTTCGATTCAGCCTTCGATTCAGCCGTCGATTCAATTATCGCACTTATTGCGAAGTTACCTCCATATTCATCAGGTGGTCTCTATTGCAGAATATCATACAAAAACACAATTTTCTCAGGCGCTATTCCATAGGATTTCTTCAAATTAACATATCTTGTACAGAATTTCATGCTCTTTAATCTAGTATAAGTTTCAAGAGTGGCATGAACCCATGAACGACGCAGGTAAGCTTTAAACAAATTGCGGCGCGGCGTTATTAATACGACTGACGGATGTTATGTTGTATATTTCAGATTTCATCAGATATAAACACAAATTTCTCAGCCGCTATTCTATACAAGACATGTTCGCTGATATCAACAAAGAAGTGTGTATTATAGGCCGTTGCCAAGTCACAACGAGAAGAACTTATCCATGCATGCATATATATATCGTTCAAAATGAACATAAATAGTCCACACCTTTGTGGAAAAGTTTGAAAAAAAAGAAGTTAGTATGACATATACCAAAACTACACCTACAGTCAGTAAAGTCATCAGACATCATTGATGGAAGAACTGGTACAAGGCAGGAGACACAACTTTCCACTGTGGCGTCAGTGACCGACATATTGCGAAAAAAGTGGACTCTTTGCTCACAGTGTCTCTCACCAACAAAGGAACGAAGAGATAGTGGAAAAAGACATATTGCGAAAAAAGTGGACTCTTTGCTCACAGTGTCTCTCACCAACAAAGGAACGAAGAGATAGTGGAAAAAGACACGTCATCCATTCTCATTATAACAAGGCCAATGACCACTTGTAGTAATTACATTTAATCAAGACAAAAATGTTCCCTACATAAAAAGATTGAAATTTCTTTGCAAATGTGAAATTTTGTGGAGAGTTATGTAAACGATTTTCAGACTTATCCACGAGATATACTCGAATTATCACGTGCACCGGCGACGCCCATACCACACGAAACTCCGATGCAGATTGTTTCGCATGGTTAATAACCATGGTAAACAGAAACGTCAGATATTAAAAGGAAACAATTTCACACTCAAACTGAGTAAGCGAAAATATTAATATATGTAATCAAATAACAATTAAACCAACGTCTTTATTTATATGATGTATTAAAGGTCGACTCAACGCAAATTACATTTTTCGCTTTATATAATGTATTAAAGCAAGTAGAATCTAAATATAACCGCCGTCAGTCGTTTTAATGACGCCGCGCCGCAATTTGTTTAAAGCTTGCCTGCGTCGTTCATGGGTCTATGCCACTCTGGGGACTTATATTAGATTAAAGAGCATGAAATTCTGTATAACATATGTAAATTTTAAAAAATCGTATAGAATAGCGGCTGAGAAAATTGTACCTTTTCTGAGGAAATCTGAAATATACAGCATAACCGCCGTCAGTCGTTTTAATGACGCCGCGGCGCAATTTGTTTAAAGCTTGCCTGCGTCGTTCATGGGTCTATGCCACTCTGGTGACTTATACTAGATTAAAGAGCATGAAATTCTGTATAACATATGTAAATTAAAAAAAAATCGTATAGAATAGCGGCTGAGAAATTTGTGTTTATATCTGATGAAATCTGAAATATACAACATAACATCCGTCAGTCGTATTAATAACGCCGCGCCGCAATTTGTTTAAAGCTTGCCTGCGTCGTTCATGGGTCTATGCCACTCTGGGGAATTATACTAGATTAAAGAGCATGGAATTCTGTATAACATATGTACATTAAAAAAAATCGTATAGAATAGCGGCTGAGAAATTTGTACTTTTTCTGAGTAAATCTGAAATATACAACATAACATCCGTCAGTCGTATTAATAACGCCGCGCCGCAATTTGTTTAAAGCATACCTGCGTCGTTCATGGGTCTATGCCACTCTGGGGACTTATACTAGATTAAAGAGCATGAAATTCTGTTTAACATATGTAAATTTTAAAAAATCGTATAGAATAGCGGCTGAGAAATTTGTGTTTATATCTGATGTAATAAGAAATATACAACATAATTCCCGGTCAGTCGTTTTAATGACGCCGCGCCGCAATTTGTTTAAAGCTTGCCTGCGTCGTTCATGGGTCTATGCCACTCTGGGGACTTATACTAGATTAAAGAGCATGAAATTCTGTATAACATATGTAAATTAAAAAAAATCGTATAGAATAGCGGCTGAGAAATTTGTGTTTATATCTGATGAAATCTGAAATATACAACATAACATCCGTCAGTCGTATTAATAACGCCGCGCCGCAATTTGTTTAAAGCTTGCCTGCGTCGTTCATGGGTCTATGCCACTCTGGGGAATTAAACTAGATTAAAGAGCATGGAATTCTGTATAACATATGTACATTAAAAAAAATCGTATAGAATAGCGGCTGAGAAATTTGTACTTTTTCTGAGTAAATCTGAAATATACAACATAACATCCGTCAGTCGTATTAATAACGCCGCGCCGCAATTTGTTTAAAGCATACCTGCGTCGTTCATGGGTCTATGCCACTCTGGGGACTTATACTAGATTAAAGAGCATGAAATTCTGTTTAACATATCTAAATTTAAAAAAATCGTATAGAATAGCGGCTGAGAAAATAGTACCTTTTCTGAGGAAATCTGAAATATACAGCATAACCGCCGTCAGTCGTTTTAATGACGCCGCGGCGCAATTTGTTTAAAGCTTGCCTGCCTGCGTCGTTCATGGGTCTATGCCACTCTGGGGACTTATACTAGATTAAAGAGCATGAAATTCTGTATAACATATGTAAATTTAAAAAAATCGTATAGAATAGCGGCTGAGAAATTTGTGTTTATATCTGATGAAATCTGAAATATACAACATAACATCCGTCAGTCGTATTAATAACGCCGCGCCGCAATTTGTTTAAAGCTTGCCTGCGTCGTTCATGGGTCTATGCCACTCTGGGGAATTATACTAGATTAAAGAGCATGGAATTCTGTATAACATATGTACATTAAAAAAAATCGTATAGAATAGCGGCTGAGAAATTTGTACTTTTTCTGAGTAAATCTGAAATATACAACATAACATCCGTCAGTCGTATTAATAACGCCGCGCCGCAATTTGTTTAAAGCATACCTGCGTCGTTCATGGGTCTATGCCACTCTGGGGACTTATACTAGATTAAAGAGCATGAAATTCTGTATAACATATGTAAATTTAAAAAAATCGTATAGAATAGCGGCTGAGAAATTTGTGTTTATATCTGATGAAATCTGAAATATACAACATAACATCCGTCAGTCGTATTAATAACGCCGCGCCGCAATTTGTTTAAAGCTTGCCTGCGTCGTTCATGGGTCTATGCCACTCTGGGGAATTAAACTAGATTAAAGAGCATGGAATTCTGTATAACATATGTACATTAAAAAAAATCGTATAGAATAGCGGCTGAGAAATTTGTACTTTTTCTGAGTAAATCTGAAATATACAACATAACATCCGTCAGTCGTATTAATAACGCCGCGCCGCAATTTGTTTAAAGCATACCTGCGTCGTTCATGGGTCTATGCCACTCTGGGGACTTATACTAGATTAAAGAGCATGAAATTCTGTTTAACATATCTAAATTTAAAAAAATCGTATAGAATAGCGGCTGAGAAAATAGTACCTTTTCTGAGGAAATCTGAAATATACAGCATAACCGCCGTCAGTCGTTTTAATGACGCCGCGGCGCAATTTGTTTAAAGCTTGCCTGCCTGCGTCGTTCATGGGTCTATGCCACTCTGGGGACTTATACTAGATTAAAGAGCATGAAATTCTGTATAACATATGTAAATTTAAAAAATCGTATAGAATAGCGGCTGAGAAATTTGTGTTTATCTGATGTAATCTGAAATATACAACATAACATCCGTCAGTCGTATTAATGACGCCGCGGCGCAATTTGTTTAAAGCTTGCCTGCGTCGTTCATGGGTCTATGCCACTCTGGGGACTTATACTAGATTAAAGAGCATGGAATTCTGTATAACATATGTACATTTAAAAAAATCGTATAGAATAGCGGCTGAGAAATTTGTACTTTTTCTGAGTAAATCTGAAATATACAACATAACATCCGTCAGTCGTATTAATAACGCCGCGCCGCAATTTGTTTAAAGCATACCTGCGTCGTTCATGGGTCTATGCCACTCTGGGGACTTATACTAGATTAAAGAGCATGAAATTCTGTTTAACATATCTAAATTTAAAAAAATCGTATAGAATAGCGGCTGAGAAAATAGTACCTTTTCTGAGGAAATCTGAAATATACAGCATAACCGCCGTCAGTCGTTTTAATGACGCCGCGGCGCAATTTGTTTAAAGCTTGCCTGCCTGCGTCGTTCATGGGTCTATGCCACTCTGGGGACTTATACTAGATTAAAGAGCATGAAATTCTGTATAACATATGTAAATTTTAAAAAATCGTATAGAATAGCGGCTGAGAAATTTGTGTTTATCTCTGATGTAATAAGAAATATACAACATAATCCCTGGTCAGTCGTTTTAATGACGCCGCGGCGCAATTTGTTTAAAGCTTGCCTGCGTCGTTCATGGGTCTATGCCACTCTGGGGACTTATACTAGATTAAAGAGCATGAAATTCTGTATAACATATGTAAATTTAAAAAAATCGTATAGAATAGCGGCTGAGAAATTTGTGTTTATATCTGATGAAATCTGAAATATACAACATAACATCCGTCAGTCGTATTAATAACGCCGCGCCGCAATTTGTTTAAAGCCTGCCTGCGTCGTTCATGGGTCTATGCCACTCTGGGGACTTATACTATATTAAAGAGCATGAAATTCTGTTTAACATATCTAAATTAAAAAAAATCGTATAGAATAGCGGCTGAGAAAATTGTCCGCCGTCAGTCGTTTTAATGACGCCGCGGCGCAATTTATTTAAAGCTTGCCTACGTCGTTCATGGGTCTATGCCACTCTGGGGACTAATACTATATTAAAGAGCATGAAATTCTGTATAACATATGTAAATTTTAAAAAATCGTATAGAATAGCGGCTGAGAAATTTGTGTTTATATCTGATGTAATAAGAAATATACAACATAATTCCCGGTCAGTCGTTTTAATGACGCCGCGCCGCAATTTGTTTAAAGCTTACCTGCGTCGTTCATGGGTTCATGCCACTCTTGAAACTTATACTAGATTAAAGAGCATGAAATTCTGTACAAGATATGTTAATTTGAAGAAATCCTATGGAATAGCGCCTGAGAAAATTGTGTTTTTGTATGATATTCTGCAATAGAGACCACCTGATGAATATGGAGATAACTTCGCAATAAGATGCGATAATTGAATCGACGGCTGAATCGAAGGCTGAATGTGGTGCATACTTCACAGTGGTATAATAACAAGCCTTTTATTCGCAACTTTCATATCAAAGAATGCAATTTTAATACGTATAATAAATCATCGTCTCATAAATAATTCTCTATAATAAAACTATATAGATTTAGGTATGTATGTAGTGTCGACATTTCAAGGGAACGAACTATATATTGACAGAGAGATCCAACGTAATCTCAAAGCCAAAAAACGCACTAAAATCCGCTAATGTTTTTTAACGGTGACTTTGTTTACTTGTCTGTTTTAACCCTTTGATGACATGACTGTGCATGAAAGGATTTCAGAAATACCAATAAAAAAGGTACATGTTTTAGCAACGGTTTTCAATTATGGTAGAATGCTGTATTAAAAGTTAGTTTTCATTTCGACGAGAGGGATAGAGTTTGCAACGACCAGAGAATCCTGTTTGCTTTCATTGACTTCATCAAGAGTTTGCATTTCGCTATGACCCTAAACAAAAGAGAAATAAGGTTTTTTAAGACAATGCGCATTATAAGAATGCAGCTGTGATACGGCTTAAGTCATCATTGCAAGATAAGTTGCATGAAATATGTTGTACACAGTACAGTAGGTAGCTTTAGATTTGGCTGCGACTTTACGACACAGAATAAAGACGTTAGCATATATACCTCGCAGGTGAATAGTGCTTTTTACGCAATCTGATTGGTTCCTCTAGCTCGGGATATCCTGCACCATTCACCTGCGGGCAAAACAAAATGGCGGCCAGTTTTGTTTGACCGAAGCAGGAGATTTTGTTGATAAACAAGGCTGATGTAGTACAATAACGAGAAAAGTCAACAAAATTAAGTAGAAGAGTGTCCTGGAGGTATGTTTCTTACAAATTTTCTAGCCATTAGTATATTCAAAAGTTATAAAAACTGTTTTGTCGACAAATATTGAGAACGCCAAGTTGCTAGGAGTCCTGTCTTGTATGAAAATACCGAAAAATATAAGAATGCTAAACTTGTTATTTCATTTGTGAGAGGTATATATACTAAAACAATTATTCGCCTTAGTGTCGGTGAATATATAGTGTAGATATTTACATCGCGGCTTCGCGGCTCGGTGAATATCCAGCACTATTCAGCTCCACTTTAGTGAATAACTGTTAATTAACGTTAGTTCTTAGCTACAAGACTACGTAATACGACTACGTTGTTTCGTCATCTCGTGCTGACGTGAAGTGACGTGATAAACTCATAGTGGCCGCATATACCGAGCCCTTAGTGCCTGGTTACTGAATACGTTTAAAAATGACGACGTATGTTGTCGAATATTTTGGATTGTTTAAAGGCGACTTTCATTAGGGTGGGCTCAGTGAGCGGTCAGTATCCGAATCATATGTGTACTTTATGTTAATAAAAAGCAACATATAAAGTGAACAACTCGTTCACAAAGACAAAATTATTGAATTTTCTTACGTACATCTTGATGTAGAGTAGCTTTCTCATTTTGTTCATGGCCACTGTCCGTTGTGCTGACGAACCTAGCTGGAATCACACGTCTCCATTTAAACAGCAGTCTGTCATCAACAGAATGATTTTTCTCTAAAAGTGAAAGAAAAAAATAATTTTTCATTAGTGAATACGGTGATTTGGTGCCACGGTCAATTCAGTTATACATTCACTCAGAGAAAGATCAGCGGTTGCTAGAGTATGGAGAAAAGGACCATCGAAAAGGTTTGTTTTCCTTTTTATTGAAGAAAAAAAAGAAGCTGATTTTCCCTTTGCAAGAAATGGAAAATCCACTAGGCAGGATTTTAACAGACAGACAGACAGACAGACAGGCAGACAGACAGACAGACAGACAGACAGACAGACAGACAGACAGACAGACAGAGAGACTTACCTTTCCAAAGGAAACTAACCAGCAAGCCGACAAAAAATGTTATAAAATAACAGTAGAAACTGTACCAGAATGGAGAAATCTTGTAAATACTGAGACCGTCGTAATCCCTGCATAAAACATACAAAATAATAAAAACATATAGGTACGCACTGCGTACATGTGTCTATAGGTTTAAAGACGTTGCGCGTTACACGTTACAATTTCTTCGTAAAACTTCTATAGTTTGTGAAGCAAAGGAAGCGAGACAAGTTTCACGAGGGGTGTTACACGGTGCAGATGTGTATGGTTCGTGACATTTGTCGCGCAATATATTGCCAAGCCATGGAAAGAATGTCTATTTCACTTGCATTGTAAGCCACAGGAATATATAGGCATAAAAGAAAGATGTCACCTAAAACGACCTATCAGTAAGAATAGTTTAAAACGCAAATGTTGCTGAAGCCAAAATACACTCAAACCTCCAATTTGACAAACATTTCGTAAGGTAGCACAGAATTTTATCCCAAGTAATTTTTATGTTAATCATATACTCTTGACATTATACACAATAATTAGTAAGTTTAGAATTACGTTGCTCGACATTTTCATATAAATGCAAACATTTTTATTTAACATCTCACTTGAGTCTAGTCAACCTAAAATATCTAAATAGTTATAATACTTGTGACGCTGATAATTTTCGTTTGTCTACCGTCAAAACAAATTGGGGTAAACAGCAACTATCTTACCAATCTGTCAAAGACTGGAACGCTTTAGATATTGAACTAAGGAACGTTAGCTCCGTCCAAGTCTTCAAAGCAGGCTTTTATAAAATGTAATAATCATCACGTACTTTGTAATAATTTTCAGTTTATTTGTTTTTGATATTTTTTGTTATTTACTAGGACCCTTTTGAAAATCACGTTTTTTTGTGAAAGAGCATCCTAGGAAAATATTTGTTAAATAAATATAACTGTTACGTAAACAATATAGGACTGAAGCTATTGTTTGCTGGAATATGGCCTATTTTGATCCCCAAGGTTTCCTCTTACGACAGGTTTGACTATTTTATCATTTCAAATCATAGTATATCGACTTGCCATTACAATTATTAATATCTTTTACGTAATATAGTGCTTACCGTCTAGTTGGCATAGTGCTATTTCTCGAGATGGTTATATTGGTTCCAGGACATCGTTCTGTTGAAACACTAGGCACGAATACTGGTGGTTTATTAATTCTGGCACCAATGGCAACAAATAAACCAAAGGTAATACCACAGAACAATCCAACGTATGCTCCCTGTAAAAAAACCCCAACAATAAAGTTAATACAACAAACAAACAAACAAACAAACAAATAAATAAACAAACAAATAAACAAAACCAACAAGAATACGCAGTCTTATAAATAAGAGTTTCTTTTCTTTGCATAGTAGTGAATGTAACACCCAGTCTAATAAATAGCTTTGTAACATCCAGTCTAATAAATAGCTTTGTAACATCCAGTCTGATAAATAGCTTTGTAACATCCAGTCTAATAAATAGCTTTGTAACATCCAGTCTGATAAATAGCTTTGTAACATCCAGTCTGATAAATAGTTTTGTATAACAAAGGCAATGATTGCAACATCTAGTCTAGTCTGGTCAATGTTCTGCAAAACATTTGTTAGGTCGTTAAAAACGTTTACGTGCATGGACACACGTGCACAGTTCGAGATAGATTTGTGGATAAACCACGTTTACTTTTATCTATCTCGAGTTATATATATATACATATATATATATATATATACATATATATATATATATATATATATATATATATATATATATATATATATATATATATAAGATTATCATCATAAAATCCTAGTTCAAAGAGTTAAAGCACATTGTAAAACCGTGAGGTCTTAAAAATCATAAACCTAAACATAAACAAGAACCAATCCGAAATTGAATATATATGATGGCAAACAAGAATTTGTGTTCGAATATCTAAGTGTGTATAGACCACCTTCATAATGCGATAAATTTGAATATTCTTTTATGTGCATTTTAATAAGCCTTTCCAGCCTCGTTTCTTTGTATGCAATTCAAAAGAATCTTTGCGTCATAACGAGGCCAGAAAGGCTTATTAAAATGCTCATAAAAGAATATTCAAATTTAGTCGCTTTTTTTGAAAGTGGTCTATGCGTATATGTAGAAGAGAGAAGTGAAGTTTCGGTGAGAAATGAGTACAATTTTTTGCTATAGGTATATGACCGTACAGTTGTAGACTAGAGACTATAAATACAATCAAGAACCAAATCGAGAGTACGACACTAACATGCAAGAAACATAAAACAAAAACGGGGGGTGTTCGTGGCGCAGTGCTTAGTGCGTTTCACCAATGCGACTCGGGTTCAATTCCTGCTCTCAGCAGTTATCTGATTAAAATTTCGCCTTGGCTGCATGTGTGAAGAGTGCTTCCAGTTTGACTCTACCAAGCACCGTAGGTTTCCTTCGGGTACTCCAGTTTTCTTCTGTAGTAACGTTGCACCAATAAGGGATGCTTGGCCCTTACTAGACCTCTAAGGAGAACAGTTAGCTATTACTGATAGAGCTATCCAGTATACATAAGATTAGTTTAGTTTTAGTTTAAAACAAACAAACAAAAAAGAAAAAACCCCAACAACTCCATGATTCTAAGAAAACAATTCTGTACTGTATATACTCATGAAAAATGTAGAAAACAACAAGTTACCTTTCTATTGGCAATCTTTGTAAACATCCCCAATGAAAAAACAGCCACGACCGGACCACCAGTGACACCAGAAATTTGGTAAAAAGACTAAAGAAATCAACAATGTATATATTTACCAAATGTACATTTACCAAGTTGGCGTTGTTTAAGAGCCCGTATAGCAAATGAGGCAGGGTGCCCAGTTGGCTGTAATCCTATATGTAATCGCCGTCATCAGAAAAGGATTTTACCATCCAGACAACTACTGTAGACATTACCACAATTCAAATAGAACAATTTACATGTATTACCATTTACTGTCCTTTGGTAAAAGGTCCGCCATTTTTGTCTTTGAATACTAATGATAAATAAGCCGATAGCTTGCTAGTAACAGAACCAATCATTGTTTGCTCTGTTACTATTAAAAGCAAGCTTCAATCATATTGTAGAATAACTCATGTACATCTGGTTGTAGAGACAAACAGTGATATGCATGGTGCTCAAAAAGTTCACTTCGCGAGAACATCTATAGTTATATTCAGGCAACCACGCGTATAGAGCACTATTATAATGATTCAGCCATTCTATGGTGACTAGAGTAACCAAGCCAGAAAAATTCAATTTTAAGGTGAAAAGGGATTTTTTCTACCAATTCTAATGTACATATAGCAACAATCAAGGTTGTTTTGGATATACGAAAGTCCTTATGTAGACATTCAAGTTCGTATCTTTAGTTGAAAATAATTATATTTAAAGCCTTCGATTTACCACAAACTATAAAGGCCTTTCTACACGGTACGATTGTCGTATACGATTGTCATCGTAATGTATGTGATTCACCGCCAATAGACCTTTCCGCATGAAGTGCGTGGACAACGCATTGAGTGATTTGATTGGCTCTCGCAAAACGTCGGATAAACATTGTACATTAGCCAATCAGAATTGTTAAAAAGACAGATCACGTAATGCATTCACTTGATGCGGAAAGGTCTATTGTGCAGATGTGTGTTTTCCGACATTCACCATCGATTCATGAACAAGAATTGTGTCACGTACACAAAATTTCATACGACAGAATGACAATCGTATACAATCGTACCGTGTAAATACATGTAGGCCTTAAGAAAGTTTCATTTAATGGGATTTCTGTATTTACTTCCTTGGAAATATATGGATTTCATCCCCCCCCCCCCCCCCCCCAATTGTCATACGACTGTTAAATTGTTAGACATAATAATGCTCAAGTGAAATTTTAGCAAAACCATATTTAGTTTATAAATAGGCAATGACGTAAATCTAATGTAACTCACGTGACATAGACATACAGGTACGCACTGCGTATATGCAATGGTTTGTGAACCAAAGGAAGCGAGACAAGTTTCACGAATAGTGTTACACGGTGCAGGTGTGTATAGTTCGTGAAATTTGTCACGCGACGGCGTTCAGTGTATGAGGCTGACATAATCTTAATTATGCTTCTCGACCGCCGCGCAAAATTTGCAAGGCCCTGAGAACGAGTTTACTGGTCGCTTGTCATATTGCGCATCTAGGCGACTCGTGGTTTGACGAAACATATAGTCATGCACATAATAGAAACATACATGCTGCTGATATAGCGCTATAGACGCAAAAATGTGACCAAACAGTGACAAAAATCATTCAAAAACTCTGATTAAACATTAGAAAGTAGTTATTTGCAATAATAATTTAAAACAGTGTTCAAAGCTGAACAGCTGGAAGCACAGCTTTAGAAATACATGCATTTGGTTGGCTTCGGAACCTGGCAGAAAAGACAGCTTCAGGTACTGTAAGTTATGATCAGTGACTAAGAATTTATTTTGGATTCGA
This sequence comes from Paragorgia papillata, assembly GCA_035771165.1. Classification (NCBI taxonomy): domain Eukaryota; kingdom Metazoa; phylum Cnidaria; class Anthozoa; order Scleralcyonacea; family Coralliidae; genus Paragorgia; species Paragorgia papillata. Next base: position 8,571,509 of record JAWNZC010000014.1, read on the forward strand.
AGAGAGATTTAATATTATCAAAAAGAACTCACATATTTTATCCATATTTTTTGGTTGAAACCCGAGTTTTCACATTGTCCGAAACTACTAATTTTACTCGAGGGTGTTTTCATTGTGGACACAAGTTTCTCAATTCCTTCAAATATACCCTCTTCAAATAAAGTTCTTATTTTATGTTATATTATCTAAGGCAAAGCCGTTACAAGAAATAGGCCCCTTCTCTTAGAAAAAAACAATTTTTGCCAGATATCCAATATCTATATTCTTATTTTTGTTCCCACAAAACATGTGAATAATTGTGGTGAAAATTATTTTCCATTTCAGAAGCGCAAGCTATGGCATTCCAAGTGCTATTATGTTAATTATTTTTCTCAATAACGTGTCACTTCTGAAGAATGGCTGACATGTTAAAGATGCAACTTACCTGTAAAATGGTTCCAAGTGTACCAGCTAGGAATGATAATCCAATTGTTAGTATGCCGAATAGGACAGCTAGAAAACGAAAAAAACCCTGCTTCTATTAAACTGCATATACATCTGCTCAGCTACTGTCTGTTCGAAATAAACCCATGCAATATACATGCACATGCAAAGCTATAAAAAAAACCAAAAACTTATTGGTTGGAGAGATTTTTGCTAACTAACTCTGTTGGATTTGTGTCACAAAACTAATAAAAATGTTTTAAAGTTGAATGTATACTGCACAACGGCATTTTGTTTTCAATTGTGACGTCAAAACGTTAAAATCAAGTCAAACACAACAATATGACGTCAAAATTGAAAAGAATTCCGCTGTACATTAAACTTGAGCCCTCATGCAAACTCAAAATGGCGGATTTTCAAGGTTACCTAATGAAAACCCTAACTGTAGTTAAAGAGCAAAAAAAACAAACAAAGTAGACAATCCAGGGCAAACCAGGTTACGCGTGCGCACAACTATAAGTCACTTATTTCGCAGGTCAGAAATTTTGCACTACACCTGACCGCCAAGCTTATTCAGAACAAATACAAAACGTTCTTTAAATAAGATCTTTATGAATAAATTACAATAATTAAAATAAACCAAAATCATACAATATAGTGACCCCCATTCAAATCCAGCTCTAGTAACAATAAATTCCTTCTTACCAACAAGTTTAGATATTTGCGTCAACTTAAGTTCAGAAACGTTAAAACCCCGCAACAAGGATAAAGGTTTTATAACATCTTCAAGAACCACAGCGGCTAGTGAGTTGAGTCCAGATGATAACGTGCTGAGAGAAATAATAAACAGACAAGATTAAAAATGTATTATAAACTCGTTGTTTCCACGTCATCATAAAATTTGTAATTGATAATCAAATGAAAAGGCAGGAAAACGAAATTACTTTCGTGTGTTTAAACCGTGATGTGGTTGGTGCGGGTACTTTATCTAATGACTAAGAAATGGTTCATGGTTTGGCGTGCTCCATCGAGTTATGGATGCACGCTGGAAGTTCGGAGAGCACAAAAAAAGCGTAAGAGTTGGTTGAGGCGTATAGTGCATCCATAACTCAATGGAGCACGCCAAACCATGAACCATTTCTTTTATAACAGAGAATCAGACACAAAACAACGGAAAACAATATTTAGTTCGCTGATTAAAAACGAGTTTCTCATTACGTTTGAAATTACCGTGTTCCATCGAGTTTTAGTATCAACCAACTCGTGGTCTATTACAAATCCGGCTTTCTGATTGGCTGAGCTACCATTGTCTATTGGTGATAGACCATGGTAGCGTTATCCAATGATAAACCTTCTTATAGCTTGAATACTGCTATTCTGACCAATCAGAAGCCACGGCATATTCACGCCGCAAGCAAAACCTGGAAACTAGGCTAAAAAATCAAACATGGCGTCTGCTAAAATTTTTGTACGAGTGAAGAAAACATTGGGTCGAAAGTAATGGAAATATATTCAGTTTGACATTTTCGAATAAGAAAATGAATTCGCTTATGCCTATGGAGTATATCTACACCAAATTTGAAGCAAAGTAGTTACAATCTTGTGTTTTGTGAGCGATTGTTTACCATACGCCATCGAAATGCTCTGCATTATGTATGGGGGAGACTTCTGCAAACAAAAAGGTAAAACTATCTGAACATTTAGAACAATGTTTGATAAGACTTCTTTACGTTAAATAAAAGTTGTTTATGGTTGATACTAAAACAATTAGACAACTCGTCCTCGTTTTCTATGAGCTGATATCAGCTCATAGAAAACTCGGCCTCGTTGTCTAATTGTTAAATGGAGCACGCACGGTAGCCAATCAGAAACGCTGTTAAATTACATCTATGTTATAAAACAAAATAGATACACATATATACAGGGGTATCCCAATCCTATTAACCCTAACAATCCTGAACTCCTCGCATTATATAAAACACTATAACACCAAAGCACGGCAATGGCGATGAGATTTTGCATTCTTCCTCATCAGTCAGTTCCAAAGATCACAATTATCTAAGCACTAAAGTTGTAGTATTTATTTATTTATTTATTTATTTATATTTATTTATTAATGTATTTGTTATTCAAACTATTGCTTCCATGTTTGTATATAAGTGTTAAAAAATATTATTACCTCATCGTTCCACTGAATAAGCAAGCTAGAAAAACTCCAGGCAACCCGGGCCAATCGCCAAGTACATCCAACACAAAATAGGGAAGAATCTAAAAAACAGATAAATGTGACAATGACGTCAATACTTTACTATTAAGGATTTTTTATTATTACACATGATGCAGCAAATAATCGTGATTAGTATAAATCAACTAGTGAACTATTACAAATGCGGCACTCTGATTGGCTGAGCTACTCACTTTCTATTGGTAATAAACCACTAGTAGCGAAAGAGTCAAGTTTTAAATCCAAAAGAATGGCAGAAAACTCGCATTTTGCTAAGGTTTCTGTCAAAACAATAGTTTGTCCGACTACTGTTGGTTTATACTAAAGAAACTACTTGTCCTCGTTGTCTATGAACGATAGACTATCAGCTCATAGACAACTCGGGCTCGTTGTCTAATTGTTAAATAGACCCACAATAGCGTTTTTTACAGTAAGCTTCTCAAACTCATTAATAATTCATGAGGTAATTAGGAAATCAGAGATAAATATTTGGTCATGTGTATGAGTTTTGAAACCCGGTAAAGGTCGCGCAAACTGAATTTATAATGAAGAAATCAGATAATAAACGGCACAAACAAAGAACCGTTTATTACCACATTTCTTAATTATAAATTCAACGTGAAACCATTGTCTAATCTAATATGCACCAATATCACTAAGTCCCTCTACTATAATTCACGATTGAGAAGCTATTTCATAAATGTCGTTAATTTTACCTGATCAGAACTGGTTATCTCTCTACGAGACTTTGGATCACATCCCTGATAATAAGCATAGATGACGGCGCCACATATCGAACACAGAGACACTGCTAAGACACTCATTGGCATGGAGAACCAAACTGATCTAAAAGGAATAGGTTTTCGCATGACAATGATATATAAACAGAAATTAGTTAATGCAAAATAGTTGTTGCCAAATACTTGTGTAAATTGATGCTGCATTCATTATAATCGGTTTTCAGAATTAAGTCAATTCTGATTCGACAACGAAGCAATAAAATTGTCAAGTGCATTTCTGACCAAAAATAACAGCACACTGATTTTTTCATAATTTTAAAAAATCTTTCATATAATACAAATGAAATACATGTAGAAAACTTAAATGCATCAAAATTAGCGACCTTTATAAGAATTTGCACAGTTTAAAGTGGTCTTTCACAATAATAGAAACATTTCAAATATACGTGTATATGGAAACCTTTCAGCAGCTTGTATATAAAACCTCCTGTAAAATTTAAAGTTGATACTAAATCCCTTTCTATAATTAATACTACACCTATTGCAAATCTCCGATTTCACTCATTTTAACACGCTTCTGGTAAGTTTCAAACGTAGTGTGGTTCTCACGTGATTTTTATTGCTGTCACAATATCAAGATTTGTGGGCGAGTCCCCGCGATCACTGTTTTCTCGAAACTTTCGACCGGAAGTGTGGTAAAATTGGTGAAATTAGGGATTTGCGATTGGTCTGTTGATAAATATGCACCGATCTCAAATAATATACTCATTATACTGGATAGAGCATTCGGTGCTCGCTGTGAAGTCGGAATAAATTAGCGGCGGCCATTTCAGGTGGGGCCCACTTGGGTTTCATACAGCCACTTTTAAGTTCTCCCATAGCGACAGGTACATGTCACAAAAATTTAGCTGGTTTTCGTTAAAAATCCAATCATTTAAAGCGAAAACCAGAGGCGAAAACCAGAGGCGAAAACTATGATTCAGCAATATTGTGGGTCCCACCGGATATGGCCGCCGCGAGATTTTTAGCCTCACTTCCGACTTCAATTTTTGCCACGCGCAAAACAATAGATGCTCTATCCAGTATAATGAGTATATTATTTGAGATCAGTGTAAATATGTCATACTTCTGTGCATCTTTAAGTGATTTTGCTGACAAAAATCTTTGAACAGCTGTTTGATTGACAGACCACAAAGGAAGAATGGCAAATGCTCCACCAATAAGCATCACCCAAAATGTCGTCCTTTCAGCTGGATCAAAGCTGAAGCTAGAATAATACAAGTTAAAATATATAAACAAACAATAAATATAGGTTAATATGAACAGTAAAAAACTAATCCCACGATAAGATTACGGCAAGATGATCGCATTTCATTATGATGTAAAAATGGCGTAATGTACTAAATGTAGGTTTTCAACTGAAATTACTTTGAGTTATTTCACATCAGATCTTAATTGCGATTACTATTTCGTCATTTGAATTCTGCATTGTGAAAGTATTGCTTAATTAAGTAACTAACTGTTTGAAAAACCTTTGAAAGTTTTAAGCCCGGCATACACTGAAACAAGTTTCCGAAACAATTTTGTTTCTGAAACCGTGTTTCGGTAACTTGTTTCGGAAATTTTCTCTAGTGTATGCCGGGTTTTAAGGTAAATGTTGTCGGGTGCCCCACGAAAAAATGGCCCAAATACACGCCATCAGGCGCCATCTTGTTATGTCTGAGCAGTGAAATTGACCAATCACAGGCCAGCTTTTGGCTAACCGTGTCTTATGAGAGTAAAAAGGGCATGGGACTAAATTTACAAACAAAACCCCCAGCTGAGAGTTGACAAACATTTTGAAAGCCAAAAACGATTGTCGGTAAGCAAAAAGTGTAACTAAACCAAACATATTTACAGGTTTCTTTTTAAAGGATAATTCTGAATGGTTTTTTGTTGTATTTGTATGTTTCTTGAGTTTCTTCGTGTTCGGGAAGATGTTTTAATTTTCCGTTTTGAGCTTGCTAATTCATTCGACAACAAACACGGCAAAGAAAAAAGCTTGGAATTTTCCGCGGAACCTTTGTTTCACGCCGTAATTTACATGTATTTCATGTCTTTGAAATTTTTACTTTAACTCTTTCCTGTCCGAATTGGTCTTTAGTATTTTATTCTGGCTAACGCCAGACGATTTTATTCACCTCTGGAGAAGCCCTCGGACAGGAATGAGTTATAAACTATCTCTCTAACTCTTTCCTGTCCGAATTGGTCTTTAGTATTTTATTCTGGCTAACGCCAGACGATTTTATTCACCTCTGGAGAAGCCCTCGGACAGGAATGAGTTAAAAAAGAATTACATTTCTGTGTAAACCTTTTTTTCAAAGCCTTTTTTTGCTTCAAAAGAGTTATCGGCGTGAGTCGTCAACACTTCGGGCTACTTTACGCCGTCGGAAGACCTAACAAGATGGCGTCGTTCAATTGGGGACACTTCGTGTAATACAAAAGTATAGTGGTCCAAACATGCAACCCGATCAAAGATCTACTAGAAACCACCATCTATTTTCCAGAGGATATACTGTACGCCAAAAGCGGGAAAGAAGTCATCTACCCCACCCCTCCTCTGGAAACCTAACGGAGTTCGCTCAAGAAAGTAAACCTACTCAGAGTGTATGATCTGCCGTGAGTTTGAACTGAAACTGAATGATCTGACGACTACAGTGCAGAACCGTGATGTGCGGAGATACAACGAATCCCGCTGGTGCATCCGCTTCGCGGCCGAAGAATGATGATGATGGTTACGCTGTTATTTTTACTGCCATATATCCGAAAATGTGAGGTCGAATTTATTTTGGTGATTTACAGTCATTTGGAACGTACTTTTCACTAAAATGCTTGAAAGTTCGTTCGGAAATTTGCAGGCTCGTTACGTAGTTCGCGGGCTTTCTTGGAACTACGCATTGGCTGTGTGGTGTGTGTCCCACAAGGGTTGGGGGGCATGACCACGCCTAGACAGCAAAACCTGAGCTTGTAGTTGTATAGAACTCAAGGATATTAACGTTCATATTGTTTTAATAAATACTCACGAACTTAGCAACTGGCGACGAGGATGGGATTGTGAGCGACACAAGAAAGCGACAACGTACCCTGAGAGCGAAGAAAGGCTCAGTAGTGAGTATCGAAACATTGAACTACAGTGTTCAACGAGTAAACAACGAAGGTCATATTGGTGTAGTCAAGATGAAAGCTCTTGCCCGAAGCTACATTTGGTGGGCCGGAATCGATCAAGACATTGAAGACCTACCTAAAGGATGTCGTGGTTGTCAGCGTGTTCAACAGGTTCCAAAGTGTTCTCCACTTCATCCGTGGGAGTGGCCATCTACACCGTGGCAACGTATTCATGTCGACTATGCTGGCCCCTTCCTCAGAAAGATGTTCTTAGTGGTGGTGGATGCTTGTTCCAAATGGCCCGAAGTGATTATGATGCACTCAACAACAGCAACCAAAACTATTGAAGCAATTCGCACAGTATTTGCAAAGAATGGATTACCCGAACAGTTGGTAAGTGACAATGGTCCACAGTTCACTGCTGAAGAGTTTCAACTATTTCTAAAGAAAAATGGAGTGAGACACACCACATCTGCTCCATACCATCCTGCAACCAATGGTTTGGCAAACATTTAAGAAATCACTGACATCTATGAAAGAAGATTCAGGAACAACTCAGGCCAAACTGTGCAAATTCTTGATGAAGTACAGAAACACTCCACATAGCAGAACGGGTGAAACTCCTGCGACAGTCTTCATGGGACGAAATTTACGCTCGCGCTTGGACTTGATAAAACCTGACATTCGAAAGCATGTTGTTAGGAAACAAGAGAATCAAGCGAAAGCAAAATCGCACGGCATAGCTGGCAAACTACGTGAACTATACGTTGGTCAAGAAGTGAACGTAAGAAATTACAGTGGGAAGGAGAAGTGGATACCAGGAATCGTCAAAGCCCGGACAGGACCAGTATCATACAGAGTTGAAATTGCACCGAATGTAATCTGGCGGAGACACATTGAGCAGTTACTTAGTTCAAGCATAAAAACAAACACTCTGGATTCCAAATCAGTAGAACATCTACCAACGCCTATCAGTGAGTGTGACTCGGAAGACGAGAACACACATGCCCAACAAGAACAAGGAACTGACATGGAAGAGGTACAACCAAGGCAGTCCTCACAAGACCAAGATACTCCAGAACGAGAACTATCACCTGCAGGACGTTATCCAGTTCGAGTACGACAAGAACCACAAAGACTAGGACACGATTAAAACTAAAGCAAAGAACGCTTAGCTGTTAACAAGATGTACTCTTTCGGACTATTCAAAGACACTTGATGTTATGTTGTTTACAATTGCAAGTTATACCATTTACTTTATTAAAAGGGGAGGAATGTGGTGTATGTCCCACAAGGCTTGGGGGCATGACCACGAGGCGACAGTCGCCAAGACAGCAAAACCTGAGCTTGTAGTTGTATTGAACTCAAGGATATTAAATTCATATTGTTTTAATAAATACTCACGAACTTAACAGGCTGCTTGGTTCCTACCATACCTACGAACTTCCCAATGAACTTGTGAACTTCGCAACGAACCTCCAAACACTTTGGTGAAAAGTATGTTGCAAATGACTGTAAGTTTCATTCTAGCCATTTTGTCACCGGATGCACCGCGCACATACTCAGGGAAAATCCGCCTCTAAACGTCAAAAAACGCAATGGACACTCAACAGCTAAAATTAGGCTGATTGTAGAATTGCCATATTTCTCAAATCATTAATAATTCATGAGAAAAATGCAAAATAAATCAATATTCAATCAGTAATTAGAAATCGGAGGAAAATTACAGTCAAATTCAGTAAACTTTGAGGTTGATTTTCTCTTAAATACAGATTCGCTTGAGAAGCTATATCCAACACTCGCCAGTGTTCCTCCTCCGATGTCTCAGTACGGTCAAGCAGCTTCAACCTGCTTGGCTCTATTTAGAATTTCTATTACTACTTTAATTCATTTAAAGTGCCTAAGCAAAGAAATTTCGCCCCAGTTTTGTTTTATGATTGCATTTGAAAGAACACTTAAAATGACAAAGTAACATCTTTCGTAGAATTTCGTTTCCTTTCTTCATTCTTGAGAAATTCAGGTTTGTTTGATATGCAAATGTCATACTTATGACATCACACTGCATAACGACTTTTTGAAAGAGCATCAATTTTAGGATGGTCCAAATATTTTACACACACCTACACACGTTTAGTGACCAGTCATGGCTACATACATGCAAGGCACTTTAATTTAGAACTAATAATTAACTAATAATTCCAGTATATTTACCTAATATCGGTTCGATTATTTTCTTTAAGCAGTGTTACGACACGTGATGGACCTCCAACTTTCGAAGTTCCCAAAATAACGACAGTAATTAGACCTCCAAGCATAACAATAGCCTGAAAAACATCATTCCAAATAACTGCCCGAATGCCTCCCTTAAAAAAATACAGAAAAGATTGAAAGGATTGGCATTAGACGCAAAGATATCCAAACATATTGATAATCATTAATAAAAAAATTTGTGATGTTCTCAGATCGAGAAAATCAATGAATTTCTTTTTCCCTCTTCATGCAAATTTCTGCAAAGATCTTTAAATTATTCATAATTCCATTAAGGTGAAGTAATACGAGCAAGAAATTGCTGCAACATTGTTGCGTTGCAAGTTGAATAGTGTTGTTGCACGTATTACCACCCACCTTAAACATTGTCACGCAACAATGATTTTGTTGCAAGTTGCAGCCAGTGAACTCGATGTCAGTTAAAATGTGATACCTGGAACGCTAACGTCCAGTCATTCGGGGGGCAAAAAGTGAGGCAAAAAGTTCCAGGCCCCTGCGCGGTTTGCAGGTACGATTCAGTCTCCCACAAAAATATTTTTTTTACACGGTCACCGGTCTTGAGCGAAGACTCGAAATTAAGGTTTGAAAAATTGTTTATTGAATCATTTTATCACGCTTTGCTAAACGTACATTTTAAATTTTAATTGGTTGTGCTATGCTGCCGAACTAATTATGCAGTGATTGTCTATTTGTTGCTATAGTAATAAAAGTCATTGTCTTTACAAAACGTGCACGAAGTTTGTCAGTGAAGAAATTAAATCAAATTTTCGTTATATTATAAACCATATATATTAGAGTTTCGTCACTCCGAAGAGGATACAAAAAAATCAACACGAACTTAGTATAGAATATGCCGTTTAGGTTAGTACCAGTTTCATCAGTGTCCTTTTGTTTAAAAAGCATTCCGCATTCGTACCGAAAACAACAACTATCCATGAGTAAACGTGAAAAATAAACAAACTAGTTCATGTCAGTTATTTCTTAAAATATCATAATGCCGTTTAACACATTCGAACAAAGAATAAAGGAGCAGAAATAAGAAAATGACATTGGATATCAAGTATCAATACGTCTTCAAACTTACTCGTACAACAATAGCTTTCTCACTCTTGTTCTCACCTTTTCAGCTGGCTGTTTTCATCATAGCCAGCAAAAGGCGTCTGTTTTTCTCAGCCTATTTTCATCCCAAGACCCGAGCTTAATTTTACTGTATAATTTCGGACTGCTATACAGTAAATAAAACAACAACAGCACTGCACAACAATGGGAAACCATTAAATGCACGTTTAGTGTGACAAAATAATTTGATAAATAATTTTTTCCAACCTTTTCGAGCCTTCGCAGTTCGCTCAAGACGGGCGACCGTGTAAAAAACATTTTGTGGGAGACTGAATCGTACCTGCAAACCGCGCAGGGGCCTGGAACGTTTTGCCTCACTTTTTGGTTCTTCGTTAGCGTTCCAGGTATCACATTTTAACTTATATCGTCATCGAGTTCACTGGTTGCAGCAAGTAGAACGGCAGTCTACGTTTTTCAACAAATTTTTTCAACTTGCAACAAAATCATTGTTATGTGACAATGTTTAAGGTGGGTGGTAATACGTGCAACAACGCTTTTCAACTTGCAACGCAACGCAACAAAGTTAAGTTGCAAGTTGAAGAAAAATTTGCCCGTGTTATCTCACCTTAAAGCTTTCCTTAAAGTTTTCCACTAGACGGAATTTTTCTTTGTCTTTTCTAAATCGCAAATCACAAGACAAAGAAAATTTCCGCTCCGCGCGCAAAATTCCGCCTCGTGGAAAACAGGCTTAAGGATCCTAAAATGATCACCAAGTTTTTTTTTCTAGGGGTGCACCGGATAGTGCTTTTTACTATTCGGCCGGATACCGGATTTGCCGGATAGTTGAAAAAAAACTCCGGTGCCTTGGTGCCTCTACAGTATTTGGTGGAATACTTGAATTGACCGAATTATCCGTATTTCTGCCACAAACTCTTCTGTAAAATAAATATTACTTCGGATAAACGTCGAAAATAAAGAGAAAAATAGTTGTTGCCGCATTTTGTACGCGGCCATCCTGGGAACGGGTCGTTTAACTGCGACAAATTATCCTTCGGATGATCGCGTGTGCACTTTTCTGAGTTTAAAAGCCCTGCCGAAATTTCACTCTTTGAGAAATAAATGGCGCTGGATATTCTATACACGTCATGTATACTGTACACTATTATTACTTCAAGAATTTACTTAGATCCTGGAAAATTACACAAAAGTAATGCCAAATAATCAAAAAACAAATTATCCGGTATCCGGTGCACCCCTAGTTTTTCCCCATTAGTAATAAACCACTATTAAGAACTCCAACTTGAATAAAATATCAAGAGTAAAAATAACATTAAAAATTGCCTCCCAATAGTTACGTTAATCGAAGTTAACATTAGTAAAACTTAAGTTTGGAAAACTTACAATAGACGTATAAAATGTGCAGACAACGCCAAGTGACATAATTGAAATCCAGATGGGTAACCCAGTAACTGACAAGAAAAAAAATAATAGAAATTGTGGAGTCATAAGTAAACAAACGAACATTATGAGACTAAAAAGAGCTTAATATTAAGGGTGGAGTAGGGGGCCGCGATTTATATTTTGAGGTTGCCCTTCATCACATATCATTTTTTTCTCAAACTGTTGAAGATGGGACAGTAGTACACATCGCTTCCGTAATCCTAAAGTTCGATTCCAGCTTTGCTTTTGCCTTTTCATTTGGCACTCACAATGGCGCATTCGTCCTTACTATTTTTATAGACCCAGGGACCAACCCTGATGAAGACACCAGAAGTGTCGAACTGACGTTAGATCACAAACAGCAATCTTTTAAGCTATATACGTTTACTTTAAATATTTATATAAGCCAGAGTAGCGTGAACTATGCCTGAACTATGTATATACAAACGAGCACGTGTGATTTTGTTCACGGAATGTCGGAAAGTGTTCAATACCATAAAGGTAGAGCGAATATAGTATAGTTTAAGTGGGCTTACCTCAAACTGTTGAGTATCGCAACTGTCAGTTTCACGCGGGGCGATCTTCAGGTGACTGTACTCAGTCGCGACACTCAACATTTTGAGGTAAGCCCACTTAAAATATACTATATTCGCTCTACCTTTATGGTATTGAGCATGTACTTTCCGACATTCCGTGAACAAAATCACACGTGCTCATATATATATACTGTATATATATATTAGAAGTTGCAGGTTCAATCTGTATTTGGGGTTTAAAAACATTTTCCGAGTATTCGAGTTTGATAAACGTCTACCAAACGTCAACCTCGTACCCAGGGTCTTATCTCCGCTCTCCCGCCCTCGCCCACCGCTGCGAAAAGACCCTGGTTGTGGCTGGTCACGTGCCCCCTAAAAATTGGGGGGTTTTTAATTAACGATTTCAAAAATACTCAGGGAGGAGTGACAAAGGCACAATTACAAGTTTTCACCTTTGTTTATACAAATAATATATTACGTCTGGCGTCGTCAGACTGGTGTCTGATCGGGCTGTCTGATTGCAAAATATCTGTTAAAATGAAACCAACAAAAAACAAACGTACTCAGTGTTTATAACAAAACACATCTCGTTTTTTCTTCTGTGGTATACGTTGTCAAAGATCATATCGAATCCGAAAGGTAAAGAAACCTCGACGGCCCGAAGAAGATATAGGAATCGTCTATTAAATGCACCGTCGATACTCGTGTCGACTAGACTTTGAAATTGTCGCAGTGTTGGTGATGTGAAGTACCTTAAAAATTTGTACAGCGAGGTAAATTTTGAACTGCTTTATACGGCCGAAATGTTTTACCGCCAAAGACTTCCTCGCGACGATGCTCTTCCTCGTTTAATCCTCGTTTAATCTGCAGGCCATGTGAAAGAGCCAAACCGCTTTCTCTCGCACTAAAATGCATTGACATTTCAGCATGCTCCGATAACCGCTGCGAAAAGTACTAAAAGAAGCGATTCGGCAAAGATCGCAACTATACAACATCAAGACGATTGCCGTCCTTTCACTCGCATTTGTCATGAACAGAAACTCAGGTAAATACAGTTCTTGAATCGCGCTTTTCATTCTTTTTATTAAGCTTTATAGTTCGCCTGAATGGCTAAATCTAATATCAGATTTTAGAATACGAGTATTAAAACTGGACTTGTAGCGTTTATTGTGCAGCTTACTAAAGCTTACTACCCCTCCCCTGATATAAAATTCGTTTTACGTGACCAGCGCAACCAGGGTCTTTTCGTAGCGTGGTGGGCGGGGAGCGGAGATAAGACCCTGGGTACGAGGTTGACCAAACGTCTGTATGGGGGGGGGGGGGGGGGGGGTGTTAGCTGGGATCCTTGCAACAGGTGTCTAGTCTCTTGGATCAGTTTTCATAACAATCGTTGGCCTTGTATGCCCTCGCTCCACGTTCCTATAGTCCGTTCCTGCATGTGCATGTCTACCGCTAGAAGTACAGCGGGGGATTATTAAATCCAAGGGAGTCCGTCTTTCTGTGTCATGGACCTCCGTTAGGACTTGCGTGAGATCCTAACGACGTGTCTGTTGCTCATGCTGCCCTGTCACGACTACCTAATTCGACCGCTTTCTCCGCTGTGGTTCCAGTCGACAGAAGCTACACCGCAAGTTGCTTGCATGCTGGTTCTTCATTTGATTAGTAATGTGTTTAATTATGGAGCCGAGTTTCTCCCTCATCATACACAAGTGGTCGTTTCTCATACTCTTTCACAAATCTTCTTGCGTTTGTCAAGGTTTGTTATGGTATTTACATTCACTATGGACGCCATCTTGACCTCACTGCATGGGTTTACTTGGAAACATCGGAAATTTTCCAACCTTCACCCCAGTCTCTTCAGGGGTTATTCCGAGAAACAATGGCATCCCTCGCCTCGAAAATGTATCGTCCCTCGTCGGGACTTCCTCGATTCATGCAGTAATATCATTCTTAGGGAAAAGTACACCATGCGCTATGCATGTTCGTTGATGACGCCATTGTATGTCCTCGTACAATACCCTGATTGACATTCATGTATCTTCTGGCACGAGGTGGTGTGGATTTGGTTCTTTTGCAGTACGTTGCTTTACATCAATTCGGTTCCTTTCATTTTAAATTCGGTAGCTTCTTTGGTAGAATATACTTTGTCCCATAACTACCTCTTACCTTGAGATTCCTTCTAGTCCCAGTTCTGCATCATAAAAAATTTGATGGACCCCGATACGTTTTTGGTGCTTCTGCATAGTCCATGTTGCAGATCTCCAGGCTTTCAGCCGAAACTTTTTTACACACCTTAACTCTTAATTCCCACGTGTTATCAACAAGTACCTAAACCGATATTCGATCAACTCCATTACGTCACCTTCATCAGACGTATGACTAACGTCGTTCGAATTCGGTTTGCCTCAATAGAGTGTTCTGTCGCAATACACATTGCTAGGAGTTCTCCCATGATTGGAACAGTATCTTATCCCTCGTATCCTCCCTCGGTCGGGAGGTCTGATGCTGCCAAATGACTTGCTAGAGAAACTACTTAACTTAGTCATTAATGTTTTTTGGTTGTTTGTCCTTTGTTCCCGTCGCAGCTTTCATTAAAGCTTATGGAACACTGAAATCACTTTTATCTATTTATTAACCTTCGCCAAAAAGGAATTTACAGGCAGGGGCGATACAACAGCTCGGCGCCAATTATTGTGATCCCTCAAAAATAGTGATAATAACAAACAAACGAAAAGAATAAAAAAACTAAAACAAAAAAACCCAAAACTCTTTCTTGACTAAAACAAAAACAACAGTAAAAAAAACAAGTATGGTGTTAGCGGACGAGAATGAAACTCAAAAAAGCACTGTTAAAAACAACAGGAAGGGATATGGTCAAGACCACGGGCAGTGTTGCACTTTGAACAGATGGTTTTCCATGTGCTGGGTTCGTCAGATTCACTGGTCCAATAAGATCCAATACATTTACGAAGCAGTCATCAGTGCCTTAAACGCGGACTCATTTTCCTTTCCACTGCATCTTCTCTGCAGCCTCATGCTCATGGCATGTAATTATCAATTCTTGCTATCAGCTCTCCATGTACATGTACATGCTGTACCGCGAAAATGTTTCCGCTAACGCTGTTTCTCATTTTTTGTTTCAAGAGTTCCGCCGTCCTCTACATAAATGCAACTGTTCACAGAGAATTTGTTCACTCGAAAACACGTCGCGCAAATAATTTGGCACAAATATTTTTCTCCAGAACATTTTTCTCATGGAGTTTTATAGATCACGACATTATTCGTATGCAGCCCCACCAAGAGACATTTTGGGGCCCTGGCGAAAATATCTTTGTGAGCCCCTATCCCTCTTCATGTTCGTCTTATTTAATCAAACCGTAAAGGGGACCCATAGTAGTGGATTTAAAATGCTATATAGAGAGCCCTTGGCAGTAATAACAAAGCCAATATAAAGGGCTCGATGGCACTAATAAAGCTGCATAAGACATGACAGTGACAAACCATTAGGACCGTGGGCTCTTGGTTAACGACGCTTCTCGCCTCCCCCCACTGAAACGCCTGCACTGCAGCAGGGCTTTCAGAATTATTTCAAGTAGGCGGTTGCGATGAGAAAGTACATGTAGGCGGCTGTAAGGTGAACTGGGAGTTTTTATCTTTAAACTACAACTAAAGTCATTCTAATATATTGTAATAAAGAACAACTGCTCAGACATTTTATTACACCGGATTTTATCAAATTTTATAAATTTTCAGTCTTATAAGTGATGTTTAGCTAGTTCAGTGTCACTGAACACTCTCACATTGACCACATGCTATCAAAAGAAAAGCCCTGTGCGCCTTCGATCATACATTGAGTAATCAAATTATAGAGAACCATAAGGGATACATTTCGATAGGATTACTCGAAGTACTCGTTTTTCCCGAAACAATTCAAGATGGACGAAGTCAATATTTTTGAACGAATACAAACATCGACTGTTTTCAAAAAAGGAATAAAAATAGAGAAGGTTGAGTAAAGAATAACTTTATTTTGATGCTTAATTAAAGTAGAGAGAAAGGTGCCGAGCAGATATTTTGATATTTGAAAGAAAAATAGCCGGCGGTATACCTCATGGCAACCGCCGGAGCTCCGCCGGCCTTATTTTGAAAGCCCTGCTGCAACCTACGACCAGGCTGACCCTTCTCGTCAGGCCAGTTTATATGATTAAGATGCTGGGAATTTCTTTTAATTGTAGAAAACTACGTTACTTACCTGACTCAAGGGCCAATGATGGGCCATACGTCACAATCGCCATATAAAGCAACTATAATTTGAATAAAAATTAAGAATAACTATATAATAATACTTTCTGGATGATGTCTGTATATCTGTAGGACCAGTTGACTGAAAACTATCTGAGAAAATAGAATTATGAATGTAACTTACTGTGTAGAGAATGAATAGCGTTGTTCCAATCACCCTTACTCCGAAAGAAAAACGTCTTTCCAAATACTAGAAAATTGAAAAAATATTTAAAATCGTTAAAAACAGTTACTCTGAGTTTTACGTGAAACTAAAACGCACAACTTGCCACAACATCGTCTTGAAAACGTGACAACACTTCAGCTGACGTTGTATGCGCAAGGAGGACGGTGTTGGGATTACTCTTGCAACTCCAAATTATTAAACGTTTTTGTTTTGGTTAAAAAATGCTTTGTGATTTTAGTCGTTGTCGTGACGTTTGCGTCGTGTCTGCTCCTAGTAACACGGGCAAGGCTTGCGACAAGACATGACCAACGAGGTTGCAGAGAGGCGCAACCCGATAGGAGACAAACGAGTCAGGGCAGCAACGCTTCCGGCGAGACGCGACCAATGGGATCGCTATTAAACTCTTTGGAGGGTTGCCTGTACCCTTGGAGATCTTCCAACTATATCACCAAGAAAATCCTCTCCAAAATGACCCTCCAGCACTACTGAAGCAAGGGTTTCAAGACATGCAAATCTTCCTCCAAACCACGACTATGATGATAGTTACATCACCACCGACCAAAGTGACAGACATAACCACTTCCAGTGACTTTGAAAACTTAATTTTTTGTGGTTATACTGTACTGTAGTTTAAATTTTCACCATGGTAAAATGAGAATCTTTTGAAAATCCCTCGCTTTCAGGGCCATGAATGGGTCTGTTTTGGCATATGGTGTAAATCTTATAAATATAAAGATAAGACTTTTGTTGACTCATCTTCCTTCGATCGAAAGCAATGAAGCTAAAAACAACTCTAACTCTTATCAACTGCTATATCCTAACTACATTAAAGCATTAGTGTGTGAATATACCAAGGCAATTAAACGTGATTGCCTGATGGTTTATTGAATGTCATTGATAATCAAGTCTGTAGGCTTAAACTCTAAGTTAGACATGATCTCAGGTATTGCATAATGACGTGTCGTGAGATGGCATTGGGTGATTACAACTACGGAACTACCAGAATGCTTTGCCAGTATTCTAGGGTTTTGGCTAAAAGGGACAACTCAAAGGGAGCCATCCAGTCCTTTTGCAGCTTTTCCAAAATATGTCATCAAATATAAATGTTTTTCCATAAAACTAGGGGGTAAACCAGATTTCTGAGTAGGGTTAGGGTTTATGTTGTGGTGCAGTATATTGTATTTAAATAAATATAATTTATATTGAAAAGATTGCTACGATCTTGAGACTCACTGAAACTTGATGACACATTTATAAAAACATATTTGATGACATGTTTTGGAAAACCCGTGAAAGAACTGGACGGGTCCTTTTGAGTCATCCTTTTTAGCCGAAACCCTAGAATACAGGCAAAGCATGTAGTTGTTGGTAGTTGTAGTCACCCAACACCATTGTACATCAAGGTGCAAATGACCTATTAATTGTTTATCAATGATCAATACCAACAATTTATATTGATTGTTATTGCGGATCATGTTCAGCATAATTCCCCCCAGAGATACACCAAATACTTCTGCCTACCATGCCAAGATTATGTATTTTAAAAATGGGAGACTGGGGAGAGTGACAGTTATCCACTCATGCCAAGATTCCACAAATTTCAGTTACAAACCAGTGTTGTTTATTTACAATGTCTGCTATCATGCACCAAGCACTCTTTGGTGCAAATCAACACACATTGCCATCTGCAAGTCAACACTGGAGACTACATGAAATGTAGTCTGGCCTCACAGTTGGCAGTGTGCTACAGTAATTTCAAGGGCACTAATGCGTGGTTCAATTCTTGCTATGACCATCCCCCCTGGCAACCCCTGGGAAACGTAGCCCAGCACTTCCCAGGGGGGAAATTGTGTTGATCATCTGATCCCATGGATGTCCCAGGGGGGGTTAGGTATGGGGAATATAAATACCCACAAGCTTTGGATTTGGTGCCTAGCCTGCAAGCATGCTGACCGCTGAGCAGTTTGGCAAATGGCGTCTGAATACATCTTTAATTTGAGGGAAAATCAATCCAATTCATCAGTGAATGGTTGATGAGGAACAATCTTTCAAAGCTGATCAGTTAGCCGCCATGACAGGTGTGATTTTTTAGCTTTTCCATATTTGGCTTTAGTGCTTTTGTTTTGCTTTTCGAAAAGCTGTTCAATCGAAATTGCTTTCTTTACTTATGGCTTCTTTATCAAAAGGCTGTACCAACAAAGTAAACACCGTTGAGAAATGGAAAGAAACATTACATGCCGACTGGCTTGAGTACGACGGTGATGGCAAAGTGGTGCTTTCATTGTGTAAAGTTTGCACAATGAAAGAAAACAGAATTACCTCTGCGAAAAACTTCTCACACACATTTATAATTGGTTCAGCAAGAAGTACTCCATAGTAAATCACATGAAATTCGGATCAGCATAGGATGGATCGGTGGTATGGTCAAAAGAAGCGTAGAATTGGATTTGGAGGCCATGTTTATCCCGAGAAACGAAAGAAGAAAAACAACGACACATTCGACGCAGCGCGCCGACACACCTACTTTTCTGATCAAGAGTCCGAAAGCGATTAGCTAAAATGCATTCAAAGTTACTTAATGTCATGTTTATTTATTAAAAATAGATTACAAATAACGTTTTAAGACTATTAAATTATCGCAGTTTGACCATAGGTTTGACTGAGTAGTTAAGATTATGACAGAGCTATTATATTTTTAGCCTTTTATTTAACCATATATAGCTAAATAAATTAAGGTTGCCCCTGGCCAAAGCCAAAAGGTCAAAGCCAAACGCGAAAAGTAAGATGTGAATTACTATTTAAATAGAGAAGCACGCATTTACTATATTTATAGGCCAAAATCATACAAATAAACCAAACTTGCCTCTGGGGATTATTAACCAGCATTTTCACGCTTCGCTTTGACCTTTTGGCTTTGGCCAGGACAACCTTAATTGATTTAGCTGTATAGTTAATGATTTAACTGATATTTTCCAGAATCACATATTTTTGAAAAATAGTTGCACATCGTTTTTTCTCAACTAATTCGAACCCTGCCGATCACTATATTTGAAGGTTTGGCTGCGGAAATATTTGAAATGTTGAAATATTAAAATCTACTTGAAGATTTGATAACTGGACTACATGCAATTATGTATTTGTCAATGTTGTCCCAGGGGTGGGAAATTGTCTTTTTTCATGTGCCCGGGGAATATGCAATTTAGTAATAAACAATATGTAAATGCCCAGACAGCTCTGGGGTGTGTGTGTGTGTGTGGGGGGGGGGGGGGGGGGGGTGGGGGGGGTGTGGTAACCATGATGCACTTTCACATCTTAGCCCTAATCCTAACACTAATCCTAACCCAATTTGAGGTGCAAAAGTGCAAAGCACTACATGATTTATATCGATTTTCATCGATTATCACTTTTATTGAATGCAGCATGTCATCCAAAGTAGAGCACCCACCTCATAAGAGCTGGTAAGATCCAATTCGTAAAGGATAGGCACAAATATCAGAGCAACGGAGGGAAACAATATGGAATAGGACAGAACAACAAGCCAATATTGAATTCCAAATGTGTAGATTTCTGAAGGTACTCCAAGGATTGTAATACCAGACATAAAAGAAGCTAACAATGAGAGAGCTACTGGAATACTCATCATCTTACGATTCGCCAGCAAGTATTCCTTGGTTGTCGTCTGCTGTCCTCCATACGCATGATATATTCCAATGATCATCGAGAACGCCAAAGTTAGTCCAAAAACAGCGTAATCGGCCGCGTGGAAACGTAAAGAGCCCATTATATAATTTTGAGGAATCCTTCTCGTCTGCCAACTTTTATATTAACAGTGCTTCTGACAAGAGGATCGTTCGTTCGTCCACTACAACCGGAAGATAATACGATACAAGAAACCACTGTTTTGTCTGACTTTAGTATTTGTTTTTCTCAGCTACGGAAAGATTGTACCAATTGTACGATCACAATCACACAATATATCTGATTTGACAAAGTTCAAAGGCCATGATGTAATTAGTCTCCTTCGCAGCCGTCAGTTCGGGTTCGTTCTCACTCCCCTCAACTACCGGCTGCTTACCCGAGCAGTGAATTCCTTTCCAATTGTTGACCAATCAGAGCCAGACTTCCAATATCTGGAAACCTGACCTCCGACCTTGAGCTGCCGTTTCAATGTTTGAAGTTTGAACCAATATTTCGAAAACTATTGCTTAAAATTTAGTAAAAATTTTGGGTAAATGGAATCAATAAGATGATGTTGTAACTGTGAATCGCAATATGAATACATGTACATGAAATAAAGTTAAAAGCGCCACTGCATGGAATATGAAGCTGAATAACATTGAGGTTGCTAGCCAGACATGGCCAGACATCCCCGTAAAATTTATTATCCACTAGATACAGATTTCGCCGACACTTCTAGCTTTTTAAAAACTTTTCGCACAGATTTATTTACACGACCAGCAAGAACATATTCATAATACCATTCTTCGTAAATTTTGTAAAGCTCTGAGCTATAGTAAGCGAAATATTAGCTTTCAAGTAAACTAATTCGGGCAGTCGCTTCAGACACTACAAAACCGTTAACACCTTTGAGCGTTTGTTTACAATCTTCAATTTCTCTCAACGCTCTTACGCTTTACACTGACTTTCACGCTTATTTGTTTGCATAGGCAGCAAGAACACAATCAAAACAATATTCTTCGTAAATTCCGTGAAGTTCTAGGCTAAACTTTTCAAAATATTAGCTTTCGACTAAACAAATTACACATAACACTGGCCCAGCACGGCTTTAATTATTTAGCACGACAATGGTGTAATTTCATTGGTCCATGTACACAAAGGGAATGGAATGTAGCTCTCGGGTGAGCAGACGTTAGTTTGGGGAGGTAAGCGAGCCATAAGAACGTCTGCGAAGGAGGCTATGATGTAATGGGCCTGGACGTAACAGGGAAAACTCGCGCGAGGACTTTACCCAGAGGAGCCTGGACACAACAGTATTATTTTTCGCGAATATTTAGATGCTAGCCGCAAAAAGGCGATGTACTCAAAAAGCGGGAATTGGAATTGCCGGGAATTTCGTTATTTCCCGCCAAACTCAAAGACTCGACGTCTCAGGTCGATTGATTTTCCAAAGCAAAGTGATGCCGTTGTTGTATTTGTTGATGTCTGATCAGTGAATATTTGACGATCAGTTGTATGAGATATGTCTTATTTCAAGAACAAGCGTAAACCGCAGAGTGGTAGTGGAGCACGAACAAATACAGGAGAGTCACAGAACAGGTGAAGTAGCATGCGATATATATGGTAGTCTATTTGAAATGTGTTTAAACCATCATTTAAAATGTATCATGGGTTGAGCTATTCCGTCAAATAATATAGCAGACAGTGATTTCAATAGTACTTATAAGGTAGTTGTTTCTATGGGGAGAAAAAGCACCTTAAATTCTTGGCAATAGCTCATAATATGAGTATATAAAGACGATCACTGTTGTCACTGACACTGTGAACATAATAAGGCCTGGCCAAACGCTTTCAACATTTCATTCAACATCGTTCAACATTGTTGAATTCAACCGTGATTCAACATGTTGAAAGCGTTTGGCCACCCTGTTGAATGATGTTGAACGTTGTTGAATGGTGTTGAACGTTGTTGAATGGTGTTGAATGATGTTGAACGAAATTTGAACATATTCAAATTTTCGTTCAACATGCGTTCAACAATGTTGAACGATGTTGCATGAAATGTTGAAAGCGTTTGGCCAGGCCTTTAAATTCTTGGCAATAGCTCATAATATGAGTATATAAAGACGATCACTGTTGTCACTGACACTATGAACAGATGGGGTAGGTTGGTAATATCATGAAAAGCATTTCTATTAATAGAGCTATCATATTTTGAATTATGTTTTAAACCTACCTGAATGTATGCTATAATTTATTTATTTGTAATTATAAAGCTGATTAAATAAATAGAGAATAATACATGGATGTGCGAAAATATGAAATTTATTTTGAGTGTTGACCAGGATATTGACATATCCTGGTCAACACGAGAAATAAATTTCATATTTCCAAGCATCCATGTATTGTTCTGTTTATTATATAAAAAAATTGTCCTATTGCCTTGCAAAAATTGCATTAAACTATAATGCTGATTCAGCGATAATCATCACATGTGCGATTATCATATATAATCGCACATGTGAGATTATCACTTTTATTAGTGGCAGAAAAATCAATAAAACACTCTATTTTATATAATAAAATATATAAATTATTTATTATAAATCAATAAATTATTAAAGAAATAAATTATTTATGTATTTATTATCTAGCCAAACCTGTATTAGGGGCTGCTGTTTAAATGAATGTGGACTGAGTTTCAATCCGGATTGAACTTCATTCTGGTTCTGTTCAAATCCCTTTATCTGTTTACAGAAAGCCAGATTGAGATTTAGCTCATTTTGGATTGAGTTCAATCCGGTTCTCATTCCAGATTTCAATCCAGATTGAAACTCAATCTGGATTCACTGGTTATTCTTAGGGATTATCATAGTGAATGCTTCAATACAGGTTGACCATATATGCTTGCATGGGCATATTTCAAATATATACCCTCCCTATAAAAAGCTAAATAAAAATAGTGTGCTGCATAGGCAGTGTTGAGACACAAATCAAAATACATGTACAGTATAGTAAGGGGCTGTTTACAACTGGAAGGTGGGATGGGACGTTTGCCCGTTATAGGGTGTACACTAGTTTTAAGGCAAAATGAGTAGACTATAGTAATGTTTTAATTTTCAGGGGGAGCGTGCCTCCCCCCCTTTAGGAGGTTGAGGATCTCAGGTGCCCTCCATTGGCCCCAAGACCCTGGCTATCTATTACTCTATTAAAGTCTAAACACATTGGTCACAGACAAAAGTCAAAACACAATCTAATTCTCCGATAGAAAATGCAATTTGCAATACACAAAACATGATTGCCTGTTTAATATTTCCATACAGTGTTGAGCCTCATTCACTTGAGCGTTCACATGTCGAGTTAAATATAACACACTAACACCGCATGTTTACCTGTCAAGCTGTCGCTTGCAAGTTCACTTCATCAATGTCCTTTGTGCTTCCATTCACAGCATTTGAGTAATTCAATGACACTTCATATAGCATTGTATTCAAGTTTCTATTCGTGTTTAGTTTTGTAAGTTCGGAAGTCATACATTCATAGTGTAGTCTACTGCAATCGGTGTGCAGCTTTACAAAGCATATATAATATCAAGATACTTGCTAGTATATCAAATATACCAATAACTATGTCTGTGAACACACTGAACACATGCAAGAAAGAATACTTCACTTCAAACAACTTGATCAGACATCAGGAAAGTGAAGAAAGAACGTATGAAGATTAGCATTTTAGCACGCATCAGTTTTGCAAAGCCTGACAGGATGATGTAATGATTGGCAATTCGAAACATCGACAAAATAAAAATATGAACGGAGCCAAAACCTAGACTCGGCCTACCACAGGTAGCTTGAGTAATTATGAGGAATATAATTGTACCCCATAGCATTTTGTTCTATTTTACTACACAAACTGTTACAGTATTTTGGCAGTACACCAACTTTTTATAATGTACATCAGTAGACAATAGGTACTTTATTTTTAAAATTATATTATGGGTACATTAAACAGGTAGATACTATTATGAGCTATTTTGGAATTTAAATGAGCATCCCATAAAGGTTGGTACACTATGTGTGATCTCAGTGTTTGTTTTACTGGAATTGCTGTCACAGACTTCTCAATATAGTGTGTGCAATTGCAGGCATCCACACGAACACAGTGAACAGCTAATGCGTTTGCTAGATCGCACGCATGCACAAGTTTGTATTCAGCAACTGAAATAAGAAAGTACAATTTACATTCTGAGCATTAAAAACATTTGTAACACGATTAGAGGCATTTATTGTTAGGCATTTAATGATTTAATCATTATTGCACACGTCACTAGCCTGCATGCAGGCTAACTGCATCACATGCATGGATCAAATGACCACACACATATACTAGTTTCCATATTGAGAAGTCTGCTGCCAGCTTTATCTGTCTTTGCTGATGGTGACAGAGTGCTTGTTTTGTATACTGATTTTTTTATTGCTCTTCTGTTGGTTAAATTAAATTACAGTCTTGGTCCTAGCCCACAATACATGGACGTTTACTCCCTTTTTAAATTTACATCCATGGGATTATGGTTATACTATCCTTTCCTGTTGGTGGATTTTTTCTTTGATGAGTAAAATTGTCTGGCAATACATTACAGCATAACCAGAGTAAATTAGTAAAAGACTTGAGAGTGAGTCGGATGCAAGCCAGAAATAGTTAATCGATCAGATTATTGTGTTTATTTCACCCTTTGTATTTAAGATCAAATCCAATGCTGTTTCTAACTGAAATACCAATTGAAAGCGAATTTTTTTTGCCAACAGGGAATCAATGTTATACAATAACGTGACTTCTGTGTGCATTTTCATTGGTTGTTGTCCATGATCTATTAAAGGGAACACATACATACAAATGGCGTCAAACGTCAGCAGACTTTTTTTTTCATGCCTCAAAAATCCTTCAAAAAATCACTTGAATTTTTATTGTATAAAAAGATAGATTATACTTTTTCGTGCGTGTGTACGGTAATAGATAGATTTAAAAAAGACAACGCGATGTCAAAGGCGAGATGATAGATCGCGCGGTGTGGCTTGGCCCCGAGTTAATTTCACTTACATGTAAGATCGCAGAAGACATCACAACGTGTAAAGAACAACAGTCA
This sequence comes from Paragorgia papillata, assembly GCA_035771165.1. Taxonomy (NCBI): domain Eukaryota; kingdom Metazoa; phylum Cnidaria; class Anthozoa; order Scleralcyonacea; family Coralliidae; genus Paragorgia; species Paragorgia papillata. Next base: position 8,596,632 of record JAWNZC010000014.1, read on the forward strand.
CGCCACTCGACTTCGTCTTGTGTCGTACTTTTTTGTTCTTTACACGCTGTGACGTCCGATCCTCACCTCCTGCACTGAGTCCTTCTGCTAGACGTTATACCAGAGACCGACAACTGCTTATTTCTTCTCTCCCTGATCATCTCCACAGCCTCCTTGTCGTTCACCTAACGTTGCCCAATCAATCAGATGTCGATGACTTTCTAATTAATTCGACTGTCGCGCGGCCTCCTCCTGTTAATGGTTCTTTACCGTCATTCTTAACATGCATGCATGATGATGATTTCACGGCCGACATTTTCCGTCGTCCATTCTTCAGAAGCCAAGTTTGGAGAGAGATTCTTTCCGTGAAATATGATCAACTGCTTTCTCTGGTGACTTTCCGTGGTCGGACTTTTGCACTCTCTGCGACGAATTTGCCGTTGAATCTTGATCTCTTGCTTTAGAAATTGCAGCAGACTCTTCATCTTCTTTTCGTCGCCCAAAACCTCCCCTCGTCGTGATCGTCGTTCTGGCCGTCGTCCTGCTTTCCGTCATCAACCGCTTTTATCTAATTCCGCCGAAGCACAACGCATTCAAACTTTATAATTATAGTCATTCTAAGAAAAGAGCTGCTCGGAAAATCCTCTCTCAACAATCTCTAACAATCCTTTCTACTCTGGATCAACAGATAAAGCAGAATCATTCTTTAGAAATACATTTTCCTTTCGTCAATGTGACACTACATTCCTATACAAGATAAATTAAATGATCTCGTTACACCTGCTTCAAGCGATGACTCCCTCTTTTCGTCTCATCTTCCAAATGAAATCCGTCGGAAACTTTTGTCCGCCGCCAACACCTCCTGGGCCTGATCGCGTGGAATATCGCTACTTGAAAAGCATTGACCCTTCGTGTTCTGTCTTTTCTCTCAGCTGTTACCCAGTTTCAAGAAACGCGATGTTCCTCCAGCCTGAAGTCTGCGACTACTTTCCTTATATACACGAAAGAGTGCACAAACGATTCTTCGCATTGGCATAATGTCGTGTCTGTACAAGTTAGTTATAGGTGTTATTGCCAAGCGACAACATTATGGGCCATTGATCACGATCTTTCATCTCAGGAACAGAAGAGTGCCCGTCTCAGTGAAGGCTCATATGAACACACCTTTGTTCTTTAGTCCATCGTAGGTGATGCTTAACGTAACCAGAAAAACGTTTTCGTTGCTTGGCTTATTTGCCTTTGGAAGTATCTCTCATTCTGCTATCACCACCACCCTTTCTGCACAATCACTAATTGAAATGATCACCAATTCATATTCTGGAGCCACCACCAAAATACGTACCCCCACCAGTTTGACCTCTGATATACCAGTTTTATCAGGTGTCAAGCAAGGTTGTCCGTTAAGCCCAATCATTTTCAATTTGACCATCGACATCATTTTATGACCCATTAAACAAAAAGCTTCAGATATTGGTCTTTGCTAAACCCCATGGCATTCTTATCTCTGTCCTTGTTTATGCTGATGATCTTGTCATAATCTCAAGAAATATAGATCGACTCTTGCAGAAACTCTTAGATGTTGCTTCTTTCACTGCGACACTCTTGGTTTATCCTTCAGACCTGATATGTGCGCCTCTATCAGCCTCACCTGTTCCAGATCTAATCATAATTCTGAATCTTCTTTTAAACTTAAAGTGCATATAAACCCAAATTTTTTATCATCTGAATACGTTCTACATAGAGCAAACAGTTATTCAGTGAAATATTTTTTTGATTGGAGCTATTCTTCAATGTTTTTTTTGGCGATTCGCATTTCTAGTATGGTTAATGAGATGACGTTTATGTAGGCATTTGGCTTTCTTTCTCTTTTTGGCAAGATAAACTACCTGAGAATTTTTGTGGAAGAACTCATAATATGGAACATGTTGTTCAAACACACCATTAATATGTCACTCCTGCAAATAAATATTGTATAGATAATGATGACTGCTTTGGCGTCATCTCATTACCATTTTGAAAACCAAAATCTCTATTAAAGCAATAAAGGTTGCTCCAATCTAAAAAATATTTCGTTGTTCAACTATTTGCCAAAGGTAGAACGTATTTAGATGATAAAATTTTTTTTGGTAATATGCACTTTAATGAATTTATCGTCTGGAATAATTCCATTCCTTCACTTGATCTTGAACATCCCTACAAATACTGTACCTTGGTGTTTCCAGATCAAGGTAAATTTGCTCGGGCGCTTACCACTGACACCTTCGCCAATGTTTCCACTTGGCAATATAATGGCCTCAACATCTGTTTTAGAGACTGGTGTTTTATCCATCGTGCTCGACTCAATTGCCTTTTATGCCCTCAATAATGTTAAGAGTCGGTGGTCAGTAATGCCAGCCCGAAATGTCATCGTCGTACTTCGGATGAGACCTTGCCTCATGTCTTGGGCCACTGCTTTCCCAACATGGTCAGTATTGTTCGCAGGCACAACACCATGGTACCGTTACAACAGACAAACAAGTTCGTGCAGCTAACTCTCGTCTACGCCCTAACTGATATTATTGTTGAAGAGGACAACAAAGTTCTATTAAATCATTGGATAAATGATAAAGGACTGGGGGCTAATCATCCTTACTTGCAGCCAGCGGCTGAATTGCGAAGGACGCAGATCAACATGGCCGTGTCGAGGCATATCAAAGGCGCTCTAGGCAGCCGCCAACGACACAGTTCAGACCACGGATCACAGCTAAGATGTTAGGTGTTGATTTTATGGAGGGAGGAAAACCGGAGAACCCGGCGAAAACCCCTCGAAGTACAGGAGAGATCAACTACAACTCTACTCACATGAGTCCAAGCCCGACAACGGGGTCATTCCCGAGCGGTCACCCATCCAAGTACTAACCCCGTCTAACCGGGCTTAACTTTTGGGTGAGAGGCAGCGCGCTAACAGCACACGTCACCCGTGCTCCCCTGAAGCCCTTCGTGATGCTGAACAACGCAAAATCAACAAATACGAATTAGGGCTGAAGCAATTTTTCATCAGTCAGCAGTTTTTCATTGGTGCACGCTCTTGGCTCATGGCATCCGGCAAACGAAAATCAGGTTCTGCGACATAAACTGTTAAATGAATAAACGTTTATATTGACTATTATTAATTTTGTTATATTAGAAACTTTACTTTTATTGTGAACTTCTTAAAAAAACCCCCCAACTATTTTCTTCTTCTTTTAATTTGAATTTTAATAGTATATAAGTTACTAATTCATGTATATAATTATCTAGTCATTAATGGCACTTATTGTTACCTCGAAGGACTTAATCAAGACCCATCATCTGTAAATTTTAATTTGTAAATTAATAGTGTAGTGTAGTGAAGTCTTCTGAAGTCTTTGATATAGTACCACCTCTAAAGAGTGTTGTGTACTGATGGACTGTTTTTGCATTCATACCAGATACAGTCAGTGCATGAGGTCACTGCATGCAGCAATATAATGGTTTTCCCTTTTTACAGCTTTATTTTTAGTAATACTTTCACACATCACAACATAAATACAAGAAGACTGAAGTAAAACAATTCCTAATGTTTTTATACAGATTTAATTATTATTATTAACATAGAAATACATGTACTGCATTTTCTAAAATATGATTCTATTTACATGTGCTGCTACAATACAAAATCACTTTTAGAGCTGAAGTATTTTTCTTAATGTATTGTCAAGCTGAAATAGAGTAGATTAGTAGAACAAAACAGGACATTCATCACCTAGAGTTAAAGAAACAAAATTATCACATTCAGTTAATAGTGCCCAACTGACATGTACAAAAATAACATACACAATAGCACAAGGCTTGTATTAACATATTTTAGAGAAGATAGCAGAAGATTTGATCTGAAGTGTTTGATTTGATGTTATTTAACCTCCTTTGATGTGTTGTAAAATCAGATCAAACATGAGGTAAAAGTTGGCTTTTAATAATTTGAATTCTGTATAAAGTATGATCATATTAATCGTCAGGACACATGACAACAAAAGTTCACAACCCAAACATGTTCCCATGTTCTAGGCCTTGGGAATTTTTAATTCACTTTCTTTTAAAAGATATACCAAGCGGTATAAAGAGGAAAAAGTGCACACAATAATAGTTTATAAACAAGCTTACAGTGCTATTCTGCAATAATAAAATATTAGTTCACAGACTCCAGAAATTATGCAATCCAACACGTACAATCGCAGACATAATCATGTTAATCATGCTGATTTAATTCGACTTTAGTTCGATGTGCCATTGCGATTTATATGCGACACAACTTGGCCAGAGTAATGGCGGACGTAACGCATGCGCACTAAAAAACGAGGACATGTTGCACCCCCGAGTGGGCCTTATGTTCATTTCCTATTCTGTGGTGGAGTGGAGTGCAGTGCAGTGTCGTGCAGTGTCGTGTAGCGTAGCGTAGTTTTAAATCGTATCATCAATAATATCGTCAACGTATGAACCAAGAAGGCAATGTCTGTCGGTGAAGTGCAACTTCCTCTATGGATTGTATTGCAATTTCAGCAACCACTACAGACACTGGTGAACCCATTTCCGTACGGTAATAAACCGCCGTCATATAATAATAAAAACTGGTATGCAAAATAAATAAAAACGCGCGGATATCGGAATACTGCAATACTGGAATACTGCGATACCACCAATCCCGCGAACTTTGTCCAGAGGTAATAATTATTGCACATCAGGTGGCCTGTTGCCTGTTAGTGTGCGGGGTTCACTTCTTACAAAGTCGATCCCCATCTTAAATTAGCACCGATAAATCACTTACTGTTTACTACTCTAGTGTGACCCCCGAAGAAAATTAGACACTTGACCAACCTAGACTAGTGTCGCGGTGGATTAAAAAAAATGTAATCACAAACAGCGAGTTGTCTACATGTATGGTTCTGTACCATGTTTTCACTGTGAATTGTCAGCAAACTTTGCGTCTCAACTGAACTATATATACAAGATGTAGAATAGTATTAATGCAGGGCATCTTAGTTTAAGAATGCCATTACTTAATACCTCCAATGCAGAATAACAACTAAATTACATACAAATAGTTATAAAGTGTGAGTGAATTAAATGTGTCTTATTTATTTTATTGGTATATTAGACAATTTGATGATTCTACTTCTGTGGAGTCTCGTGTTTTAAGAATTCAAACCAATGAACTGATTGACTCAAAGTATGGCTTCGAACGTTATAAAGAACCAGCTGACCGATTGGGTTGGTTGATGAATATGCATCCTGTAAGTGAAACAACAAATTAACTGTTCACTAGTTAAACTGTGGTCATTGATTACATGTACTTTAGTAGGAAACATTTTTCTTCACTCACACAAAGTATATTTTTTGTATGTTCTCTGGAAAACAAGACAGAAGTTGTGGATGATGATAAGAAGTTAATCATTATGCATGTGCAGTTGTATATTTTTACTTTAAAAATTGGATAGATGGAGACAAATTTAGGGTACTAAGTTTATTGACGTTGTAAAAACAACGTTGTAATATATATAAGCCGACAAAATCAAAGCTTTAAAAGTTTATGTACTGTTTAATAAACGTGAGTGTTGTTATCAGATATAAAGAGCGAAGCGAGTGTTTTATATCTGATAAAACACGAACTGTTTTATTGAGCATTGGTGTTTTATCAATGGCGTAGTAAGTTTATTTAAAACACGAGGCGATAGAGGGAATAGCTTTAAAATTGAGTTTTATGTAAATATATTAGAATATGTATAGTAAAAATGTATATTTTTTTGTTTTGTTTTTCAAAGCTTTAATGAGTTTTTGATGTAAATCAGGAGGATTTTTTATCCACTGACATGCTACTAATTTCCTTTGTGTTTTGCTCATGAATTATTAACGAGTTTTTGAAGTAATATTTAAAACATGAGCAGCAGTGTTTTGGTTATATCTGATAAACACGTACTGCGAGTGTTTTGAATAGCTTCAAAAACGACCATTTGTTAAGTTCATTGGCGTAGTAATTTTGAAAAACAACGTTTAAGCCGAGGTTTATGTAAATCAAGAGGATTTTTTATCAGATAAAAACCACGGACATGGTACTAATTTCTAATGAGTTTTTAATTTGATTTAATATTTTTTCATTGTACCTGTTTAAAATGTTTTTCCCCCTTTATTTTTAGGTCCCTTTACCTTATAAACCATACTTTTACATCTTGACAAAACAGGTATTTTGCAGTATTATTAAGTATAATTTATAACATAGATTTAATACAACAACGTTTCTGATTGGTTGTCTAATTCATTACAGGACACGGATCGGGAAGTAGCAACCTTCTTGAACAGAAAGTTTACTGGTCTTATATCAACGATTGAAACACTTCCTAAAGAAGATTTAGACTTGGTTAGTTACAAATTTACTCATAACCCAAAATTCAAAAAATTGAAATATTAAAATATTTGTCACGCGTGCATGTACTAATCACTTAGCTAAGATAGCTTAAGCTTTGTTTAACAAATTGGATCTATTTTTGTGCATCTGTATTTTATAATAGTGCATAAATGACGTCATAGTATGTGAAGAACAAAATGTTGTGCTTTACATGGTGTGACCTCTTCTGTCTTCTGTGCATGTATTACAGGTACAGTGTACAAGCACACGGAAAATGGAGGGCTTTCGAAGAAGGGGAAATTGCGGGGTAAAATAGTCCAACAACCAAAAAAATTATTGTTTTATTAATAGGTCATGAATTATCTTATACACGTAGAGCAATCTGATTGGCTGATAATAGAAAGATCGTTGTTCTGATTTGTTTTTGCGATTTTATGACATCAATTGTGTAGCTATACTGTTACTGTAGTAACATGCACAGTATACGTACAATAGTTCGTAGCCAATCAGAGAGCTTGTTTTACTGGGGTGGTTCTATAGATAGCTTTTACTCTATCGTAGTATTGAACTAATCTCTCGTGTTAATTATAAAGATTACAGATCGTATGTTGTGACTGCAGTTAAATAAAGCCTTGAAAACTTGGAAAGTTAGTCAGTGAAAAGAAGCAACTTTGTCTGAAGTTTCAATGTTTAACATCGGCTAAAGTTAAAACAATTATGTCTTTGTTATTAATAACAAATATATCACTTTAATTGGATAACGCTCTAGCATGTTGCTCATAAAGTGCGGTCTTAAATCGAGGACTTCTTCGTTAATATGTTGTCACGCAGGTCGAAGCACTAGAACTTTTCACTCGCGGAAAGATACACAAGTCCTAATTCAAAACGGAAACACTCATAAATTTCCTGCCATTGCTCTTGATGCTACTGTAGCTTGTTTAAATTGTGCAGCGGATATTGATAGTGTACTAAAACGATCTGTACAAGATCCAAGACTCCCTTCAGTATATTGCTGTGAAGCTCTTGTACTATATGTTGGCAATATAAGAATATGGCATGCACAAGTGGTAGTTCATTGTTGCCTTCTTAAAACCCACCTAGATTAGACTAACGTTTGATCACCTGGATTTTGACCGTCTGGATCAGACTAACAGATATTTTGCAAGACTGGGCATGCAAATCACCCAAGGAAGTGCTGGATCATATATCTTCCTGATCAATTACGTTGTTGAGACTAGTGGGTATAGTGGGCCAGCTATCAACCGGAAAGATTAGCATACGGTATCACTAATTACTTCCTTTGTATCAGATTTATGTGTTTTTGGATTGCTCGTTCAAAGATAACGATCGTATTTCGGCACTATTGATTTATCAACACTACTCTGCTGCAGTACATGAATCCAGATTGAGATTTAGCTCATTCTGAATTGAGTTCAATCCAGCTCTCATTCTGGATTGAAATTCTATTCTGGAATCATGTAAAGGTGGTGCGAGATATAATTTCGGAATGAAAAATGTGACTGGGGGGACTACTGTAGAAGGAACAACGCATGTGTATCTTCTAACATTTATATAGATTTCAGATTTCCCATCGATTTCAATCCTGGAAACCAATTCCCATGTCAACACGGATTGACTTCGCATTCAATCTGGATACATGTAAACAGCCCCTTAATTATTAACTGGTTATTCTTAGGGATTATCATAGTGACTGCTTCAATTATTACGTGATCCTTGTTTCTCCTCGATTCTTGATTCCTCGGAAAAGTTTGGGAAAACTCTCGAGCCTCGACCGCCTCGACCTGCGGTCTCGGGTTCTCGCAAACTTCTCCTCGGTTTGCATAAGTCTGTGCAAACACGGAAAAGGTCTTATATTTCTTAAATGATATAGTTAAAGGGTATTGGCAATAAAAAAGTTTGTCTCTTTTGAAAGAACTCGTCAAATAGTATAAGAAGACCTTTTACAATTTTTCCGTATCTGTTTTGGTTTTGGAAATATTTCGACCAAAGACAGCGTGCTGTCCGCCATCTTGGAATTATTTTCGATATGCATGTGACATCATAAGCAGGGTAAAGTGAAATTTTTATCTTGCCAACCTTATGACATTAAGAGATAGAAACTCGATTTTGCTGCGCTATTTCCATTTTAAATTGACTCACAACCTTTAAAAAGCCTTCCGTGGAAATTTGGTCACCCACGGAGTAGTTTCATCAGGTTTACCCTGCTTGTGACGTCACCAATTTCCTAGTTAATTAGAACCAATATTACAACAAGATGGCCGATGCTGATGGCGGACAGCACGCTGTCTTTTGTCGAAATATTTCAAAACACAAGAAAGATAGAGAAAAATTGTAAAAGGTCTTCTTATACCATTTGACGAGTTCTTTCAAGAGAGACAAACTTATTTTTATTGCCAATACCCTATAAGCATGTTATCAAGGCTGGCCGTGACTTTTCTTTGCCTTTTTAATAGTTCATTTTAATAATTCATGAGAATTATTAATGGTTTGAAATATTTGTTTCACAGCACCGAAAAATTCAATTCAAAATAAACTGTTGCTTGCATTTAAAAATTGTCTTAAAAGGCTAAGGAATTTATTTCCAACTGAAATTTTCGTTGTACTTTAACCATAACATTATAACATGCATGCAAGACTTTGAATAGGACTTGCCTTTCGTTTCATGTTATTTCATTTCATTAATTTAGCCAAATCATCTTGTTGGTCTAAGAAGGAATTACATCAAGTTGTCATTTCTAAATGTGAATGATCTGATGAAAGTGAAGAGGTATGTCAATGCACTTCAAATCAAGTTTTCTTTATTAAGGTATTTTTCAAGATTTATTTGGGTAGCTTTTTTCTGTATAATTCCGAAATATACTATTTCAATACCGCACTGTAGCTACGAATAATGCTTAGAAGAAATAAAAACCATCACAATGGTAGCCAAATTGATAACAATAAATTTCTCAAGGACATATTAACTTAATCTTATACAATTCACATATACGCGATCCCTGTTTCTTTACTTACATGTAATTTGTTGTCTACCGACTCTAAAGCATATATGAGAGAATGAGGAAAAAACTACTGCAAATTTTTAAAAGTTTTTTGTTCATGAAACTTTACATGTAAATAATGTGAGAGCATGGGAAAGACATTTATTTATCACAAACTAACAGTAGTAGGTTTTTTTTCTTTGCTGTAATATCATGTTTCTTGTATATTGTGGCTATATAGAGAGATGTAAGAGCCTGTTTACAAGGAGGCAGGGTTACCCTAGCACCCGGGTTATCCTAGTTTCGTACATTTCTTGTTTTGTTTTGTTTTGTTTTGTTTTGTTTTGTTTTGTTTTTTGTCGTGTTTACAAGGACGCTAGGGTAACCCAGGTGCTAAGGTAACCCTATCACGCCACTATTCCCCTAGCAGCCGGTAATTGGTAAACGTTGCCCCACCCCACCCACCAACCAACCTTTTTTGGTTTTTAATGCGAGTATATTTCAAAGATTTTGGTCAAGTGAAGTTTCAGCGAATTTTCACCACGGAAAGGATTACTGAGGAATCACCTTAACGTGCAATTCATACAATGTTTGTCTTTTACAATTTACACTTGCGTACGTTTAAAACGTTTAGTGCAATAACTTATTTTGTTAGATCAATAATGCCTGCAGTACGTAAGAACAAGGAAAGAGAAAAGTCAAATATTGCTTACAATCTTGTGCTGAAAATTGGTCAGGAAGGTGATGAAAAAGGAGGAGAAAATAGACCAACAGACCAGATGGAAAATATTTTGGATGCGAGGTAAAACGTGGTAACACAGTATATATACTTATGGTATGTTTGCGAACCATCCTCAGAAAAACATGAACAGAAGATTTCCTTACAATAACATTACAAAAGATTTACAAACTAGATTTACGTTACAGAAGATTACAACAGAAAAAAATTATATAAATAAATCGAAGTATTTGAGGATATTATACCATGTGTACGAGTTCAATTTTTAGAGCTTTCATCCCTTCAGAGCGTGGCTGAGAATACATGCATGTCAGCAAGTCTGAACTATAGTTTGGTATAAATTTGTTGAATGACGTTGAGGAATACATTTGATTTTGCGAGCCGGGATATGACACTGCAGCCTGGATAACCGTAAAACTCGATCTTTCTTGAGACAAAAATCAATAATTGTTTATATCTTGTGTTCCCTATCGTGAATTTTTTGAAAGTTTGCGTAGTTAAAGAAGAAGTCTGTGACATTTTTGTTATATTTTTTTAAAAAAGGATGGTCTATGAAGTTTTTTTTTTGCTACTTTTTAAATGTTTTTGGTGTTGTATTTCAGGACGTTCATGCACGTATGTTTTGTGCCGCAGTGTGATCTTTTTTTGTAGCTGTTGTGTTTTCTTATATGCCAGACTTCTTGTCCCCTATGTTTACTTTTTTGTTTAAAGATTGAGGGTTGTTTCTGTCTTTTTCATATTTACATGTACAACAACTGTCTGCATGTCTGTGTGTTTTTTTTTCAGGGAACACGACGTTCCCTATCACGTTCGTGTGGCAATTGATTTACGGATTCATGTGGTATGTCAGTGTGTTTCTTAATAATTTAGACGTAAAGTATTCTTCTCAAACTGTTTTACCATGTTGCATTCAATACATCTTTGTTATTGCAAAATGCGATACTGTATCTCCTAATTTTTCCGACATTTTTTTGACAAGACGACGTACAGTACTTCGGACCCGGCTGCGATCAACCGCTTTTTCTGTACTACCGCGGTTTTAAGTAGGTGTAGCAGTCTCGGTCCTCTCCTGAGGATTGATGACTGAGATGTCCCTTATGTCATTGCGCGCGCGCGCGTTGCTGTGTTACTTCCTCGTGGTCTGAGTTTTTCTATCTATTCTACGGCAAAGTAATACCTTCAACGCGTTTCAATTTCTAAAGTCGCTTGCATCTAAATAAACTACCTAACGATGGTACTTAAGCAACAACTGCCTTAATGTTTAAATTATGTTAAGTCAGCACAGAGAGAAGTGCGAGTTAATTACTCACTACCTTTGTCATGGACAAAATATCCTGGTTTAGAACTTTAGATGCTAGCAAAATAAACACATACGGCTTAAAATTACTTCGTAGGATAACTCGGACTGGGAGAGCATTCAGACTACTCGCGTAAAAGCGCACAAGCTGTTAGTGCCTGCAAGCAAGTTGTTACAAGGCTGTTCAACAACAGGCTGTCACTGTGATGTGTTCGCACTGGTTGTCCCAGTTTGTTAACATGTCTGTAACAGGTTGTTGACAACTTACGATGACTCCAATGACAACTTAATGACTCCAACAGACTGGCGACAAGTTTTTCAAAGGAACACGAAAAAGAGCACTTTTAAATGTACTACTTGATCTTCCACTTTCTGTAAAAACCATGTTTGCATTTAGATTAGGCTACCATGTCTTTCAGTGCCTATGTCGAGTTATCAGCTCATTAAAGCATGTTTTTAATCATGTGGAATTAGGTTATATTAGATCAATACAGTACACAGATCCTAAGCATTAACTTTACAAAACTAATACCTATGTATGAATAACGTTGTCTAAATATAACTTGATACATGCGTGTTTCAGGGTGCGTCCTCGTTTTGGGGGAAGGTGAGCCCAGTTTCGTGTGGGTTTGAACAGGACGGTGAGACAAGGTTTTGCTGTTGCTAATATTACAATTTTGTTTTTTTTTCACTGAAAATAGGGACATTGGTATGCAGTTAAAGTTCGTGGTGGATTATTTCCCGAGATTATCAGACAAGATGATTTGCTTGATCGTCCTGTAAGGAAGCGTTGAGCCTCTTAATTAGGCGTTCATTATTGCCGCAGGAACGCGCGTGTAATGCCTGCATGCATAGGCATGCACTTTGAGTTTGGGCTGTTAAACTTTTCTCTAACTCGAAATATAATAGCTGCATGCTCCGTGAATTCAAGATGCATTCGGTCAAAGCTGTTGTAGCCTGTTGCTTAAGGTGCACAGTGTGCGAAATGCGTCAGTACAGCGAATCTTGTGTGAAGTTCTTTTGTTTTGCGCAACGACCTACAATGAACACAATCAGTTTTCCTTCGCTCCATCAGGATCAAGTCAAGTCTTGGAGTAAAATGTTGGATAGCTCGGATAGCCTGATGTTTGAATGCGATTGTCTCTTAATGCCGATTATTAGTTTCCGTTAGTAAAAGATATTAACGGTCGCGATTTAGACCCCGTTCACATGAGTCCGGAGCGAGTTGAAAACAGCGCTAAAAAGTCACAAAACGCCGTTGCGTTCACACGGCACCGCATCGGAATTGTGTGAAAACGGCGCTCTAACCGGAGCGTTTTGAAAACGATTTCTAGACGGAGCGAGATGAAAGCGGAACCCATGGCGGTGTCGTGTGAACACAAGATCCGGCACTTTTTCGCTCCGCTTTAGTACCCAGTTCCTAAATTTTCAGCTCCTAACCAAACGGCTGGCGCATTTTTCAGCAATGGAAAACTTTATTTGTCTTCTCGACTTCGGAAAGCTTCTGCTAAGAACTTGTGCTGCTGTTTGAACAATTATAACATTATTACAACAACGACTAGCCAGTGAAATAGGAGAAGATTAAGTCAATAAGGAGAGTTCCTAAGTCCTAACAGAAAGACTAAAATTGTAAACTTAGAATGCACTATACACTTTGGTGGGATAATATTTTTGAATTGCTCCTCGTTTCCATTTACTTTTGACGAGATATGGCTATTTAAACAGTGCACAGCATTGAAGTACTGGATGTACACCAGAAGGGTTCCGGAGTCGTGTGAACACCTTCAAAGCGTCGTTAAAATATGACGCACTCGTGTGAACGCTAATAAGAAAGTTCTGTACTTTCTTTATATGGACTAGATTGAAACTGCAATGGTGCACTATGCACTGTAGTTACTGTTACACTATTTTCAATACTATCAGTTGTCTTTGGACTTCTTTTATTTCTTGAATATTATTAGAAATTATGAAGTGTTTATGACATAATTATGTTTCTATTTGATTTCAAAGGATCCAGTGGTCTTCGCATTTGATATAGAAACTACGAAACTTCCCTTAAAATTTCCTGACTCCAGTATTGATAGCATCATGATGATATCGTATATGATTGACGGTCAAGTAAGTTTGCTAAGACAATCTGTTTGTGTTGTGCGTTGCGTTTGTTTGTTTGTTTGTTTGTTTGTTTGTTTGTTTGTTTGTTTGTTTGTTTGTTTGTTTGTTTGTTTGTTTGTTTGTTTGTTTGTTTGTTTGTTTGTTTGTTTGTTTGTTTGTTTGTTTGTTTGTTTTTTTGTTTGTTTGTTTTGTTTGTTTGTTTGTTTGTTTGTTTGTTTGTTTGTTTGTTTGTTTGTTTGTTTGTTTGTTTGTTTGTTTGTTTGCATTGTTTGTTTGCATTGTTTGTTTGCATTGTTTGTTTGCATTGTTTGTTTGCACTATGAAAGTGTGAAGCCCATCTTATTCTACCTTAGGAAGTATTATTATCATTGCTACTATACTATATTTTTATATATAGTATGGTGGATAATGGGATCTCCACATGGCGTTGTTCAGGGACTATAATTTGAGCGTTATACTTTATGGTTTGACCTGCACCAACACCAACATGCACCAACACCAACATGTACCAACACCAACATGCACCAACACCAACATGCACCAACACCAACATGCACCAACACCAACATGCACCAACACCAACGTGCACCAACACCAACATGCACCAACATGCACCAACACCAACGTGCACCAACACCAACGTGCACCAACACCAACGTGCACCAACACCAACATGCACCAACACCAACATGCACCAACACCAACATGCACCAACACCAACATGCACCAACACCAACGTGCACCGACAACAGCATGCACCAACACCAACGTGCACCAACACCAACGTGCACCAACACCAACATGCACCAACACCAACATGCACCAACACCAACGTGCACCAACACCAACATGCACCAACACCAACGTGCACCAACACCAACGTGCACCAACACCAACGTGCACCAACACCAACGTGCACCAACACCAACATGCACCAACACCAACATGCACCAACACCAACATGCACCAACACCAACATGCACCAACACCAACGTGCACCGACAACAGCTTGCACCAACACCAACGTGCACCAACACCAACGTGCACCAACACCAACGTGCACCAACACCAACGTGCACCAACACCAACATGCACCAACACCAACATGCACCAACACCAACATGCACCAACACCAACATGCACCTGCATGTTGGTGTTGGTGCATACTGGTGTGATTGCGTGTTGGTGTTGGTGTTGATGTTGGTGTTGGTGTTGGTGTTGGTGTTGGTGTTGGTATTGGTGTTGGTGTTGGTGCATGTTGGTAATGAGTAATGATTTATTTAACGTCGTAAGCACAGGATGTGGTCGCCCAATCATCCGAGCCAGAGGCTCATGTTAAAAGTGCACGACATAAGCTGATACCTAAGTGTTGATTTTACGGATTTTTTGGTGTTGGGGCATATTGGTGTTGGTGATGGCGCATGTTGGTGTTGGAGCATGTTGGTGTTGGTGTTGGTGCATGTTGGTGATGGCGCATGTTGGTGATGGCGCATGTTGGTGATGGCGCATGTTGATGTTGATGTTGGTGCATGTTCGTGTTGATGTTGGTGCATGTTCGTGTTGATGTTGATGTTGGTGCATGTTGATGTTGGTGTTGATGTTGATGTTGATGTTGGTGCATGTTGGTGCATGTTGGTGTTGGTGTTGGGGCATGTTGGTGTTGGTGTTGATGTTGATGTTGGTGCATGTTGGTGCATGTTGGTGTTGGTGTTGGGGCATGTTTGTATTGGTGTATGTTGGTGTTGGTGTTGGTGGTGCATGTTCATGTTCTCGTCGTCGTTTGTTTAGTTCTGCTTGGATCTACTGAGGTTTTTTTTAGTTTTGTGTATTTTTCTTTAATCTCTCTAAATGTATCAATATCATTCTTTTGTTGTTTAGGGTTATTTGATTGTCAATCGTGAAATTGTATCTGAAGATATTGAGGACTTTGAATATACCCCCAAACCTGACTGCGAGGGACCTATAACAGTTCTAAATGAACCTGACGAGGTACGTTATTCCTATTCAGAATTTACATTATAACTTATTCGATTCATCTAAGCCCGATATGGCAAAATATTTAAGTCGAAAATTCAATATTGTGTGAGACTGAAGGTCGAGCCTAATATTAAAATTTGAGACTTAAATATTTTCCATATCGGGCTTAGATGAATGCAATAGGTGTTTTATTATATCGAACAAATAATCGTGCAATTGGCAGGTAAATATACTTTGTGCACCTGTCCAAAGGTTGCTGTCCAATATGTAGTTGTCCTACATCGTAAAATATTGGGATGGCACGTGACGCTAATGTAGACATTTGATTGGACGAGTCTTTGCGAGGGTATAATAAATTAGAATAGTTAAAGTTAATACCAATCAGAAAAATAGGAACTCGGACTGTGACACATGGGATACACAAAACATTTCCTTGAAAATACCCAATGGCATATTTTCATGTGGCTTCATGAGTGAAGATATCGATGACGTATGTCACCGCTTTTTGCATTGAGTCTATTTTAAAAAGAAAATTACCTTTTTGAAACACAGAACTTCCCTGCAAAGATAAGCCTTGTCCCGAAAATAAGCGCTTCCGTATAGAAAGAATGTTTTTTAAAAAATATATTGGAATTTTACGATATTTAGCCGACCAAGTCTTTTTTGAAAAATTCTGTGGTGGCAGTTTTACTAGCCTGTGTGTACAATAAACAAACATTTTTTCGACAGTGTTTCTTGACAACTTTTACTTGCTCGTGTGTACGACCGGACATATTTTTTTTCAACGGCAAAAAAGCAGTGTGTCTGTCAATATCATTGCCATTCTAATTGAATAAACTTGCGAAGTCTGAGTCAACTATTATCTCCAAAAATCGAGTGCGAATAATCTATTTTTTTAGTAGAAACTAACTTGTTTACCGTAAAAAAACCCAAAAACAAACGAAGCATAACCATTTTTTTCTGCGTGAAAATCGAGGTAAAACAAATCTCTTTCACTCATCGGCGTCAACATGTTTCGTTGCATGACCGCGCGGGTCCTGGTACTCAATTTTCTACATGTTGAATATCGACGATTAGTATAAACCAACTAGTGGAGTATTATACAAATCCTGCATTCTGATTGGCTAATGTATACCTACTGTCTATTAGTGATAGACCACTAGTAGTTTTAAATGCAAAATATAAATGGCAACTTGTCAACGTGCTCGTTGTCTAACTGTTAAATAGATATCGAAAGTACAGGTATTTCTGCTAACTGAAAGTATACATCAGTCTTCTTAAATTGCGTTTTTCCTATATATTCTCGTATCTCACAGTTGTATTATGGCTTTTTTAGATACATTTGCTGAACCGTTTCTTTGAGCATATCCAGGAGGTGAAACCAAGCATATTTGTTACCTACAACGGCGATAGCTTTGATTGGTGAGCTCACAATTACTATAACGACTTTTGCCTTTTATATAGTAATTAGTATACGTCATTTTATGTAAACTGGGCATTTCATAGCAAGACTTCTAGTTTGTCATTTTTTGTAGTGATACTGATAATGCTGGTTGACTTGTCACATTCACTTGCAACTAGTTAAATAAGTTTAAGGTTACGTTACACCATAGAAATTTAAAAATACTAAACATTTTTTTTCGTAATTAGCTGCCTTAAGCCAAATGCTGAAAGGTTTTGAAAAGTTTATTTCGTTTAAAGCAAAATTCATTAAGATATTTAGCGATGAAAATTGCAAGCAGCTCTGTTTTCCCGCGAAATTTAAATGTTCCAAGGCTTGTTTCTTCAGCTTTAAATTTCAGCTAAACTGCCGTATTCAAAGACTTTTGTTGAACACGGGTTTTGTTGAACACGGAAAAAAATATTTTTTTCAAATTTTCACAAAGTATCGGAGACAATAATAGCTTCAAAAGTGTGTGCGGTAGCTATACGATTTTTTTTTCATTTCTGAGTAATCGACTACGATTCATGGTATGCACGCAACTTAACTGAGGTTGCAAAAGAATGCCTTATATCTAAAAAATAACAAAAAAAAACCCGTAGCTACCGCACACACTTTTGTAGAACAATTAGTTGAGTTTCAATTAAAACTATTTTTACATGATTTGATTGAAACTGTAGTTCAACAAAAGTCGCGGCGCAAAGCGAATGCGTTTTCAGAATTTTGTCTAAATAAAACAAGTTTAAATACTTTTCAAAATTGTCCAATTCTACAATCATTTTGCTATAAACTGTAAAAATTTGAATTTGATTGCTTTTACTTTTTTTTTTGTACTCCAAGGTGTTACGTAACCTTAAAGTGCGTATGAAACGAAAATTAAGTCTCTTATTTGAAAGAACACTTAAAATGACAGAGTAACATCTTTTGAAGTTTTTTGTTTCCTTGCTTCGTTCTTGAGATATTTCAGTTTGTTTGATATGCAAATTAAATATTTTGACGTCACATGTGCATAATGAGTTATCGGGAAAAGGTATATATCTTTTCTATTATCAAATCAAAATAATTCGAAGGAAGCATGTGCGTGTGTTTCGCCCAGAACAATAAACATGTAGATTTTCAAGTGATTATATTTGACAATAGCAAAGATATATAACGTTTTTCGATAACTCATGCACATGTGACGTCAAAATGTTTAATTTGCATATCAAACTGAAATATCTCAAGAACGAAGCGAGGAAACGAAAAACTTCAAAAGATGTTACTCTATCATTTTAAGTGTTCTTTCAAATAAGACAGACTTAATTTTCGTTTCGTAGGCACTTTAAGGTGGCGTCTACGTCACGATGGATATCGTCCATTTAAAAATGTAATATTTGGTTTTATTTTGAATAAAAATCAATATTTTATAGGCCGTTCATTGAAGCCCGCGCATTACACCATGGGATAAATATGCAAGACGAAATAGGTAAGTACAACATGACACGCGTTGGCTATAAACCAACACCCATGAGCTGTATTTTATAAACATTTCAAATCGACGTGCTTCCTCCGTTTGGACGACAAAAATATATAAATTGATTCGAAATATTGCTACGACTGAAAAATTGCAATTTTGAATATTGAACCAATCAAGATTCTAATCGATTCTGTAGTCTCAGCAATAAATTTTATTTATTATATATGGTGTATCTGAAAATAAATCTATAAAACAATTAAGATTCCTTTACAAACATGCATGCATGCATGCAGTAGAAAAGAATGAAATATTTGTACTTTTTCTTGCAAAAAAGGATAAATGACTAGGGGGCTATATAATCATCCTTATAATCGCAGCCAGCGGCTGGATTGCGAAGGACGCAGATCAACGTGGCCGTGTTGATACGACACAGTTCAGACCACGGATCAGGGAGGAAAACCAGAGAACCCGGCGAAAAACCCTCGAAGCACAGGAGAGATCAACTACAACTCTACTCACATGAGTTATTCCCAAGCGGTCACCCATCCAAGTACTAACCCCGTCTAACCGGGCTTAACCTTTTGGTGAGAGGCAGCACGCTAACAGCAGACGCCACCCGTGCTCCCCAAAAAGCTATACTAATATAGGGGTATGTTAATGAATTGCAGTGCAAAGTAACAAGTTGTTGAAATAACCATATTGACCAGCGAAAACAGACACACTATACTTAACAGTTATACCATGAGCTCGAGTCGTATATGAGCTCATAGCCAACGAGGCGCTTCGCCGAGTTGGCTATTAGTTCGTATACGACGAGAGCGAATGGTATAACTGTTTTATTATATAGCCAAGCACTGTACAAGAGACAAAATTACAGCGGAATGTTTCAAACGACAAACTTCCGGCATAGGCAACTAATACTTCCGCCATACGTAATGATGCATTCACATAGAGTTTCTCGCTGAGCTGTTCGGCAAACAGCTTTGAAATGCTGTATAAATGTTGCTCGAGAGGCAAAAAATGTGTTAAGCAGAACAACAAAAAAGATTAAAAGGTACCTTTATGAAGTCAAAAGGTGGGTCAGTTGTTTATATTAGCGTTGCTGTCGTGAAAAAGGTTTTGATTCCATGCAAAAATTAAACTGAAACATCTTCGGCAGTGAAACTAAATTACTTAATAGTTGGTTGTTTTTGAAAAAGAACACGCTTTTTACTACTCCAAATGCTTATCTAAATAAAAAAAAGTATCTTTACTGCATGGTGATCTCCTACGAAATATGTGTTGTAAGCTTGATTTTAACCGTGAGTTTCTTTGTTTGGCAACAAATTAATACCAACCCGCTAATTTAGTCGGGTTTTTGAAGTAAAAAGACGTAATTTTTAGATGAATTTTACCATTTAACATGCTAAATTGTGTATTTGTTAATGTATTTTTACACAATGTTGTTTTTTTATACAATGGTTTGAGGATTTTGATGTTTTTCTGTATAAAAATCCGTCAATTTCAACTCTTTTCGGCAGTTTAAAAAAACATGCCGCCATCTTGTTTTTCTTCTACTAGCAGGATATGAGCTGATAGCCTGGTAGTAGGGAACCAATCAGGTTACGCAAAAGCTCATATCCGATAGCATGCTATATAATAATTAGTTATATTTCTACTTCTTCTCCATTCTTGCTATAACTGTTTGACAGGCTATTCTTATTCCATGCACTGTATGGAGCTTTATCACCAGGGCCTTAAAAATGCCGTCGAATCGTTTGATCTTATTATATATATATATATATATATAGTAAATAAGTGTTCTCCGGACTATATTATTAAAGTTTTGAGCTTTCAACTCGGTTCTTCGAGTCTTCTTCAGAAAAGTTTAACGGTGTATTAGAATGTTCGCGCTGTTCCTCACGTAATTGTATTCGACGAGAGCGTCTGATTGGTGCGATGTTAGGAATAGGTGGCGTTTGATTGGTTGTGATGGGACGCGTTGCTAACCAGGTCTGTGTATAGTTGATGGTGGTCGTGGAGTGTCCAGTGTTTGACGGGTGGATTTCCACGGAAGGAACGGAGGGTGGGTGTGAATCAGGATTGTTATGTGAACGTTTTAATTGAAGGTAGGTTGTAGGAATGTCGATGTATCGGTTTAACGTACGTTTGTCTATGCTGTGCCACGCTTCTTTAAATTCGCGCGCATGTTTGGTAGTCGCCTGTCCTAGTATTTTCGTTCGTGACCAGTCAAAAGTGTGTCCGTTGTCGTCAGCGTGTTTGGCAGGAAGTGAATTATGGTCATGTCGGTTTATAGCGTTCTGATGTTCTGTTAGTCGTGTCTCAATCTTTTTGGATGTTTGTCCAATGTATTGTTGTGAGCAGTTACGGCAAGGAAACATGTAAATAGCGTTGTGTCTATCGATTGTGATCGTCTTGTCTTTGTGTTTCGTGAAATTAGATCTAAGTTTGTGTGTTGGTTTGTGTGCTATGTCAATGTTAAAAGGTCGGAGAAGTCTAGCTGTCATTTCTGATGTAGTGTGGATGTATGGTAAAGTGATCCTAGTCCTTTCAGGAGCAGGTTGGTCAGGTGTGATGTTCGTTGGTGTTCGTTTTTTGCGTGTTAAGACTTTGTTGATGAAGTTCCTAGGGTAGTTGTTCATACGGAATGTCGAGAGAAGGTATCTACGTTCTTCTGTTTTGGATTGTTCTGTGTTACAGTGCGTGTCAATTCGGTTGAATAATGTTTTAATACAACTGATTTTGTGTTGAGTAGGGTGGTTGCTGTTGTAATTCAGTATTTGGTCAGTGTGTGTTTTCTTTCGGTAGACTTGGGTGTGCAAGGTGCCGTCATTAGTTTTAGTCAGTAAGACGTCGAGAAAAGAGAGTTGGTTTTTCTGTTCTTCTTCTTTTGTGAATTTAATATTTTCCGTAGCGTTGTTGATTGTTTGTAATATTTTGTCAGTTTTGTCTTTCTTGATTATTGCAAACACGTCGTCTACGTATCTGTCCCATGTTCTAATGTCGTTGTTGTTAGTCACGGTTCTCTTTTCTAGTTCCTGCATCACTGCTTCAGCAAGGAAACTGGAAAGAGGTGACCCCATAGGGGTACCGGATACTTGTCGGTAGAAAGTGTTTTGAAAACAGAATTCCGTTGAAAGGCATAGGTCAAGGAGTTCAAGTATGTCTTCTTTGTCGAGTGTGGTTCTTGTTTGCCATGATGTATCGTCAGTAAGTAGTTGTTCAGTGATTCGTCGTGCTGTGTCTAGTGGTATGGAAGTAAATAGAGAGACTACGTCGAAGGATATCATGATTTCATCAGGTTCAATTCTTAAGTCTTTGATATTGGTCAGGAAAGTGTTAACGTTGTCGATAGAATGAGGTGAAGTTTTGACCAGAGGTTTGAGTATTCCAGCAAGATATTTGGATAGGTTGTAAGTCGGTGATCCAGGGAGGGAGACAATTGGTCGGAGAGGAGTATTTTCTTTATGGATTTTCGGTAGGCCATAAAATCTAGCGATTGTTGTGTTCTTGGGTCTAACTCGGTTGTACGTGTTTTGGTTCAGTTTTTCTTGGTCTTTGAGAGTTTTGAGTTTTTTGTTGATGCGGTTTACTGTTGTTTTACTGGGGTCAATGTGAAGTGGTTGGTATGTAATTGCGTCCTTGAGTAGTGCGTTGGCTTTGTCGATGTAATTGGATTTGTCCATGATGACAGTCGTGCGTCCTTTATCAGCAGGTAGTATAATAATCTCGTCGTCGTTCTTTAGATCTTTCAGGGCTTCTCGTTCTCGTTTGTTGAGGTCAACTGCATGTTTTTGGTGTAGTAGATTGTTTGTTACTTGGTGGCGGATTTGTTTTTTTGTGTCTTCTGTTAGATCTGTTTTCTTAAGTGTGGATTCCAGGTCGGCGATGAAATCTATTTTGTTGGCGTCTGTTGTGTTGTAATTCAATCCTTTCGTTAGCACTTGTGTCTCTTGTTCGGTGAGTTGTTTGTGGCTGATATTTTTAACCCAGGCGTCTGCGTTGCTATGGTGTTGTTTGTAAGATCTTGAATTTTTAAATTCTTCGCGCGCAAAGAGTCATCGACCTTTGAACAACTACACTTCCTACATAATTGCAAACGACTCGATATTCTACCGAACAGCATTAACTACCAACCACCTATAAAAACTGAACTTGCTCAACGCACCGCTAAAGCCAATGGCCACCGTATGCTGAAGACACTCATCGCTGACGCTCACAATCGCCTTCGCATTTATCAACAGAAATTACACGGACACCATAATGCAGTTCTACTCGAGACCAGCCAGACTGACGCACAAGCACTGGATAACACCATCAAACGTACAGCTAACGAATATAAAACAAGACGACACGCTGAATTGGAACAAAAATTTAAAAATTCAAGATCTTACAAACAACACCATAGCAACGCAGACGCCTGGGTTAAAAATATCAGCCACAAACAACTCACCGAACAAGAGACACAAGTGCTAACGAAAGGATTGAATTACAACACAACAGACGCCAACAAAATAGATTTCATCGCCGACCTGGAATCCACACTTAAGAAAACAGATCTAACAGAAGACACAAAAAAACAAATCCGCCACCAAGTAACAAACAATCTACTACACCAAAAACATGTAGTTGACCTCAACAAACGAGAACGAGAAGCCCTGAAAGATCTAAAGAACGACGACGAGATTATTATACTACCTGCTGATAAAGGACGCACGACTGTCATCATGGACAAATCCAATTACATCGACAAAGCCAACGCACTACTCAAGGACGCAATTACATACCAACCACTTCACATTGACCCCAGTAAAACAACAGTAAACCGCATCAACAAAAAACTCAAAACTCTCAAAGACCAAGAAAAACTGAACCAAAACACGTACAACCGAGTTAGACCCAAGAACACAACAATCGCTAGATTTTATGGCCTACCGAAAATCCATAAAGAAAATACTCCTCTCCGACCAATTGTCTCCCTCCCTGGATCACCGACTTACAACCTATCCAAATATCTTGCTGGAATACTCAAACCTCTGGTCAAAACTTCACCTCATTCTATCGACAACGTTAACACTTTCCTGACCAATATCAAAGACTTAAGAATTGAACCTGATGAAATCATGATATCCTTCGACGTAGTCTCTCTATTTACTTCCATACCACTAGACACAGCACGACGAATCACTGAACAACTACTTACTGACGATACATCATGGCAAACAAGAACCACACTCGACAAAGAAGACATACTTGAACTCCTTGACCTATGCCTTTCAACGGAATTCTGTTTTCAAAACACTTTCTACCGACAAGTATCCGGTACCCCTATGGGGTCACCTCTTTCCAGTTTCCTTGCTGAAGCAGTGATGCAGGAACTAGAAAAGAGAACCGTGACTAACAACAACGACATTAGAACATGGGACAGATACGTAGACGACGTGTTTGCAATAATCAAGAAAGACAAAACTGACAAAATATTACAAACAATCAACAACGCTACGGAAAATATTAAATTCACAAAAGAAGAAGAACAGAAAAACCAACTCTCTTTTCTCGACGTCTTACTGACTAAAACTAATGACGGCACCTTGCACACCCAAGTCTACCGAAAGAAAACACACACTGACCAAATACTGAATTACAACAGCAACCACCCTACTCAACACAAAATCAGTTGTATTAAAACATTATTCAACCGAATTGACACGCACTGTAACACAGAACAATCCAAAACAGAAGAACGTAGATACCTTCTCTCGACATTCCGTATGAACAACTACCCTAGGAACTTCATCAACAAAGTCTTAACACGCAAAAAACGAACACCAACGAACATCACACCTGACCAACCTGCTCCTGAAAGGACTAGGATCACTTTACCATACATCCACACTACATCAGAAATGACAGCTAGACTTCTCCGACCTTTTAACATTGACATAGCACACAAACCAACACACAAACTTAGATCTAATTTCACGAAACACAAAGACAAAACGATCACAATCGATAGACACAACGCTATTTACATGTTTCCTTGCCGTAACTGCTCACAACAATACATTGGACAAACATCCAAAAAGATTGAGACACGACTAACAGAACATCAGAACGCTATAAACCGACATGACCATAATTCACTTCCTGCCAAACACGCTGACGACAACGGACACACTTTTGACTGGTCACGAACGAAAATACTAGGACAGGCGACTACCAAACATGCGCGCGAATTTAAAGAAGCGTGGCACAGCATAGACAAACGTACGTTAAACCGATACATCGACATTCCTACAACCTACCTTCAATTAAAACGTTCACATAACAATCCTGATTCACACCCACCCTCCGTTCCTTCCGAAGAAATCCACCCGTCAAACACTGGACACTCCACGACCACCATCAACTATACACAGACCTGGTTAGCAACGCGTCCCATCACAACCAATCAAACGCCACCTATTCCTAACATCGCACCAATCAGACGCTCTCGTCGAATACAATTACGTGAGGAACAGCGCGAACATTCTAATACACCGTTAAACTTTTCTGAAGAAGACTCGAAGAACCGAGTTGAAAGCTAAAAAATTTAATAATATAGTCCGGAGAACACTTATTTACTACATTATGCCTGGATTACAAATCTTCAAATTCATATATATATATATATATATATATATATATATATTCAAACAAACAAAGTGTTGTTCGCGAAATGTCGAAAAGTGCTCAATACCGTAAAGATAGAGCGAATATACTATAAGTGGGCTTACCTCAAATGTTGATGGTCGCTACTGTCAGTTTCACACTGGGCGATATATATATATATATATTGATGATTATAGCCGTGCCTTAAAACTGCCCTATAAAATCATAGATTCGCTATTTGCTTTCACCTATATATAGTTAATAGAATATATACATGGTTTGGAAACCCAGCAAACTTCAAAGCGGTTAACAATCAAGCTATGATTCATGTTGAAAGGTACATGAATGAAGGTGCCAAACCCTTTGTGTTTTAGGTTTATTAATATTTAAACAGTACGGTTGAGTGATTGAACCCAAACGTTGCTATTGGATGATTGCTTCATTATACAGAAAACACAATATGTTCAGTAACTGTGAAAGTGCAAAAATTTCCATAAACCTGAACAAAAACATAAAACAATGACTTTTCTTGAGCTTCCAAACCATGTATATTTTCTATTTACTATGCTTTCACTGACTTAATTCACGATCACCTCGGTTGTTTATTTAATAATTACTCCCATACTCCCAACCACGCATAAATAAGAGTTAATGCCCCGGGCTAATATATATATTGGCCCGGGGCAATTAAGTTGATTTTTGCGTGGTTGGGAAAATAAAGGTTAATCGATGGTCACGAATGTGATAAAGAATTTATCATCGCGACTGAAGTGTTTTTTAGACAACCTCTTAGCCTGCGTAGCTGGCGGTTTTAAGGGTTTGGGGTCGGAAAAAGCGGGCGAGGGTGAGATAGCGGGTTTGGGGTAGGAAATTAGTGGGCAGGGAGAAAAATCGGGCTTAAAACCGCCAGCTACGCAGGCTAACAACCTCTGCATGTTATAACGAACTCAGTATCTCAGTTTTCTTAGGTAACCTCTGCTTGAACTTAGTAGGTAAATAACTGCCTTAGTTACTAGTTACCTCGGCTTCGGTATTAACTAACCTATGCTTATACTCACCTTTTCAATCTTGTTTAGGTTTTGCTCAAGATTCTCAGGAGGAGTACAAATGTAGAGCAGCTATTCACATGGACGCTTATCGGCAAGTGAAAACTGAAACCTTTCTTAAATTATATCAAAACGCTATAAGTGTGGGGTACTGTCTATAAACATAAACAAACGAACGAACAAACAAGCAAAGAAACAGAGAAACAAACAAACAAACAAACAAACAAACAAACAAACAAACAAACAAACAAACAAACAAACAAACAAACAAACAAACAAACAAACAAACAAAAATATACAAGGCACTGGTTTCGAGTTAAGGCTCTTTATCAGGGTAAAATACTGTACAGTACAGACGCCGTATTGTCTCTAATTACAATAACGAACATTCATTGAGTAATTTTGCACTTTGATCAAACCAGCTTCTAGCCTCAGTAGCAATAGACTGTGGTCACGGTTTTCTTAGTATTGCATGACGTATATGATAAACAAAGACTTTATATTGCGCCATCCTCGTGCTAATACTCGAAACTTATCAGAGCATCTATTTTAATGTTGTTGGCTCACTTAGATGCTCTGATGACTTATCAGGACGGAAACTTAGCAGATGAATCATTTACATAAACATGGTGTATCTACATGGATTATATATCTTGCCACCCGATGCAATCTTTCAAATATTTAAGCGGACACATACTTACGCTGTGATTGGTCAGTTACCATGTTTATATCAGGGTATACAAACACGGTTGTGACGTCACGGCACATATCTTAGCCTTATTTCATAAAAGAAATAGAAAATGGATGCCCGGAGTTTATATAACCTGATGCAAACACTCGAATTCTCCCAACTCACTCTCGTATTTGCATCAGGCTATATAAACACGGGCGGCCATTTTCTATTTCTTAAATATCAGTAAATTAAAAAAATCAGCCTTTGTTTGTTGCATTGTGGGGGTTACCCTTTGGGATTCGTTAAACTTGATTCGTGGTACTAAATATCTTAAATATTTTTGGGATTCGTTCAGCTTGATTCATGGTAATAAATATCTTAAATATTTTATGTTATGAAGATGGGTGAAACGTGATAGTTATCTTCCTGTTGGTAGCCAGAACCTCAAGGCAGTAACCAAGGTATCAACTTTCGTCGTTTTTTTTAGAAAATATTATTTATTTTATTTTATTATCAAAAGTATTATCAAAAAGAAACATTAAACATTAATGTCAATATTAAAAGATAAATGTCCAGCAGGCCAATAGCTTTCAACGTATTTTATGAACAGACATGCATAGGGTAAGCTGACAGTTTAAGGAAAAGTGAACAATGAGCTGCAATTTATGTTGAGGGTGGACTGAAAGTGCACATTTTTTTGTTTTACGTTCATCAATATTTAAACAGCAAATATATGCTATTGGCTGAGTCTGGTTGCTTGGAATATCAATGATAGGGAATGCATTACGATTTCATTGCCAACCTCGAGTTCATGCCATTGTTTCATAGGCATTGAAGCAAATACATGCAGTAAGTGTCTATTAGGCTAAAATTCTCTTCTAATGGGTTCAGCGCAGATACATGTACGCTATGCGTACCTTCTCTTTTGGTTTACGTTCATCAATATTTAAACAGCAAATATATCTATTGGCTGAGTCTGACTGCTTCATTATTCCAAAAATACAATGTGTTTAGCAAGCGTGGGAGTGAACAAAAACATAGAACAAAGACTTTGGTCGCGTTTCCAGACAATTTATTTCTAGGAGAATATGGTCTGATGATGACTTTGGAATAAAGTCGCAATATTACCATTTCATCTTTGTCTTGTTTTTATCCATATCTTGGGTTTTAGATGTTTATTTCTGGATTATGTTTTATATTATGTTAAGAATACTAGTTAATTATGTTAATGAATTAATGAGAGGAAGGCTTTTTGTCCCAAATAACTCATAATGTAATCACTTTGTATTTTTAAAAGGCTAAATTGCGATATAATCCTATTGAACTGGATCCTGAAGAAATGTGTCGTATGGCCAATGAACAACCTCAGGTAACCTACTAATTTACTGTGTTAACCATTTCGGAATCGAGGAAGGGACTGGAACCCTGATGAGACATTGTCGATTGAGATATAGTCTGTAACTCGGTAAACACCAAAGCGCCTATAATTAGTTTTATGTTGGAACGGTTCTCACTTGTACAACTTTTGTTTCGTTTTTCGCTTCTTAATATTTAAATAACGAAATCACTTGAAATTCTACACGTTTGCTGTTGTAGGAGGAACACACGCACGTGCTTCTTTGGAATTAAGTTTGGTTTGATAATACTGCAAAGATGTGTGTAATCTTCCAATGAGTCATTATGCACGTGTACGTTCCAACATGTGACATTTACATATCAAACAAACCGAAATTTCCCAATAATGAAGCAAGGCAACCAACAACTGCTTTTTCAAATTAGTAAAATAGATGTCATATGCACTTTAAGTAATAGAGAAAAATATAAGCGGCCGATTGTTATGAGCATTTACAATGACGAACCGAAAGTCTAGACAAACGCCAAGTCTATATGATGAATTATGTGTTTGAAAGTCGTAGAAAAGGTATTACTAAAAACAAATAATTTTAACTCAGGAAAAGATCAATTTAAGCCACTAGTGTCTGTCAACTTTTATAGAACATTGATGTAATATATCATACACGAGGAGGAGTGTTTCATCAGGATATCCAAACACCGAGACGTTTGTTGAAAACCGAGGCGAAGCCGAGGTTTTTTAACAAACTTCGAGGTGTTTGGTTATCCTGATGAAACACTCCTCCGAGTGTATGATATAGCATCTCAAACAAATCAGTATTTTAAGAGAAAATCAAGATGAAAGTTTTCTTAATTTACGTAATTTCTTCCTCCGATATCCAAACCACAGACACGGTACTGATTTCCTTTGTGTTTTCTTCATGAATTATTAATGAGTTTGAGATGTAATATATCATAAACGAGTGGTGGGAGTGTTTTACCAGGGTTACAAACACGAGAGAACAATGAAAATCACGAGGCCGTTAACCGAGTAATTTTTATTGTTCTCGAGTGTTTGTAAAACATGAGAGAATAATGGAAAGCACGAGGCTGCAAGCCAAGTGATTTTTATTGTTTTCGAATGTTTTACAAACACAAGAGAACATTGAAAATTACGATGTATAATAGACCAAGTGATTTTTGTTCTTCTCGAGTGTTTGCAACCCCTGGTAAAACACTATACACGAGTTTATGAAATAGCTTCTCAATCGTCAATTATAGTAGAGGGAATTATAGTAGAGGTGCATATTAGATTAGACAATGGTTTATCGTTGAATTTATAATTAAGAAATGTGGTAATAAACGGTTCGTTGTTTGTGCCCTTTATTATCTGATTTCTTAATTGTAAATTCAGTTTGCGCGGCCTTTACCGGGTTTCAAAACTCATGCACATGACCAAATATTTTTCTCTGATTGGCTATAATTAGCTCATGAATTATTAATGAGTTTGAGAAATTTTAATCATTGTTTTATCTGATGTAATTACATATTAATTTCCTTCGAATTTTGTCATAAATTATTAATGAGTTTTCAATATTTGATATTATTAAGCACATTTTTATGTTATGTCAAGAATAAACGAACAGACAATCAAACGGCTAAGTCTTATTAAAAGGATACCATGATAATCTTGTGGCGGACTACAGTTAATCGTCGCTTGATTTTCACGTTAAATTTCTCAAATGACGGACTATTGATGCTAATATACACAATTTAAATCATGGGTAAAACATAATTAGGCTAACGGTTTGGTTTGTGATTAGAGTCAGAAATTGATATGTTTATAATTGTGGCTTTTATGGAAACTATGGTTACTAGTGTGAGATCATGTATATCGGTTACATTTGTTTTCCAAGTTGTGCAATTTAAAGATACCTGTACTTCTACGTTTTACTTGTACCTTTTTACATAGGAAATGGCCAATTATTCAGTATCAGATGCTGTTGCAACATATTATTTATACATGAAATATGTTCACCCGTTTATTTTTGCTCTTTGCACCATTATTCCCATGGAACCAGATGAGGTGAGTCCCATTATTGTTTCCTAAGACGCTTGTTCAGCAATAATCACATCACCGAGATCCATACTCTCGAAACGTCTTTGATTTAAAAAGTCCAAAAAGAAAACGTCATTAAACGTCTTTGAATTTTTCAAATGTGTTTTTTGTTGTAAAATATATGCAATGGTTTAAGTGCAGTTGTTTTCCTAGTTGCCTCCAAATGTTCATCTAGTTTTTGGAAAGGGCGATTCGTTGCGCAAATAAATTAAAAGGATCTATTCGAAGCAACTGATGAAAAAATATGAGCCAATAATCTGCCAAGCTGTCAAAATATAAAAATACTATTAGAAGACGAACATGTCTTGTTTTTATCTCCAAAGGTGCTTCGTAAGGGTTCAGGAACATTATGCGAGGCCTTACTGATGGTTCAAGCATTTCACGCAAACATCATTTTTCCAAACAAACAAGAGCAGGTAATTTAACGTTAGCTGGTTTTGGAATTATTACATTTTTTTAGTTTTATTATGTACTAGTATATCTATAATCTTTTAATTATTAGTGTCGTACATGTAGGTATGTTGTGGTGTGGTGTGGTGTGGTGTGGTGTGGTGTGGGGTATGGTATATGATATGGGCTCAGTAAAATTAAAAAAAAGAATTACTATCATCTGTTCATTTTGTGTTCTGCTTTACCGAGTCCAGTACTCTGCTGTTTCATACTATTTTTTAATTATACATCAACGCACTGGTCCGTGAAAATGCGTCTCCGGACCACGGTCCGTCTTTTTCCGTATCCGGACCGCTGTCATGGATGTTCATTTTGCTTGCGTGAATTTCTAAACTTCACATTAATTTTAATTCAATAAGTATTGAAAAATATGAAATTGCCATATAATGAACGATTTATTAAAATCGTTTACTCGCTCCGTACGGGAAAACGTCAGATCTTGGTCTTTTTTGTACGAACCTTGACTGCTACTCGGCCCCTACTGTCAAGACGTTGGTCTGATAGTTTCCCGCGTACAACGTACATACTGTGAGTAAACGAGGTTAACAATTTTTTCATATCTTGTGCTCACATCTGACTTGCTTATCTATTTTTGTTTTACCAAACGACAATACCAGCCAACAATTATAGTACTTTAAATGAACGATTGAGACGAGACTATACTGAAAACGTAATATTTCGATTTTATCAAATTGAAGATGTCTGAAGATGATTTTATATTGAAATTGAAATATTAAGTTTGCAATAATCTCGTGTTGTTATTAGCTCACATCTTGAGTTTTCAGGATGGCCTTGTTTTTTTGGAGTATGTTTAATTTTATATTTTCTAATTTGTCGTTTTTTGCATGATCATATTCTTACGTTCTTTTCACTATATAATTTTAAACTTTTTATCGTTAATTTACTCTTTAAACTTTTCAGGTTTTCAGTAAACTCACTAGTGATGGTCATCTTTTGGATTCTGAGACTTACGTTGGTGGTCATGTGGAAGCGTTGGAATCTGGAGTGTTTCGTAGTGACATACCATGCAGGTTTCGACTGGTACGTTTAAATATAGAAATTATCACTTGATTGTTTTCTTTGTTTTTATTGGATGATAGGCCTCTGCGTCATACGGCAAATGTTGCTTTCAAATAACAGTCTTGTATAGTCTGACAGCGCTGTTTTACTGGGAATATTTTTCTGCTTATATGTGCTTATGTCCACTTCTCGGTAAATATCAATCACGGTTATCGCAAATTATCGTGACGGTTATCGTGATTTGTCTGTGTCTGACGGATTAATTATTGGTTTCTACTTTCAGTTTCGGCAAATAATTGATTTGCTAGCTACTAAGAAATTACGATATTTTGTTCAGCCTGACGTCCAATAAATGCACAGTGACTTGTGACGTCATAAATCACGTGCATACAAGAATCAAAACGTTCTTAATGACGTTCCACGAACTACCGTACTATTTTTGCAAAAATATTCCTTATAATCCGGCTTTATTGTCCCCTAGACGCATTTTGGGAGGTAATAACTGATATTTTAAGTTCATGTCAGTTGTCTTTTAGGCAAACAAAGAAACGTGAACATTGAAGATTAAATACTCAGCTTATATTTTCACCGGAGTGAGAAAGTCCGGCGTATTGACGTTCATGACACTGCTCTTGCTTAAAGTTTTCTTCTTTTAAAAAGACTAGTGCATGTGCAAATGGGGCCACTGTTACTGTAAAAAACTTTTTGAAAAATAGTTAAGCTTTCATCGTACTACGAAAGCTTAACTCTTTTTAATAAAGTTTTTTACAGCAACAGTAGCCGCATTTTGCACATGCACTCAGTTTTTTTAACTATATGTTACTGAAGGATACCTTTACTCTTCTTTTCGTCTTTTAATGCTTTTAATTTTTCATCCAGATGGCGAGTAGTTTAAAATTGAAGACAAGATTGACTCACTGACCTCAATGATAACGTCGTCGCTAATAATGTCTGAGGATTGCAAAAAAATAGAACTTATAGAAATTCACATTCACAGCTAAATTAAGTATGAAACTCTAGCTATCAGACAGTGGTTTCTTTCCAAGACAAAATTAGAGCCAGTAAACGGGTATCGAACCTACAACTGTTTAATGATAATGTGTCGTATATGGCGGCTGCCTAGAGCGCTTTTGATTTAGATGCCTTCGACTCGGACACGTTGAAATTCAATTTGTAACTTGCTCTTGAAAAGTACTCTGCGAGCAGAGCCTTCTTTTCCTTATTTCTTCGCTGAGAGAGAGGAAGAAAAGTAGGCTCTGCTGTATTCGTGTTTGGCTTCGTACAAGATTTAGGACGAAGTAACCCGTTTAAGACCCGTTTAACCGGTTCTCGTTTTGTTTTCTGCTCTGATTGGGACTGGGTTCGAGATTGTAACCAAGCAATGACATGCATGCGCAATGGAAACCAGTCACGAATACAGCAGAGCCTACTTTTCTTCCTCTCTCTCAGCGAAGAAATAAGTAAAAGAAGGCTCTGCTCGCAGGGTACTTGAAAAGCTCCTTGTGGGAAGAAGTAATTAAGATATGTATATATATGTATATATATGTACCGGTTAGACGCTTTAGACAGAGAGCTGAGGTTATAATTTCGTAGTCATAAGTGCTTCTTGTGAGTGGTAGAATTTACACATGAGATGTATATGTAACACCAAGAGCGCCACATATTCGTATAGGTAATAGCATGGCTTCGAGTGCAATTTGGGGAAAAACATGCACGAGTGAGTTTTTCAAAGACTATCAAAATTGCACGAGTCCGAAGGACGAGTGCTATTTGAGGTCTTTGAAAAACTCACGAGTGCGTGTTTTTCCAAAATTGCACTCGAAGCCATGTTATTACTTATTAATAATATACATGAAATGTTAGACAAATGTTCCTCCGGCTACAAAGTTTACATACCACTCATTGCTCCTCTTCTCGAAGCATAAATGGTTAAAAACTGCTTCGCTTTGTTCACTAAATACGTAAAACGTTTTACTGATAGCATCTAACCTCTTCTAGTCTTCTTGCAGGAACTTTAATGACAATATTAAAGCAAAATTCACTCTGTATTTCATCGAAATGTTCTTCGACAACTCTATGTTTTGGTCGCCATATTGGATTTTCTCGTGAGGAAAAACCATCCTTCAAAATCCGCATAATCATTTCATTGGCTTTCCGGTAGTTTCCAGTTGTTTATTAGCCAATCAGAATGGTTAATACTCATTGAAATTTGCACTGTATTACACCTTTTCTGCGCTGTATTACATTGAAAGTGCACTCCTCTCGACCAATCAGGATGCAGTAATTTTGTCATGTATATTATTAATTATGGTACATTCTAAGTTCACACATATACTACATCCATACGTAACACTCTTGGTACTCGTGCAAGACCGTTCAGGGGACTAAAATAGGCGTACAGTACGAAAGCGGCCATTTTCGCGTCACTTTTTGTCCCAAGTTTACTAGCGTTGCGATTATAAGACGCGAGTGCTCATTACAGGTCATCAACTACTTATTACAGGTTCCTGCCGCATGTCAACAACTAATGGACGATGTCGAAAGCACAATGCACCATGCAATTGAGGAAGAAGAAAAAATCCCAATGGAAACGGTTACGAATTTTGACGAGGTAAGTGGACATACTTTCTGATGTTTCTCTCCTTAGACATTTTTTTATTTTTTTATTTTTTAAATTTTTTTCTTGCAATGACAACATTTTTCTAAAAAAATAAACATTTACCTTGAGAAAAGAACGCCGCAACTTTTCGGATACTTAGTGGCATTTTCAGCGATTACTAATCGTTAGTTATTCCTAGTTTTATTGTAGTGTGGCTAAAATGAGAGAATTTCTGTTTTTATCACGTTTTAATATAGCAAGACCTACTTTACGCAGTACAAGATCTGTAGACCATACCATGAATAATATAAACAATATAACTAATTTTTTTCTAGGTTTGTGAAGAGATCAAAGAGAAACTTGCGTCACTAAGGGACACTCCTGCCCGGTTGGAAAACCCAATGATATATCATTTGGACGTAGGCGCAATGTATCCAAATATTATCTTGACCAATCGCTTGCAGGTAATTTCTTAAACGTTTGGTTTTCAATGATCATTGCTGAATTTACTAATGCAAGATACGATTTTTCTCTCTAAAGTGTCAATGAAGAAAAAAATAAGTCTGTCTTGTTTGAAAGCACACTAAAATGACAAAGTAATATCTTTTGCAGTTTTTCGTTTCTTTCTTTCCTTCGTTCTTGAGATATTTCAGTTTGTTTAATATGCAAATGAAACATGTATCTTGACGTCACATATGCACAATGCCTTTTTTCCCTTCTTGTTTACATAACTTCCACCATACAAGAAAAATAAAATAAAATGGTGCGGGTTAGCACAACAGAGCCTGGCTCTAACTTAAGTGCGCCCTTAAGTGTGCCAACTTAAGTGCGCCCTATCGGAGAAGGGGATATATCTTTGCTATTATCAAACATAATCATAAACAAATCTGTAAGTTTGATGTTGTGGGAGAAACATGCACCCATATGCTCCCTTCGAATTGTGTATAACCACTTTCCAATACGTCCTATGCACATGTGACGTCAATATATTAAATTTGCATATCAAACAAACTGAAATATCTCGAAAACGAAGCAAAAATTGTTATTTTAAGTGCTCTTTAAAATAATGTTCGTATTATAACTACAATTTATATTGCAAAATTCTTTGAAAGGTGCCTAAAAGGGGAAGCTTTGTACGTTGATGGAAATCAAGACCTTTGTAATATGTTCAAAGGTTAATTTTAGCGATATAATTCTTCACTTGTGCAATATCTAACCTTTAAAGATTTTCTCCTATATTCTCATATTTAGCCTTCCGCCATAGTTGATGAATCCACTTGTGCAAGATGTGATTTCAATAAACCAGGCGCCAAATGCCAGCGTAATATGAAATGGATGTGGAGAGGAGAATATTGTAAGTTGTTTATATGTTTCATAAATGTTGTTGGTTTTTATTGTGTGTGGAAAGCATTGTGTCAGGATTCTCCAGAAGAATGGGCTACTAGCGATTTTCTTTTTGTACTCCAGTCTACTTCGCAGTGCCAGCTACAACATGTAGCAGTCTTGGTATTAATTAGACATATATAGCAGTTAACCTTGTAATAAAGAAATGGTTTTCATGCTATTGACAAAGAAATTACGTTAGTTTGTACTCCTGGGATACCTTCGTTCGTCTCCCACCACTACATTTCGTCTACCAACCACTTGACATTGATTGGAGAAGAGCCTTTACATTAGGAGAGTAAAATGTATTGAGGGATACCGAATACGATTACAATGTTCTTTCCAATGCAGGCTGTATAAACCAAGCTAGCAAGCAGTGTAACTGCATGTATTAATTATCTATACTGGCAATGGCTATTGATTTAGGTGACAAAAAAAGCAAGTGTTAAAGTTTCTACATTAACAATATTGTCATTTGTCACTTAACGTCGGATAGAAAATGACATTAAAAATGGTTATACTGTTTAGTCAATAATTCAAGGACTAAATGTAACATATTATAAACAATTTATCAAAATACATTAAATGACTTAAAGTGGCACTATGACGAGAAAATCGTGATTCTAGTATTGATACCAGTAAACTATAATTTCCAAATGAGGAATACCGGCGTTTTCAGTTTCTCAATATATTGTCTCGTTCTCGAGATATTTAAGTTTCTGAAACGTGTAAATTAGGTGCCTCGTGACGTCATTTACTCACACAGGCAAAAATAAGATTTACAGAATGAGTAATATATCTGAAACTAAGAAGTAGAAATAATTCAAACTTTGCACAAGACTACTCATTTAGCCTATGTGAGAAAATGACGTCACAAGGCACCTAATTTATATATTTCACAAACCTGAATATCTCGAGAAAGAGACAATATATTGGGAAACTGAGAACGCCAGTATTCATCATTTGGAAATTATATTCTACTGAAATCAAAATTAGATACACGATTTTCTCGTCATAGTGCCACTTCAATCAAAATGTATGCTTGTCTTTGCCCTTGTCCTTTTCCTTGTCTTTGTCCTTGTCCTTGTCCAAACATGCCTTTATAAGTGTACATATGCACGGAGCTTTATTTTTTATTTGTTAAATCAATTACTCTAATTTGTGTTGTGTTAACAGAGATAACTATATAGTTATGCTAATTTACTACAGAATATTCTAATTTTTTGATAAATTTTACCCATGTATTACGATTATAGTTGTCCGTATATCTTTTTAACTTATAGCACCAGCGAGTCGAAATGAATACCAAACTATTAAACAACAGCTTGAAGTGGAGAAGATTCCTGGATTGGAACCTGGCGATCCTCCTAGATCTTTTCACTCCCTTTCTAATGCTGATCGTGCGCAAATGGAGAAGAAAAGACTAGCAGGTATGTAAACTTCTTTTTAAAGAGAAACAAGACGCTTGCTTAGGCGTTCACTCGGGCTAGAGAAATTTCTTTGGAAAACTATTCAGATTGTCTTTATATCTGTGATATACTTGTTTTATGAACAAAGACAAAGCAAACCAAAACAAGGACTCTTGCTTTAGTTAGCTGTATAAATCTTGAAATCTAGCTGAGCATAAGACATTCCAATTAAGATGTCGAACGAAGTACATGCGAGTGACGCACACCCAAAGGACACTGGCTCGAGTATTGCGCAAACTGCTGATTCGCGACGCAGAAAAAATTAGAAAAGACAGTCTGAGCTGAAATTAATACTCGGGTCTGCTACCGGTAGCCCGAGTTACTATTTAAGAAAGGTCTTTTATTAAATTCAGTTAGAATTATTCATATTATATTGGTCTAACACGTACTACTGTATAGCTGCATGTACAGATTGTGGAAAATGATGATCAAATAGGCCGAGTTTAGCACTGCTCTTTTGAGATTTTTACAATCTCATTGCTACGGTCATTGTGATCATTTAATTGATTATACCCTATCATTGTGCTAGTCATTGTGATCATTTAGAAGATTACCCCTCATTATCTCAATTAACTCTTTCACTGCTACAGGCGACTTTTGTTATTAGTTATAACGCTCGACGAATTTACTCGCCAAGGAGAAAATCTAGCGGTGAAATGGTTAAAGAAGTTCGTTTTTCTATGATGTTTTAAGAAAGCTAGACAGCTGAAATTTGTCTTCACATTTGTCAGCTTTTATAATCGACCCAGTTTCTTCGTGAAAGATAACACACGTACATAGCAACATTGCGGCGTGGCATTAACGCTCAGTTTTCTTCTATATGTAGTCGATTTTACCGCTGTTTGGTAGTAAAAATTGCTGCTGTATTTGTCACATAAAATTAAGATTAAGAAATGTTTGTTTGTTTATAAAATTTCGAAATTCCGTTAGGCACTATGTTTTTTTTTGTGTTTACAAATTTCGTTGTTTTAAGGTTATAAATTGATGGACGAACATCAAACGTATCACTTAGTTGGCATGCAGGCTTCAGTTTAGCCGGCACTCTGCTATGCTCCAGTCCAACTATAGCTCAATTG
Source organism: Paragorgia papillata (assembly GCA_035771165.1). Classification (NCBI taxonomy): domain Eukaryota; kingdom Metazoa; phylum Cnidaria; class Anthozoa; order Scleralcyonacea; family Coralliidae; genus Paragorgia; species Paragorgia papillata. The sequence continues at coordinate 8,634,847 of JAWNZC010000014.1, forward strand.
AGCGTCTCACCGACGATCAAAGTCTCTAAGCGTCATGGCTAAAATCCTGGCCAAAATTGTTGCACTTGATGTCCCAAGAACTTTTGGCCATGCAGGATGGTCTAAAACACAATTTAGATGCAGCTATTTTGCACAAACTTCAAAAATCACACAAATACCCTCATACATGCATAGAATATAAAGTGTTTGTCGAATATAGAAATGTCACGCGGTATGCAAATTAGCTAAGAGCTCTTGTGCGGGTGGAATCGGTGCGGGTGGGAACATTGCTCGAGTGATCCACGCCCCATTGAAGGGGTAAGGGGGCAGCAGAGACGGAGGCTCGTTTGTTGAATTGTAGATATTTTTTTGTAGTTTTCAATGCTAGTAAACTGCTTTTTTCGATATTTTGTTGGAACACTTTGCTGTTTTTGACGATTTTCACTTGAGCTTCCAATTTTTGTCTAGGATTGTAGGTTTCTAGCTTTGACAATCGTTTTAATCCGAGCTAACAAACATTTTTAGTTTCACAACATTACGCTAATCTATTTTAATCTTTAAAAACATCTTTTAAAAAAAATCGCTAGATTTACCAAATGCAATATTTTTTTTTCCCTATCTTTAGAGTACTGCCACAAGGCTTATAAGAAAGTTCGACTTAGTAGAATTGAAGAAAGAGAAACGACCATTTGCCAGAAGGAGAATTCCTTTTATGTGGATACTGTACGCGCATTTCGGGACCGCAGATACGAATTCAAAGGACAGCTAAAAGTAAGTTCATGATTGGCATTCATGTACAACTGTGTCATGCTATATATGACGGAGTTAGAGTTGATTGTCTAAACTTTTATAATTACGTAAAGTGCACATTCAACGAAAATTAAGTTTGTCTTATTTCAAAGAACACTTAGAATGATAGAGTAACATCTTTTGCAGTTTTTCGTTTCCTTGCTTTGTTGTTGAGGTATTTCAGTTTGTTTGATATGTAAATTAAACAACTTGACGTCACATGTGCATAATGAGTTATCAGAGAAGGTTATATATCTTTGCTATTATCAAACCAAACTTAATTCGAAGGAAGCGTTTGCGTGTGTTTCTCTCACAACGCCAAACATGTAGAATTTTCAAGTGATTATGTTTGATAATAGCAAAGGTATATAACCTTCTCTGATAACTCATTATGCACATGTGGCGTCAAGTTGTTTAATTTACATATCAAACAAACTGAAATACCTCGAGAACGAAGCAAGGAAACAAAAAACTGCAAAAGATGTTATACTCTATAATTTTAAGTGTTCTTTCAAATAAGACAAACTTAATTTTCGTTTCATGTGCACTTTAATGTATTACACTCATGTCATCTCGTGTAAATAGACCCTAATTGCTTAGCCATTATGGGCCATAAAAATAGGTTGGTCAAACAAATGCCAAATTTAAAATTTCACAAATATAACAGTTGCGTTAAAAAATTCCAGTCAGTATAAGAATGATATTTGCCTCATGTTTATAGAACTGAAGTTTTTAAATTAGATTATTGTCACTAGTTTTTTTCGAAATACCTCTCTTAAGACTTCTGAAAAACTTTAGAGTATTGGACTGGCTGTGTTTTCACTAAGTTTATTTTGTTTCGTGGTGTGCATTTATTCAAATTTTGTAATAGAAAATATAAATTGCATAGTGGAAGACTGAGATTCAGGTCTAAAAATAGCGTAAGGGCTGCAAACGGATATCCAATGAGGACCTCGCGTCAGCCATGATTGATTTTTAGACCAATCGTTTACTTAAGTCATCCTTCCAGTGTATGTAGAGTTGATATACGTGCCAGTGAAGTTGCTAACAATGTCTTGTAAACCTTTCTTTGTTTCTCTACTTGTTCTTAATTACATATCATGGATAATGTTGAGTTGGCTTGATAGGAAAAAGTTATGAAAAATTATATTTTCCTCCCTAAAACGTTTAGCAGTGCAGATTTGTGCCTCGTTTTAGTTCATTGCATAGCTCTCATGTCAGTGCTGATAATTGAAAAGTTTTACACTTTGTGTATCTGGAGAAATCACATTTATTGTAATATGCAAATTTAATGCAAATTAGGATTTCTGAACTTACTAGAACAAAGATTTCTCCCCTCCTCAAAACTGTGCACTGTCTAATACTTTTCAAAACTCAAGAGTAACACTATAGGGCCGTGTAAGGAACTAGAGGGAAGCACGAATCTACACGGTGAAACGTTTTAGAGGGAAAAATCTGATTGTTTATATGATATTTTTTCTATCGAGCCACCTTAACGGAATCTATTTTATATTCAAGATCTGGAAAAAGAAGTTAGGTGTTGCAATGGAAAAAGGTGATCCTCAAGAAATAAAAAGGTAAACGATTGACTGCAACACATCTTTTACAACTTTTCTGTATCTTTCTTCGTTGTTGAGATATTTCAATTTGTTTGGTATGTAAATAAAATTGCCTCTGATGTCTTAGCAGGGTAGACCATTTTCATGCGTTACAAAATCACTTTTACCTTCGTGATTGCTCAGCATGAAATGTTCAGTGTTACGAAGAGTTTTAATGTGCCCAGTTTCAAGTGATTTTGTTGAACAAACTTGGGGATATAACTGAGTTTGCTATATGTGAGAATGCTCTACCCTGCTAATGTGTCACTTCAGAAGTCATCTTATTTACATATCAAACAAATTGAAAATCTCAAAAACGAAGAAAAATAACGAAGAATTGTAAAAAGTCTTCTTTTACCATTTTACCAGTTTTTCAAATTAGACAAAGTTAATTTATATTGCCAATGCCCTTTAATCTAACATTCCCATGCGATGTGATGTCCACAATCTGCGCCACAAAATGCGCGTTTTGTCGATTTCTTTGTTCTGGTAATTCTCTTCTTTCTAGCTAAAACCCTCCGTTAATATTTTATTTTATTTATCACTGATAGGATTTAAATAGGTTAAAAAAACTGTTTAGAAACTACGTCTTGGTTTTTGAGGTCACGTCTGCAGACTCTGCACGGAAGCGTTTTTCTGCGGTTTTGTATTGTTTTAAGTAATGAGCTGATGTTCTAGATTCCCTTGAGAACAGTAGACAATACAAAAACGCAGATAAGCGTTTGCGTATGGACGCGGCCTGAAAAGAAGCTTTCTTGTAGGATTAGGAGTCTTTTGAACTTTCACTTTTGATAATTTAGAATGTGCTCATTCTTTGCGGAATTGTTCGATGCTATTAAAACTCTTGTGTTTTTTCATCTTAATTGTAGCTGCAAAAGTAAAGAGATTCTTTATGATTCGCTTCAACTGGCTCACAAATGTATATTGAATTCCTTCTACGGTTATGTTATGAGAAAAGGGTAAGTCAGAGGGAGTTACTTAGGTTGATCATATACTTTACTCTCTGGGACCTTGGTCCTGAAATTAATATGTATGCTTGAATCAAGACTGTAACATAAGGGATTTTTCATGCAACTTGTCTTGCAATTGTGTTGCGGCACAAGTTGCGAGATAAATTGCCAGGTTGAACATACTATATACGCAATTTTAAAGTCACCCGTCAATCGTTGCACAAAGTAGAACAACGTTTTACTTTTCTCAATGGTTGCAGTAATGCCGGAAAAGATTTAATTCTAATTGTCTTTCCTAAAATATTTTCCTACAACTGGTGTATTGTAATGATCTGTGTAACCAAGAAATAGCTTAGACAACAGGCGAAGTGTGACAAATTACTCGGAAAATTTCCCAGTAACACCGTGTAACTGCAAAGCAACCAGTTTAGCTTTTACTTGACACGTTGCCGGGGAAATGGTCTAGTGTAAGTTTTACAGTAAATGCTGTGGTAAATACTCTTTTTATTTAGCTGTGTCAGCTCGTTTCTTGACCATCATTATCAGTGACACCGGTGTCGGTTTTGGTTGTGTGTTGTTCTCTGTTATCATTGTTATACAGAGGCATGGTAAACGTTATTTTATTAAGAACTACTGCTAGTAATACCGAATTTTAATTTATGTTACCATGCATTCTTGTTAAGAAGTTTCGTATTTTTCTTATTATTTGACTATGCGAAGAGCGCGATGGTATTCAATGGAAATGGCTGGTATTGTGTGCTGTACGGGGGCAAGTATCATCACAAGGGCAAGAGAGTTAGTTGAACAAATTGGGTAGGTGAAAGTTCTAACCTTTTTAAAAAAAACGTTTTATGTAGATGCGATTAGAAACGAATATGAAGAAACGACTGCAATACTTGTAATGTCGTAATTACTACTGGAATTCTAGTTTTGTAATCCTACTCAAATATTTGTTTTAAGGCGTCCTTTAGAGCTTGATACAGATGGCATTTGGTGCGTCCTTCCGGCGAGTTTTCCCGAAAATTTTCAGGTAGTAGTCCAATATTTTTGTTGTCGTTGTCATCGTTACCGTTGTTGTATATCATTGTCGTTGTTGTTGTATATCGTGGTCGTCGTCGTTGCATATCGTCGTTGTCGTCGTTGCATATCATCGTCATTCTCGTTGCATATCGTCGACGTTGTCGTTGCATATTGTCGTCGTTGTCGTTGCATATCGTCGTCGTTGTCGTTGCATATCGTCGTCGTCGTCGTTGCATATCGTCGCTGTCGTTGTATATCGTTGTCGTTTCATATCGTCGTCGTTGTCGTTGAATGTCGTTGTCGTTGAATGTCGTTGTCGTTGCATATCGTCGTTGTTTGTCGTTGTCGTTGGATATCGTCGTCGTTGAATATCGTCGTCGTTGTCGTTGTTTATCGTTGTCGTTGCATATCGTCGTCGTCGTCGTTGCATATCGTCGTTGTCGTTGTATATCGTTGTCGTTTCATATCGTCGTCGTTGTCGTTGAATGTCGTTGTCGTTGAATGTCGTTGTCGTTGGATATCGTCGTTGTTTATCGTTGTCGTTGTCGTTGGATATCGTTGTCGTTGCATATCGTCGTCGTTGAATATCGTTGTCGTTGTTTATCATCGTCGCATATCGTCGTTGTCGTTGCTTGTCGTCGTTGTCGTGGTTTATCGTTGTCGTTGGATGTCGTCGTCGTTGTCGTTGGATGTCGTTGTCGTTGAATATCGTCGTCGTCGTCGTCACATATCGTCGTCGTTGTCGTTGCATATCGTCGTCATCGTCGTTGCATATCGTCGTTGTCGTTGCATATCGTCGTTGTCGTTGCATATCGTTGTCGTTGCATATCGTCGTCGTCGTTGTCGTTGCATATCGTTGTTTATCGTTGTCGTTGTTTATCGTTGTCGTTGAATGTCGTTGTCGTTGCATATCGTCGTCGTTGTCTTTGAATGTCGTTGCATATCGTCGTCGTCGTTGTCGTTGCATATCGTCGTTGTCGTTGTCGTTGTTTATCGTTGTCGTTGGATGTTGTCGTTGCATATCGTCGTCGTCGTCGTTGCATATCGTCGTCGTCGTCGTTGCATATCGTCATTGTCGTTGCATATCGTTGTCGTTGAACGTCGTCGTTGCATATCGTCGTCGTCGTTGCATATCGTTGTCGTTGTTTATCGTTGTCGTTGAATATCGTCGTCGTTGTCGTTGCATGTCGTCGTTGTCGTTGAATGTCGTTGCATGTCGTCGTTGTCGTTGCATATCGTCGTCGTTGTCGTTGTTTATCGTTGTCGTTGGATATCGTCGTCGTTGTCGTTGAATAAAGATGGATAGATAGATACGTTTAATAGAAAACACCTTTCAGCTAAAAGCTGAATTGCGTGTACAATTATATCAAAATTACATATCAAAAAATTTAAAATTAACTAAAATAAACTAAACTACAGGCTACCTAAAAAAGCTAAATAACGTTACAGGGAATTTAAAAACCTGATGTACACGCAGGTAAAAATGATTGTTTAAATCTATTTGTTTTACACTTGGGGATGATAAAATCTCTTTGGTTCCTAAGTGAATAACTAGATGAATTAACATTAGGAAGAATATAATTTAATTTGTGATCTCGATTTTCCACTATACTGTTAAAAGTTTTCTTGTCAGATGATATCGACGGTGATGAATATCGTCGTCGTTGTCGTTGCATATCGTCGTCGTCGTCCTTGCACATCGTCGTCGTTGTCGTTGCATATCGTCGTCGTTTTCGTCGCATACAGTATCCTCGTCTTTGTCGTTGCATATCGTCGTCGTCCTTGCACATCGTCGTCGTTTTCGTTGCATATCGTCGTCGTTGTCGTGGCATATCGTTGTCGTCGTTGTCGTTGTATATCGTTGTCGTTGTATATCGTCGCCATCGTCGTCGTTGTCGTTGTATATCGTCGTCGTTGTATATCGTTGAATATCGGTTTATTTGAGCAGTTGGTGATGCCGAATTACGTTTAAAATATTTTCATCTCTGTAGACTCTGTTTCAATAACGACTTGGAATATGTGTTTATTTTTACTATGTTTAGATTACCACATCCAATCCAAAGAAGAGTAAAGTTACAATCTCATATCCTGGGGCAATGTTGAATATTATGGTCAAAGTATGTGGTGTTGTTTGAGATGATATGAGATTGGTAATTTTTTTACTGAGTCAGTTCCTGGAGGATCGCACTGTCCGTGTTGCCATTCTATTTTTATGTTTTGTTTTTTTTGTTTTGTTTTGTTTTGTTTTGTTTTGTTTTGTTTTGTTTTGTTTTGTTTTGTTTTGTTTTGTTTTCTTTCCTTTCTCCTTTCTCCTTTCTCCTTTCTCCTTTCTCCTTTCTCCTTTCTCCTTTCTCCTTTCTCCTTTCTCCTTTCTCCTTTCTCCTTTCTCCTTTCTCCTTTCTCCTTTCTCCTTTCTCCTTTCTCCTTTCTCCTTTCTCCTTTCTCCTTTCTCCTTTCCCTTTCTCCTTTCTCCTTTCTCCTTTCTCCTTTCTCCTTTCTCCTTTCCCTTTCTCCTTTCTCCTTTCTCCTTTTTCCCTTTTCCTTTTTCCTTTCTCCTTTTTCCTTTTTCCTTTTCTTTTTCCTTTCCTTTATATTATATTATTTTATATAATTTTATTTTATATTACTTTATTTCATTTTATTTTATTTTATTTTAACAAATGATTGTTATTTTATTTTGTACTATATGTTTTTTTGTGTAAGCAACATTGGAACCCAAACCTATTGATTTAAATAAAAACGCAATATTCTTTGTAGAATTATCACACAAATGACCAGTATCAAGAATTAGTTGACAAAGAAGAACTTCGTTATGAAATAAGAAGTGAAAACTCCATCTTTTTTGAGGTATGTGGAGTTCTTGTGTGTCATTTGTTTCTTTATTAATGTACATAGAAAATGTTTTTACGCTTTTGCTACTTGTCTATCATTTAATGTATGTAATAATATTAATGTATCATTTTTATTTCCCTTTTAATATTTATGTATCGTATAAAAATTAATGTATTATTTATGTGTTGAAATTAACTTAACCGTAGTTTTATATAATTAACAATATACAATTAGACAACAAGCTTGACTTTGTCTATGAATTGATAGTCGACGAGGCGCAGGTGAGTTGGCTATATTGCTCGTAAACAACGAGGACGAGGACTTGTTTTAGTATGAACCAATTAGACATAGTTTAACGCTACTCTGGCTTAAAAGTTTTTTGAACGTAACTTAAAAAGTTACTGTTCGTGAGCCAGCGTTTCGACACTCCATCTAGTGTCTTCTTCATCAGGGGGTGATCGTTGTGAAGACACGTCCCATATTTATACTCTCATGGAAGCATTGATGACGCTATCTATAATAATAATAATAATAATAATAATAATAATAATAATAATAATAATAATAATAATAGGCATTTTCTATAGCGCACAAACCACTAATGTCCTAGGCGCTTTACAGTACTACAATCAAGATATTACATTAAAAACTATTAAACTAAAAAAATTACATTAAAAACTATTAAGAAATAAGTTAAAAAGATATGTTTTAAGAGATTTCTTAAAAACAATTAGCGAAGTACTTTTCCTAAGATCAATTGGTAACTCATTCCATAGCTTTGGTCCTGCAACACAGAAGGATCTATCTCCATATGTTTTTAATCTTGATTTTGGAATTCGAAGAAGTTCTTGAGTCGTCGATCGACAAGATACAAATAGGATACAAATAGGCTTACGGCAATAAAAAAGATACAAATAGGCTTCCGGCAATAGACCGCCGTCATCACGATTTAATGGCGCGGACGATTCCGTGTAGCGTGGGCGCCATTATTAAATCGTGATGACGGTGGTCTATTGCCGGAAGCCTATTTGTATCTTGTTGATAGATAACGTCATCAATGGTTCTATGAGAGTATAAATATGGGACCTGTCTTCCCTCATGAATACACTAGATCGGAGTGTCGAAACATTGGCTCACGAACAGTAACTTTTTAAGCAAAAAAAACGTTTAAGCCAGAGTAGCGTTAAACTATGTCTTCACCTGGCTGCGTTGGGAATTTATAAACCAACTAGTTGGACAAAATATTATTTTAAATAATTTAAAACTTGACTCTTTCGCTACTAGTTGCTTATCACCAATAGACAGTCAGTGGCTCGGCCAATCAGAATGCAGAACTTGTAATAGTGTATTGGTTGGTTTATACTAATGTAAGTTTTTTTTGCACAGATCCTGCATTTTAAACCAGCTTCAGATGAATCGGGAAATTATGTTTAAATATTATTAAATCAAATCAAATAACAAGAGTTGGGTGTTGACACTAATTGTATTAATTCAGGTTGATGGCCCTTACAAGGCAATGATTTTACCAGCTGCCAAGGAAGAAGGGAAAAAGCTTAAGAAGAGGTTAGTATTGACAGACGCAAAGAACAATTTAGCACCCGTGGTGTTTACTTGGCGCTTCCCCAACACATTTTCTTTTGTGCAGTCTCGCACTCAGAGCCTGCGATCCTTTAGGCTGACTGATGAGATTCGCAATTTGATTGGTTAGTCCCATCAGTTACACACAGCGTTACGCCAGTATTGAACCCAGCAAACAGCTTAAAACATTGAAATATCAAAATATTTGAATCAACTGTTTTCTGTTAATTATTTCTCAACTGTAAAAGTGTTAATTTTGCATAAATTGGCAAAATGCAAAAAAAAGGACGGAAAGATTATTAGATTCGCTGCGCAACGAACCGCGATATTAAGACATCGAAAATTTACGTCCATTTTGTTTAGAATTTGATGTAGATTTCAGAAAAACTTGGTTTGGAGTCAAAATTCCTTCAGGAAAGTACCAAAAAACCCGAAAATGGTCAAAATTTAAAAAAAACACGCACATTTGAAGGAGCTAGAACACATTGAAATGCCTTATGATCGGGCAAAATCATAGCATCTAAATCTTAATTAATTCTTTGAAAGTTTTCATGGCGATAATGTAATATAAATAAGTTTTGTGGAAACACCACGTAAAATATTTCTTTGCTAAGCTTCCGGCCTGTTGATCTGATGAAGGCCTGAGTCAACAAGCCGAAAGCTTAGCAAAGAAATATTCTACGTGGTGTTTCCACAAAACGTATTTATATTATATCTAAATCTTAATCTGAAAATCAAACTTTTAAATAAAGAAAAAATAAATAAATTAATATTTCAATTTTTTTACGTGTGCCCCAGCTTTAACCAAGCTACCCAGGCTAACTAAGCTAACTTTCCCCCACTCCCCCCTAAAAAATCAATACAAAAAAGTAAATGAATAAACAAACTAACTACATTCACGTGATTTTACATTCAATTTTACGTTGTTTGTTTGATTGTTTGGTTGGTTTTTTTTTGTTTGTTTTAGATACGCTGTATTCAATGAGGACGGTTCACTAGCAGAATTAAAAGGATTTGAAATAAAACGTCGCGGTGAGCTGCAGCTGATCAAAATTTTCCAATCTTCTGTTTTTGAGGCTTTTCTACAAGGTTCAACTTTGGAAGAAGTTTATAACTCCGTTGGCAAGGTTGCCAACTACTGGCTTGATGTTCTTTACACTAAGGTACAAAAAACGAGAGCAACCAGGTATAGTTGTTGTTGGATCTTTAAAACATGGGCAACAGTTTTTTGTCAGATATAAAACTCAAGGCTATAGACGAATAGCTTCAAAAACGACCTATTTGGTAAATTCGTTGGCGTAGTAATTTTGAAAAACAACGTTTTTGTCGAGAAAATCAAAGTTAAAGTTTATGTAAATCAGGAAGATTCTTTATCACATTATAAAGACCCTCATTAAACATGGATTTTCTTTGTGTTTTCCTCATGAATTATTAATGAGTTTTTGAAAGTGTTATACTATAATATTTTATATTTTTAACGAATTTTCGTAGTTTTGCTCTATTGCACTGGATTGACTTTCTTTTTACATTATTGTTTAACAGGCCGAAAACATGCCAGAGTCTGAATTGTGTGACCTCATTTCTGAAAACCGAAGCATGTCTCGCAAACTAGAGGAGTATGGGACGCAAAAATCAACATCAATTAGTACGGCCAAGAGATTAGCAGAGTTTCTGGGAGATCAAATGGTGAAAGACAAAGGCCTCAGTTGTAAGTTCATTATCTCAAAGAAACCGGAAGGGGCACCTGTGACAGAACGTGCCGTTCCTTTGGCCATTTTTCAGACAGAAGACGGCGTGAAGAAACACTATCTCAGACGATGGCTGAAAAGTCCTGGCTTAACAGATTACAGTATATGTAGCATCCTGGACTGGAATTACTACATTGAAAGACTTAACAGCGCCATTCAGAAAATTATCACCATCCCAGCTGCTTTGCAAGGGGTAGGTATTTTTTGTTTTGTTTTGTTTTGTTTTGTTTTGTTTTGTTTTGTTTTGTTTTGTTTTGTTTTGTTTTATAGTTAGCTTTAGGGGGCACAGGGGGCGTGTGCTGTTAGCTCACTGCCTCTCACCACTACAGTCCAAAGTTAAGCCCAGTTGGTCGGGGTTAGTACTTGGATGAATGAATGCTTGAGAATGACTCCACTGAGGGCCACAAGTTTGTTAGTATTTGTATTATTAAGTGTAGCCCTCCTTAAATAAACTTTCTGTTCTACTGTATCCTATTGTCAAGCTTACGACTCGTGTGAGTAGAGTTGCAGTTGACTTCTTCTGTGCTTCCGAGTCGACGGTTTTTCACCCTGTTATCCGGTTTTCCTCCCCCAGTTAAATCAACACCTATATCTTAGCTGTGATCTGTGGTCTGACATGCGTCGCATGACTGCCTGCATGGAGCGCCTTTGATATGCCTTCGACTCAACCACGTTGATCTACGTCCTTCGCAATTCAGCCACTGACTGCTAGTAGGGATTATTAGCTCCTAGTCTCTTCCTTTTCTTAAACTGAAGCGTCTTACCGTTGTGTACAGGAGAGAAGGGCCGTGAGTATAGATCACATCCGTCGGCGGCCTTGCATGGGTACAAAATCAGGTTAACAATTTAACACTACCATTTTGGAAAACTGATTGTCCAGAGGGTAAATGTACGGAGTCTGATGAAATTGCAATTAACAGACCTCAAGGTCGGAGAAGAGGCCTGGAAACAAGAGTTTTCATCCGGGCTTCGTTCATTTTCCCTTCAATTTTCCCAAGATGGCGGCGATCAATTGGCCACCCGCAGTTGATTAGCTGAAATCAATATTGAAACTGAGCATGGATGGGTAACAGAAACTACAATGATTCTTTTAAAAACAGTGGACATAATCAGCTATATTTTAGTAGTTCCTACCTCCCTGTTAACTACTATTTGATCACTTAAAGTGTCGAAAAACCTTTTAGCGGTTTTAAACAGATCAGCATGACAGGAGTATTCACTGAAAAGTTTAAGCAAATCTGCTGCAGTCTCTTAAATTTTGCCATGGTTTATTCATTTTTGAAGAAATTGATTGCTTAGTTAGAGTTCTTAATGACGTACGGCAGCTATGTATAATAACAATGGATTTTAATATTAATAATCCAATGGCATACGTCATCTGGGCTATACATTCAATACCAATCTTTTGTTATTTTAGGAACACAACTTTGGCTCTTAATATCTCGAAAAGTACATGCCACATCTTTTTGATGTTTTGGAAATTAGTTATTTAGATGTTAAATTTGTTCTATCGGACATTTTCACGTCACAGACATTTTAATAATCCAATCTCTTCAAATTGAGGCATTCGGAGGAACACGGATTGCCTTCGACTTTAGGGGAAATTTTTATCCTGCAAGTTTACAATGCATGCTTAGGCGATTGTGAGCTTTAGAAATAGTGCTGTTCAATTGGATCGTTTTCACTCGCGTGATCGGTGACGCCGTTTGGGGTGGTGAAACAATACGAAATATTTGAATAAGATTAGAGTTAAATTCCCATAGGATAAAGATTATGCACCACTATGCCGCCATTTCATTGTTTCTGTGCACCAATATGACCGCCAGACGTCAGATGAAAACCTCGAATCGGTGGACGTTCGTCAAACTCATGAGGTTCGACAATGTTTCTGAGATTCAAACTACCCAATGAAATTCTTACCTTGCATGACATGCAGGCACAATTCTTGATCTCAGAATAACGAATAACTCATGAGGTTCGACAATGTTTCTGAGATTCAAACTACCCAATGAAATTCTTACCTTGCATGACATGCAGGCACAATTCTTGATCTCAGAATAACGAATATCATTAAATGCTTAGATCCCCAGTTACCTATATGTGAATTGGAAAGATGTCGAAAGTTGCGGTCCTTATATTAGGCATCATTTGCACAAAAGATAAAGTATAATTATTAATGTTTATTAATTTTTAGTACACAGTGCGGCTGAGTATTTTACAAGTCATGATGGTTTCAATTTTCACTGTTTCCTTTCTGTTTTATTTTATTGAATTACTCAGTGGTTATCGAGATCTTCAATCCAGCAAACAGTAAACACTTTAAAGTGATTCTCTGATGAAAATATTTGTTGGCAATGTTTTTCCATAATCCTAAAGAGGATATGGTAGTTGGTAATCGTGCAAAGTTTCATTTCAAAATTCGTTGAAGAAAAAGTGATATTTTACGTGTGAAGTTTGTATTTTAGAGCGCCGCCATTAAAATGGCCGAGGTTAAGAAGAACGAGTCGAGGAAGCTTATGCCGTCATAGACTCAATAACAACAATGACCCTTTTTTGACAAGAACAATGATCCTTTGTTTTTGTTGAGTCTATGACGTCATAAGCTTCCTCGACTAATTATTTTCAAGCTCGGCCAATTTAATGGCGGCGCTCCAAAATACAAACTTCGCACGTAAACTGCAACTTTGTTTTTGAGAATTTCGAAATGAAACTTTGCACAATTACCAACTACCATAATATCTTTAAGATTATGCAAAAACATTACCAGCAATATTTTCATAAGAGAACCACTTTAATGCAGCCAAGGATCACCATTTTGCACTCTTATCAATTTGTTGACAAATTTCTTGTGTTATATTTCTGATGCTTTCCTCCACTATATAGGTATCAAATCCTGTTCCCAGATGCCTCCATCCAGATTGGTTGCACAAACGTCTTTTGGAGAAGAATGATGTTTTTAAACAGCAACGGATTAATCAAATGTTCTCGGTTGTCCCAAAATCTACATTCTTTCGAAACGGGGTTAGTAAGTGTAGCTTAGTTACATGAATCCGCGAGAACAACTCGTTCGACTTTTTTGCAATTTTTGCAGTTGGTTTTGGAATTATATAGCCTGGTTTTTAATGTTTAATTTATAAAGATTGCATCACTGCATAAGAGCGCTTCGAATTATAATCTGGTTTTTACTGTTTTGTAAAAATATCTACACAAGAGCGCTCACGCGGCCACGCATCAAGATACGTCGTAGTGCGAAACAGGTCCAGTTGAGAAGTTATATATCATGCACGAGAAGGAGTGTTTGATCTGATACCAAACACGGAGAAGTGTGTTGAGAAGCGTTTTGATATGAGATTAAACACAACATCTCAAACTCATTAATAATTCATAAGGAAAACACAAAGGAAATCAGTACCGTGTCTGGTTTGGATATCGGAGGAAGAAATTACCTAAATTAAGCAAACTTTTACCTTGATTTTCTCTTAAAATACTGATTTGTTTGAGATGCTATATCAAACACTCGGAGGAGTGTTTCATCAGGATATTCAAACACTCCTCCTCGTGTATGATATATTACTTCCGAGTGTATTTATTACAAACACTCGAGAACAATGAAAAATACAGTAACTACCAAATTGTGTGCATGTAATTAAAAGGATATTGAATTGGCAAAAAAGTAGAGTGCTGCGTATAGGCCGTGTTTTGGATAGAGCAAAGTGAAAAGGTGAAAAATTGCCGAGATTTTTAGGATAGAAATTCTGACGTCTTGAGTGGAGACTTTTATCAGAGGAATGAATGAAGGGCTTTGCTTGAAACTTCAGTATTTTGTTACTAAAAACCTCGTCAGTTTACAACCTTTCCACTTCGCCCTATTAAATTGGCAGCTGTATGCATGTACTATATAGGCTTGCTATATTTTTGTTATATAGTAAACAGTATAAGCTTTCATTCTTCTCATTTGTTGATGGCGTACCTAGTATTGTATTTTCTTCTTCCAGAAGGAAGATTCTAACAACAACGATTCTGATAATCTGGTTGATTTGGAAGATATGGGCCAGAAGTCGTCTTCTGCACAGATTAAATTACCACTTGTCACCAAAAGGAAAAGCAAAGTTCTTGAGAATTCAATGAACTCCAACTCCGAGGTTTCGGAATCAGATCTGTCCAAATCGTGGAAAGACGTGTTGGGATCTCCACCTCCGATCGGAGAAACAAAGGTAGGTCATGTCTACTGGTATACTGAAATCAACCTTATATAGTATATAGTATGGTATCGACTGCATGATCTTGTTTTGTAAACAAATTAAAAGAACGAAATTTTCGTGGGAGCTAGCGTGATATCGGTTTCAAACATGACTATAATCACATTCAGCACCTAGATCCACAGGATTGCCATCCCAACAATTCGTCATATGCATGCGCCACCGAAATTTAATTTAAGGCGCGGGGGACTGTGGCGAACGCGAAAGGCGCGTGGCCGCGAAACTGTGAAAGGGGAAACTGTGGCAGGGAAAAAAAACCACAGTCCCCCGCGCGCTTTAAATTAAATTCCGGTGACGCATGACGAATTGTTGAGTAAAATATATATTATATATATTGTTACGTGACCGCTATACGCAAGTGTAACCTCAGCTGTTTGTTTTTTGCAATTATTTATTTAATTAATAAGAAACTTAGAACAGATATTGAAAATGTCTATAAAGATTAAAACTAAACTAAAGTTCAGAAACTTATCTGTCGTCTGCACACAACGAAACAGTCAATAGGAGATTCCGGCACAGGTTAACAATCCGTATGGACTTGAAAAGGAAGGAATAATAAAACCAACGGCAGGAACTCCATGACTGACTTCGTAACCACTTTGATACATATAGCTCACTCTCATACATATGCATGCCTGATATATGTTCGATGGCTGCTTATATAGTTTCTAGAGTATATAATTATAGTAACATACTTCATTCTATATATAATATATTTACGTAATTACTAAATGACATCATAGCTGACTCATGCCAAGTCACAAGTATTTACTAATTGGTTACAAGTACTTATTAAGTGTTCAGTGATCAAATAACGTCTAGTTAATTAACTGTCTTAGGATAGGCATATCCGTAACAATATATATATATATATATATATATATATATAGCAGAAGTCAGCCCATCCTGAAAAGTGTCGTAGCAGGAGTCAGCCCATCCTGAAAAGTGTCTGATTTTCTCAGGCAGTAAAAACAGTAGCTACTTGGTATCACTTGGTATATGATATTTCTTAGTTCGCTTCTTGAAAAAGATTAATATAGTACAACGATGAGTATCGCTTTTTTCTCAGTTTGATTTGTGCATTCAGTGCTGTTCGTTTATTTCTTTTGCTAATTGTTATATTCAGTTTTTGAGAAGTAAACCAAACTAACTCTGTTTGTACTGGATAACTCTATCAGTCATATCTAAACTGTTCTCTCTAGAGGTCTAGTAAGAGCATTCCTCATTGGTTCATGGCAGCGTCGTTTGTTTTTTTGTTTTGTTGACTTGTGCGTGAAAATTATTTATTTAATTTATGATTTCTATTTTTTGTTTCTTTTTTTGTTGCATTTTAGGCGGAACGAGCAGAGTGGGTAGATTTTCAGAAACGCAAATGGGAATTCCAGAAAAAGCAAAGAGCAGAAAGGAAACGGTTGAGAACTCAAGGCATGGGACTGGGTGCCAGGATTGTTCGGGGAGGACCATCAACTGGGATGTCTACATTTTTACAACGTCAGGCGAAGTCAATTATGGATCATTATTGGCAAGTAATACAGGTATAGATGCATCTATCGTTTTGTCTGTCTGTCTGTCTGTCTGTCTGTCTGTCTGTCTGTCTGTCTGTCTGTCTGTCTGTCTGTCTGTCTGTCTGTCTGTCTGTCTGTCTGTCTGTCTGTCTGTCTGTCTGTCTGTCTGTCTGTCTGTCTGTCTGTCTGTACAAAGAGTAACGCTCATTTATCTCTATTTTATTTTTTGGTTTTTGTTGTCACCACTTTTTTTATTCGGCGTTATTTCTCTAAAACCTTTGTTGTAATATCTAGATTACTAAGACAGATACGCCTGGATTATTTAAACTTTGGGCTCTAATTGGTTCTGACCTTCACGCCATTAAAGTTAACATCCCAAGAATATTCTACGTGAACTGTTGTTCTCCTAAGCCAGGAACAAGCTCAAGTAAGTGACTGCATTTTACATTCTGTAAAACGTACCAATTGGACCTGGATAGAATGTCCTTATTTTAATTATAACTTCCAAAATAACTCACTTACGTTTGTACAACTAGCCCCTTTCTTGAATTCGAGCCATAAGACCTGCACTCAATACGTGTGGCAGAACTCAACTCATGGGCTCCCGGCAATAGTTTTCGACAAAGCATTGGCTTATTGACTAATGTTCCTATTACAACTATTCACTTAACATATTTTACATTTTCTTATACAGTCTCCCTCCTCTTCCAATGTTAAATAGAGAAATAGGAATACAGTAAACGAGAACAGAGCAGCTATTTAGTCGCCAAAGTTGAGCAAAGAGCCCTATACAATTGTCCCAGCATTTTTTATTACTGATAATAGGTTTCTATGGTCGTGGGTTGATTCTGAAAGAGCATATAATATTGCATTTCTTTTGCATAGATCTTTATTTGCTAATTTGCACTTGACATTTATAATTAGGAAATATCAAATAATGATATCAGGTGCTACTCCGAGTAACGAACCATACCGGGTGAGTAGAGAAAAACTCAACTCAACCGCGACTGGGATTCGAACCCGCGTCCTTGGTCAAGTTGGGAGGAGGTCGTGGAATGATGGTACTTATATTTGATATTTCGAAACTGAAATCTAGTTTCTTCCATCATTTCACGTCTGACTGCCCCAACCACGAATCGAAATAATGTTTCTGGCTTAACGCACCAGCACTCTATATAAATCACTGAGTTATTAGGACTTCAGGTCATGACAGTCAGTTTGGTTTCAGATTCCTGGTTGGGGCATGCAGAAAAAATTTCCCAATAGCAATGATTCGATCTCATTTGAACTTAATTCTTATATTCACAGCTGAAGGACAACTGAATATTTGTATTCATCAAATGTATTATCTTTTAGCATGGCGTCGTGTCGGAAGAACTCTACCTCGGTCTCAGCCTGCTAGACATCTTTACCAATATTCAGTACCAGAACCTCTGTATAAAGAACATGCAAGGTATCGTTGTAACGTCGCTATAATAATAAGTGAAGATATAGGGCTCTTTTTGTTTGAATATTTCGGACTACAGATTTCAAATTTTGAAAATAGTTCAAATGCAAAGAACCGATGGGCGAAAGTTTTAATAAAAAATTGTGATTTTTTGTTTATTTTGAAAACGTATATTAGCGAATATCAATACCTATAAAGTGGTCCTCTGCGTTTTTAACACTGTAGAACTACACCTATGTACAGTATGTCTATGTTTTATACAAGTTAACAGTTTTCCAGAAAGCTTTGAAAATCGCAAAAGAGAGAGTCATTTTGGTATGGATTGACGTTTGTGAGTGTAGAAAACGGAACAAGCCAGCCTATTTTTAGCTATTTTGATATTATATAAAACGGGGGTTCGTTATAGAAGAGTTCTAAGAAATACAATTTACTGAAAGAAGTTATGGAATAAGTAAGACGACCTGCAAATCTGTCAGAAAACCTGAAACTATCATGGGTATCTGATTTCGAATCATTGAAGACATTTGTAAATGACACACTACATGTCGAGGGAAAATGGTCATCACCGGGAGGAGAGAAAAAGGTATTCCAAGGCAGTGGTGTAACAATATCCTGGTTGAAGAATAAGAAATATCTAACCCTACAAGGAAACGAAGCAAGCGACATGACATCCCTTTTATTGAAGCTCATCGATAATAACTATGAACCGAAACGAACAAACGCGAACGCCACAAACAATACAGATGCAATTACACCATGCTTATATTCCTGTAAATGTGCTGAGCTTTCAACTGACATGGAAGGCATAAAATTGGAGTTAACAATCTTGGAATCGAAGATGAATCATCAAAAGCAAGCTCAAAGAGAAGAATGTTGAAGCTACGCGAAGATCTAATCAATTTAAATCTCAAAATTAACACAGCTCAAGGTGATAATCATCAACATTCCATTATTGAACAAATCCCTGTTCAGACATCCATTGAAATTATTGAACCAACGGACAACGAACAATATCCTACTCAATTATTCAAGAGAGATGTGCCATCATTAAACCAATCTCGTTCCCACAGCCCACGTTCCCCTTACCCAGCGGGCGAGAAACGAGAGGCTCTGGGATAATCCGTTCACGCCATCACAGGATTCTTGTTATCCGGAAGAAGAGTTATATAGAGTTCACTGTGTTCATCAGCCAATGAAATATCGATGTGAAACGGATTATCCCGGAGTCTCTCGTTTCCCGGGTGGGGAACGTGGGCTCTGGGAACGAGATTGTCATTAAACCAGAAGGATCAAGAACAATTTATTCAACAAGAAGTTCAAAGCGCAGAAAGAATTGATCTTGACGAGTAAAATCGTCTGGCGTTAGCCAGAGTAACTGAACTATTTTGTGACTCCCACTTCCCATGCATTTTTTTTTCAATGCTATTACTACTATTAATGTAGCTGTTTATATCTGCTGTGCATCTTGTGTTTAATTGGACGATGTTTTAAGCGCTCAAGTTGTTATGCTACATTATACTAGTTTTTCTACGTCAGTTTCAAAAAATTATTTTCTTCCTTCTACCAATTTATAGTGAATTAGCGACAGACTTGTCTTCTCCAGATATTGAGGGAATCTACGAGTCACAGGTAAATAAAGCACAGATGTCTTAAATTGCCTTTTCTAAATGTACAGTGTATAGAGTGCATGATTTGGTTTGCTTTTTTGCATCTATAGCCTCGCACTTATAAAAGTACTGTGGTGTATTTTAATGAATGACACTTCGTATAGGTAATAGCATGGCTTGGAGTGCAATTTGGAAAAAACATGCACGAGTTAGTTTTTCAAAGACTATCAAAATGACACGAGTCCGAAGGACGAGTGCTCGTCCTATTTGAGGTCTTTGAAAAACTCGCGAGTGTATGTTTTTCCAAATTGCACGAAAAACCATGCTATTACTTATTAATAATACAGTATACATGAAAAAATGTTCAAGTCAACTGTACTTACAGTTTTCGTTTGGCAGTGTCCACTCCCCGTATATTTGGTTGTTTAAAAAACGCTTTGCTTCCTCTACCACTACTCGAAAAAGTTTACTTAAAGCACTAAGAATCTCCTAGTTTTCTTGCAGGCACTTTACTTGGCAATAATAAGGAATAATTAGCTTCAAATTTGAACGAAATGTTTTCCTTTATTCCAAATGTTGGCCTCCATCTTTGTTTATTTCGTGCAGGAAGAGCCTGGGTTCGAGATTGGGAAATGTCATCTGTCAAGATCTTCTGTAGAACGTGATTGGCTCTTTTAAAATTTTATTGTTTTTGATTGGTTCATTGGCTTCAGAAATTTGCGCTGTATTCCCTTTTTTCTGCACTGTATTTCCTTAAAACTGCACTGCTCTTAGCCAATCAAAATTGAGAAATTGTTTTATGTATATTATTAGACTTATTATTATTTCTTTTTGTCCAACTATTTAGTGGTAATTGAAAACAGAGCCATTACTTTTCATTTTTGATGTAATATATCATACAGGAGGAGGAGTGTTTTATTAGAATATTGAAGCTTTGAGGTGTTTGGATATCCTGATGAAACACTCTTCCGAGTGTTTGATATTGCATCTCAAACAAATCAGTATTTTAAGAGAAAATTGAGGTAAAAGTTTGCTTAATTAATGTAATGTCTTCTTTCGATATCCAAACCACCGACAGGGTACTGATTTCCTTTGTGTTTTTCTCGTGAATTATTGATGAGTTTGAGATCTGTTACTAAGAATGACTTGTTTGTGTATTTTGATATATTTAATATTTTAACGTTAATTTGCTGTATAATTTAGATTCCTTTGCTCTTCCGTGGAATTGCCTTTCTCGGTTGTGTTTGTGCCGTAAATAGAAATTTCGCAAGGTTTGGCTCTGGAAGGGTAAATATTCGAAGTTCTAATATTAACTTAATTTATCAAGATAATCATAATTTATTTAGCCTCTTTATTTCTTTCTGCTTTATTTTTTATTTTGTTTTTTTCCGTTTGTATCTACTATATATATTCGTCATTTCTTTATTTTTCGGTTCCTTTTATTCCATTGCGTTAGCTTTTTTTCCGTTCCTAATGTGCGCATGCTTTTGATAAACCCTACTACCCTAGATCTGTCACCTTTTTTTTTTATATCACCTTTACACATCACATCATCTTTACACATCACATCACCTTTACACATCACATCATCTTTACACATCACCTTTCACATCACATCCCTTTTAGACATCACATCACTTTTACACATCACATCACCTTTACACATCAGCTTTACACATCACATCACATCACTTTTAGACACACATCTCTTTTACACATCACATCACCTTTACACATCACATCACTTTTAGACATCACATCACCTTTACACACCACATGACCTTTACACATCAGCTTTACACATCACATCACCTTTACACTTCACATCACCTTTATAGACACACATCACCTTTACACATCACATCATCTTTACACATCACATCACTTTTACATATCACATCATCTTTACACATCACATCACTTTTACACACCACATCACTTTTACACATCACATCACCTTTACACATCACATCACTTTTAGACATCATATCACGTTTACACACCACATCACCTTTACACATCACATCACCTTCACACTTCACATCACCTTTACAGACACACATCACCTTTACACATCACATCATCTTTACACATCACCTCACTTTTACAAATCACATCACTTTTACACATCACATCACTTTTACACATCACATCACTTTTACACATCACATCACTTTTACACATCACATCACCTTTACACATCACATCACTTTTACACATCACATCACTTTTACACATCACATCACCTTTACACATCAGATTTACACATCACATCGCTTTTACGCATCACATCACCTTTACACATCAGCTTTACACATCAGCTTTACACATCAGCTTTACACATCAGCTTTACACATCACATCACATCACTTTTAGACACACATCACTTTTACACATCACATCACCTTTACACATCACATCACCTTTACACATCACATCACTTTTACACATCACATTACTTTTACACATCACATCACATCACCTTTACACATCACATCACGTCACTTTTAGACATCACATCACTTTTACACATCACATTTCACTTTTACACATCACATCGCTTTTACGCATCACATCGCTTTTACGCATCACATCACCTTTACACATCACATCACTTTTACACATCACATCACTTTTACACATCACATCACCTTTACACATCAGATTTACACATCACATCGCTTTTACGCATCACATCACCTTTACACATCAGCTTTACACATCAGCTTTACACATCAGCTTTACACATCAGCTTTACACATCACATCACATCACTTTTAGACACACATCACTTTTACACATCACATCACCTTTACACATCACATCACCTTTACACATCACATCACTTTTACACATCACATTACTTTTACACATCACATCACATCACCTTTACACATCACCTTTACACATCACGTCACTTTTAGACATCACATCACTTTTACACATCACATTTCACTTTTACACATCACATCACTTTTACACATCACATCACCTTTACACATCAGATTTACACATCACATCGCTTTTACGCATCACATCACCTTTACACATCAGCTTTACACATCAGCTTTACACATCAGCTTTACACATCAGCTTTACACATCACATCACATCACTTTTAGACACACATCACTTTTACACATCACATCACCTTTACACATCACATCACCTTTACACATCACATCACTTTTACACATCACATTACTTTTACACATCACATCACATCACCTTTACACATCACGTCACTTTTAGACATCACATCACTTTTACACATCACATTTCACTTTTACACATCACATCGCTTTTACGCATCACATCACCTTTACACATCACATCACTTTTACACATCACATCACTTTTACACATCACATCACCTTTACACATCAGATTTACACATCACATCGCTTTTACGCATCACATCACCTTTACACATCAGCTTTACACATCAGCTTTACACATCAGCTTTACACATCACATCACATCACTTTTAGACACACATCACTTTTACACATCACATCACCTTTACACATCACATCACTTTTACACATCACATTACTTTTACACATCACATCACATCACCTTTACACATCACGTCACTTTTAGACATCACATCACTTTTACACATCACATCACCTTTACAGTCTTTACACATCACGTCACTTTTAGACATATCACGTCACTTTTAGACATATCACATCACCTTTACACATCACATCACTTTTATACATCACATCACTTTTACAGATCACATCACTTTTACACATCACATCACTTTTACACATCACATCACATCACTTTTACACATCACATCACTTTTAGACATCACATCACTTTTACACATCACATCACCTTTACACATCACATCATCTTTACACATCACATCACTTTTACACATCAGCCTTACACATCAGCTTTACACATCAGCTTTACACATCAGCTTTACACATCACATCACTTTTAGACACGCATCACTTTTACACATCACATCACCTTTACACATCACATCACCTTTACACATCACATCACTTTTACACATCACATTACATTTACACATCACATCACATCACCTTTACACATCACGTCACTTTTAGACATCACATCACTTTTACACATCACCTTTACAGTCTTTACACATCACGTCACTTTTAGACATATCACGTCACTTTTAGACATATCACATCACCTTTACACATCACATCACTTTTATACATCACATCACTTTTACACATCACATCACTTTTACACATCACATCACTTTTACACATCACATCACATCACTTTTACACATCACATCACTTTTAGACATCACATCACTTTTACACATCACATCACCTTTACACATCACATCACTTTTAGACATCACATCACTTTTACACATCACATCACCTTTACACATCACATCATCTTTACACATCACATCACTTTTACACATCACATCACTTTTAGACATCACATTACTTTTACACATCACATCACTTTTAGACATCACATCACATCACTTTTAGACATCACATTACTTTTACACATCACATTACTTTTACACATCACATCATCTTTACACATCACATCACTTTTACACATCACATCACCTTTGCACATCACATCACCTGTACACATCACATCACCTATACACATCACATCACTTTTAGACATCACATTACTTTTACACATCACATCACCTTTACAGTCTTTACGCATCCACGTCACTTTTAGACATATCACGTCACTTTTAGACATATCACATCACCTTTACACATTACATCACTTTTACACATCACGTCACTTTTACACATCACGTCACTTTTACACATCACGTCACTTCTAGACATCACATCACTTTTGCACATCACATCACCTTTACTCATCACATCACTTTTACACATCACATCATCTTTACACATCACATCGCCAAGAACATTGTCACGTCATCACAACACGCAACGCACTAGCACATCACAATATAACACAACCAAGTCACTATTGCGGAGAAATACGTTAGTTCGAGTATTCTTCAATCTATCCTCGTTTTACTTACAAACCTTCCCAAATATTTATCCTTGTGTCGTTATTCCTTTCTTATTTTTTACTTGTTTGGTTTGATTATTGTTTTTTGTTTATATTTTAGGAAATTGACACGTTTGAACTAGATCAGCTAGAGTTCAAGACTTTGGCGGAATGTAAATATATAGAAACCGGAAGTGTAAAACATATTTATTTGTACCATAATTACGGGTACGTGAAGAGTACGTGAATTTAATTAATTAACTATCTTATAGATTTAAATTTAGTTTTAAATTTTCTAATTTATTGATTGTGGGAAAATGTTCGGTGTGTGACATTACTATATTTACATTATTAATAACGTTATCATTGACATTAAAGTACTATAATATTAATAAAAACGAGTTCAAGTGTTTGAAACGTTGAGATTCATTGCTTTCGAGTGTTTTAATACCGTGATCAAACACGCAGAAGGAGTTTTTGAAATGGCTTTTCAAACGAAAGACAATGAGCCAATTACCCAATCGTATATAGTGTTTTTTTTGTTAAATTAACATAAATGAAACAATAGTGTTTGATGTAGTATTTTACCGGTGTATCAAATGCTATTCACGTGCTATAATGCATGAGATAGATGTCTTATCGAGTAAAATTCTCATAAATTATTAATAAATTTGAGAAATCATAATCACCATTGCTATTTATAGTTACACTACCTATAAACCTACGCTTACATAATCGTATAGGCCAGTTGCACGATGTTGCGCGCGCATCATTTTGGCGGGTTACATGCATAAAAACATGGCCAATACTAAACGAAATTGAACTATTTTTAAAGATAGAAATAATTCCTGATGCTAATATCTTCAAAAATTGTCGAATTTCTTTCATTTACCATATTTGTTATGCTTGTAGCCCGCCAAACTTATGCTTGTAGCCCGCCAAAATTATGCTTGTTGCCCGCCAAAATTATGCTTGTAGCCCGCCAAAATTATGCTTGTAGCCCGCCAAAATTATGCTTTTAGCCCGCCAAAATTATGCTTGTAGCCCACCAAGATTATGCTTGTTGCCCGCCAAAATTAATGGTGCACATGATCGTGCAACTCGCGTATACATACTCCAACTGCAAGCGCACTTTCAACTTTAACTTCAATCTTAAACTCGTTATTTATAACTTTATTTTTTACTTCAAGTTTTATTGTTTACCTCGTTCCCAGGGCCATTTTGAAATTGGTGAGGCGGGAAAAGGCCCCTGGCTTCGGCTAGTGGACTCCGGCTAGTGCATTTTCATTGGTTGATTGCTTTTCTTAAACATTCTTCGTGAAACATATTTATGCACAGTTTTGTGCCAGTTATGATCAAATAGCTTCAACGGGGCCGTCAATGGGACCAATTGGACCGCCGTTACAATGAACTTCTCTCACGGAACTGCCATTACTCAGAATGATTTTGTACACTGAACTAAATTGCTAATTTACTACACCCAGTATTTCGGGGTGCTGTGACCAGCCGATGTCAGGGCCTTTTCCCGCCCTCCTAATTTCAAAAAGACCCTGGGAACGAGGTTGGGAATTTAGATGTACATGTATTTTAATAATTGTTTAGAAGTTTCAAATACTCAAGAAGATAAAATAATAGTAAAGAATGTTTTTGTTTTGTTTACTTTGTTTGCTTTTCTTCCAGAAATAACCGCGCAGTTTATGGCTTGTTTTTTAATTCAATTCAAAAGGTATTATCTCTTATTCCGTTGGTCTTTCTTTAATTTATTAAATATTAATTTGTTGATTAATTGATTATTAATAATTAATTTTTTTATTAATTATTAAATATTTATTATTTAATTTATATATTTGTTATCACTCTTATTGGCTACTGTAAATGTTTTGTCTATTCTAAGCTTATGTGTCGATCAATTTTGTGCTCGTAGGCATGGGGAAAAAAAATACATATTTATGTTGATTCTATAGAATATTCGTTTTCTATCGTCCTTTTCTATATTTTGGTTTTTCTACATATGATATTTTACCATGACTTGCTTCAGTTGGGACAAATTTTTGAAATTCTCGTTCGAATATATTATTCGGGTAATGTTGATGTATTATTTTTCAGGCATCTTTGTTTGTTGTGGATACTGTAAGACGAAATCAGATGCCCAATCTAGACTCATTGTACCAAGCCGAGAGACAGGGGAGGTTAGCTTTATTATATTATATATTAACTCGAATAGAGTAGAATGGGATGGGATGGCATGGCATGGCATGGAATAGAATAGCAGTCAATAGCAACGATAAAGTAGTCAGGGTAAAGTTTGAAGAGGTCATCTAGGCAAGTATCGATTAATTCAGTTCACCTATGGATATCATTTTCTGTTTATGCATCTTAGAATTAAGAGAGCTGTTGAAGAGGGTGAAGAAGAACCGATTAATACTCCATCGAAAATTCATTTTGAAGTCAGAGTGGATACGGACTCTAAACATGTAAGTCTTCTTATTGGCGTCATTATCCGTCATTATATTAATTCTCCTATACCGTTATTGATACTGCTACTTATACCGTACATGTGTACGTTCTGGTAACAGTATTTTCTTGATTAGATTATATGACGACTTCTCGTTTTTCAGGCAATTCGCGCGATTCAAAAAACACTTGCGAGTTACAAGGAAGATAAGAAAGGACCCACGATAATACTAGTTCAGTCGCCATGGGGTAAGAAAAATAGAAGCGCTCTAGAACATAAATATGTTACACGATAAAACTATGATGATGCTGCTGATGGTGGGCATGCAGTTGATGTTCATGATCATGTTCATCGTCTTCTTCATGATCACAATCATCGATATCATCATTACCGTCGTCTTCATGATCATTAATATCATCATTGCCGTCGTATTCATGATCATTATATCATCGTCATCATGATCAAGATGATATTATCATCATTATTATTATTATCATCATCATAATTATCATCATAATTATCGTCGTAATTTTTATTATCATTATCATCCTCGTTATCATCATCGTTATTATTATTATCATCATCATTATTATCATCATCATAATTATCATAATTATCATCGTTATTATTATTATTATTATCATTATCATCATCGTTATTGTTATCATTATTATCATCATCGTTATCATTATCATTATTTTCATCATTATCATCGTGATCATCATCATCAACAACAACAGTAGTATCAGCATCATAACGACGCCGCCGATGATGACGACGATAGGGTTTTTCGTATCATACGATCATGATGTTGAAAACGATGACGATCATCATTAATATCATCATCGTTGTTAATGATCATAACAATAACGACGATGATAGTGGTGCGGCTTTTATTTCGTTTTCTAGATAAAGAACGTTTAACTTCAGTAATTCCAGTTTTGAACGATTTTCCTATTGTTTCAATTCCCAACAATGAAAGGTGCGTTATTTTAGCCCAATAAATTAACTTATTATTTTTGGATTAATTCACTAAAAAAGGTTACATTTTGTCTGTAAGAAACTGACAGACTCTTAAAAAGGTTGCTACAGCACATGGACGTACAGCTAAGGTTTGTTTTACAAGTAAATACAAAGTATTATAAGGAGCTTGTTCGAAATTCTGACTACTGTTTGATATATTACTCGAGTAAAATACTCTATTGAAAGTCAATCTTTCGTTTAAATACTATTTACAATACGAGCGACCGTTTGTATCGGATATACAAACTTGAGCCAAAGGCGAGCGGTTGTGTCCGATGCAATATGGACGCGTATAATGTAAAGTATCATATGATACTCATGCATGTACAGTGGTCCCGCTAGGATTTTTTTGGGGGGAGGAAGAAAAAGATTACGCTATTAAAAAGTGACGACACATTTGTAGGGGGAGTCGAAGGTATTCCCCCTGGGAAAATTTTGAATTTGTGGTCTTTTTTGAGGAACTTTTGAGCAAATGTAAAGGTCTAAACATTGCGAGCAATGGAGTAAATTGCTAATATTCATTTAAAAAAAATATTTCGCTTTCTCTACAAAGTTCAGTGAATGCACAACCCCCCCCCCCCCCCCCCCGCGCAATGTTTCATCGAATTTGGACGGATCTGAAACCCGACATTGGAAGGAGGGACGACCGCCCTCCCACGCTTCCCCTATCCCCGCCCCCTTAGCCGGTGCTGCTGTTCAGGTAAACCTTTGTATTTGTTGAAAATCCTGGAGATAGGAATGATTTTTGTCGAGAAAGTAGAACGTAAAAATCAAAATGCTTCTGTGTTCGATTTAAAACACCGGATTAAACATTGATTTGGTTTGGGTCGGTTTATCCCCATACATTTTATCAATTTGTTGTTTTTTATCAATCTTTTATTTTCTGTAGTGATAATCCGTTTAACATTTTGGATTGGCAACGTCATGCCGCCAGGAGAGTTATTCAGCATTACTTGTACAGCGGCACGTGGTTACAGGTAAACGTTGAACAACAGGACAACGACGCTAGCGTTGTAATGAGATGCAGTAATATAAATAATAATAATAATAATTATAATAATAATAATAATAATAATAATAATAATAATAATAATAAATTTTAATAAAATCATAATAAAATTTGTTTTCATTTGTATCTGAGGATGGTTCTGTGATATAATAGTAATAATAATAATAATAATAATAATAATAATAATAATAATATATTATTATTAGGAGGTTATGTTTTCATGTTTGTCTGAAATGTCTGTCGGTTTGTCTGTCTGTCACCGGGATATCTCACAAAATACTGCACGTAATATTATGAACGTTTGTGGAAAGATTAATCAGACCAAGGACCAACCCTTTCAATTTTGGCTGAATTTCGTTTAAATATGAATGAGAAATTAATAAAAATCTGATCACAAGATTTTACGTGAAGAAGAATGCTTGATTGCACTCATTATCCATTTTATGCAAACATTTTTGCATCATTTTGGTACAATCAAGCATTTTATTTGTTCATACATGTGTCAGTCTCGTGGGCTAGTTTTTAAACATCTCTAGTACGCCCCTTTTGTTATTGTTATTGTTGTTTATATTATTATTATTATAATTATTTTTGTTCTCGCACATTGGATTTCCAATGGAACTACATTACTCCAGAAGCTTGCATGGTGACAACAAGCCTGCTCAAACTTCTAGGACTTTCCTAAGAATCCTTGCCGTGTCCAGAATCACACTTTTCTGAAGCTCATCTATCCTGGTCTCTATACCAATATTCTCTAGTCTTTTCTTTAGTTTCTTTGGAGCTGTTCCAAATGCTTCGATTACAATAGGAATGACCACTGTTTTTATTTTCCATAATTTCCTCAATTCTCTTGCTAGATCCTGATATTTTACGACTTTCTCCATTTCTTTCTCCTCAATATGGCTATCGTATGGTATTGCAAAATCTAATATTTTGCAACATTTATTTCTCTTTTCAACAATAATCATGTCCGGTCTTCTCGCCCCTATTACATGATCAGTCTGTATCATAAGATCCCATAATATTTTACATTCAACTTTTCTCTAGCCAGTGCTCAGGTACATGTTCATACCACTTTTCATTGGCAACTTACCTACCCAATCATGCCTTCTTTTATATTCCTTTTGTGCTAATTTAGGGCATTCACACACAATATGATTGATACTTTCATGGGCATTCACACACAATATGATTGATACTTTCATGGGCATTCACACACAATATGATTGATACTTTCATTCTTGAGTTTGATATATTCTAGCTTTCATCAAATTCGTTGCAAGCGCCTGTTCTTGTGCTGCCATAATAAGGCTCTCAGTCTCTCTTTTTATACTTCCTTTCTTTAACCATAACCAAGATTCATTCCCTCTTAGTTCTTCCATCTGTCGCATAAATTGTCCGTGCATAACCTTCTCCTTCCATTGCTCCTTTCTTTCAGTTTCCTTGTGTATCTTATACTCAATCTCTGTTTCATTATTATGCCTAGCACTGATCTTTATTATTATTATTATTATTATTATTATTATTATTATTATTATTATTATTATTATTAATAAATAATAGCAGTAATGTTTGTTTATTGTCTATTCTTTATTGCTTATTTAAAGATAGCATAAACTTCTTTCTTTAGGCGCAAGTGGAGCATGCACGATATTGCCATGTTCCAGTTGGCAATATTTCTGCAGATGCTGCAGCGTTTGCAAGCGACGTATTTTTTGCTCGTAATCTTGGCAAAAACAATCATGTCTTGTGGTTGTCTCATAGCGAACGGCCAGATTTGGGAGGCAAAGAGGACGACGATAACAGGTTAGTGAACCAACCAACCAACAAAACAATCAACCAACTAACCAACCAAGTGAACCAACCAACAAAACAATCAACCAACTAACCAACCAACCAACCAAGTGAACCAACCAAAACAATCAACCAATCAATCAAGATAACCAACCAAAACAATCAACCAATCAATCAAGATAACCAACCAAAACAATCAACCAACCAAGTGAACAAAACAACCAACTAACTAACCAACCAACCAACCAACCAACCAACCAAAACAATCAACCAATCAAGTTAACCAACCAAAACAATCAACCAACCAACTAACCAACCAAGTGAACAAAACAACCAACTAACTAACCAACCAACCAACCAACCAACCAAGTGAATCAACCAAAACAATCAACCAACAAACCAACCAACCAAGTGAACCAACCAAAGCAACCAACCAAGCAACAAACCAATCAAGTGAACCAACCAAAACAATCAACCAACCAACTAACCAAGCAAGTTAACCAACCAAAACAATCAACCAAACAACCAACCAACCAACCAAGTGAACCAACTAAAACAATCAACCAAGCAACAAACCAATAAGTGAACCAACCAAGTGAACCAACCAACCAACCAACCAACCAACCAACCAACCAACCAACCAACCAACCAACCAACCAAGTGAGTTAACCAAAACAACCAACCAACAAACCAACAAACAATCAACCAACCAACCAAGTGAACCCACCAACCAACCAGCCAACCAAGTGAACCAACCAAAACAAACAATCAACCAACCAACCAAGTGAACCAACCAACCAGCCAACTAAGTGAACCAACCAAAACAACCAACCAACCAACCAACCAACCAACCAACCAACCAAAACAATCAGCCAAGTGAACCAACCAAAGCAACTAAGCAACCAGCGAAACAAACAAATAACTCTGCTTAATGTACTGGTCTACTGCATGGTATGTTTATAGAACTACAATTTAGTGAGCACGGATGGCGTGTGCTGTTAGTGTACTAGCTCCTATACTGCTGAGAACCGCAGTTCACCCAATGAGACGGTGGACTGGGTTAGTAGTTGGATGAGCGACTCTCTCTCTGAGTTTGAGACTCGTGTGAGTAGAGCTGATAGTAATTCTTTAATGTGCTTCAATGGATTTTTCCGGTTTCTCCGGTTTTCCTTCTTCAGCAGAATCAACTTTAACTTAATCGGTCATAGCTAGTGTTCCCGACTATAATATACTACAGTCTATATAGGGTTGACTAGAAGATTACACATTGTAAATAAAGTTGATGTTTGTAGGCCTGGTTTAGAATTCGAAGAAGATACTATTGTGGAAGCCAACAGTTCTGGAGCATATCCAACTGTTTGCATTGAATTATCTTTGGATGGTCTGGCAGTAAATGCTCTTTTACAGGTAAAGAATTTAATTATATCAATCGCCGAACGTTTCGAACCAAGACCCAATTCGTCAGAGAGAAACGCATGCACAAGTTTTTGGGCTTTGCTTTGCTCAAAAGATTATACCTCCTTCATGAGGAGAATGTTGTGTAACGTGCGGTCAAAACTGATTTCTATTTTTTGGTTGTGCTATGGGGTCTCTTGTTAGCGCAATTATAACGGAGTTGGTAATGGAGGAAGTAGAAGAACATGCACTACCGACCACACCTGTAAAACCAAAGTGATTTACATTCATAATTAAATAATTTTTTTGTCTTTTGCATATGTTTCTCAACCCCCACATGTAGTCTGGTTTGTTGACTGTGTATGAGCCACACAGTAATGCTAAAATAAAGAGATTTTGAATGGTAGCCTAAAAAGAAAATGTTGTTTAAACACGAACAATTTTTGCATTGATTCCTGTAAATATGGCAACCTTTTGGTAGCATACCTTCCTTCATTATTATATTTATTTACGTTATTTATTTAGATACGTTTCTCAACCCCAAAATGCTCTTAAAAAGTCTGTTGATTTTATAAACTATATACAATAATGCTAAATAATAAATGCCAAAACGTTCTAGGGTACTGAGCGTTTTAATCGAAAATACGTGACGTAGAAAAGATTCTTCTAAAACAGATTTGATTTGTATTTCTATACAGCAAACTACGTTGTATCGCAATTAACAAAACTCTTGAGTATTCTTATAAAAATTAATACAAAACAACGAGAACACCCTTAACGTAACATTTTTTATTGCGATTCTATACGTTTTACTAGTTTTTAGTCATCTTCAAAAATGCTCTAATAGGCAACACATTTCCGCTTTCGTTGAGTAGAATAAAAGACACTCATGCTATTTGCATTATGTTGTGTCACCGAAGCGTTATTGCGTTGCCGAAAAGGGAATTAAAACGGGGAGCAAACTGTAACATACCGAGCTATAATATGCTGAGCTTAAAACATGTCATAGAATGAAGATCCTGGAGAGAGTGGGTGGAGGGTGCTATTGTTATTGAGAAATTGATGGTTCCGCGTCTTAGATGACTTATAGTTGGGGTTTTTTTCTATTTGTAGTCTTCGCATATTAATGATTACGAAGGTGGTTCAGCATCAACTATTAGTTTTGAAAATATCGCTCAGGTTAGTATACTTCATCGAACAACCCATCGAACTACTGCACGTTTACAGCAATTCCGTTTATCACCTTATAGACCTTATTCAAAAATTGATAAATTCGACCGCCGAATTAAGATTCTTTTATATACATATAAATTAGCCTTTATATGAACCCGCTTTCATGTGGGAAATTCAAAAGAATTTTTACTTTAAAACTAGGTCATAAGGGCTAATTTATATGCACATAAAATAATTCAAATTCGGCGGCCATTGTTGAATAAATTCAATATATATACTAAAAATAAGTTTCCTAATTGGCTGATTTATAGTAATTTGCATGTTTTTATATGTTAGGAAAGTGATTTGAACAAATAAATATGAGCAAGCCGATCAACGCCACAATCAATTTAGCACGAATCTCTTTAGTTACGTTGATTTAAGCCGTTTTAGTTTCTTAAGCCCTTTTGTTGTTTTCAACAGGCTTCTCTTGAGGAAATGGTTACTAGTGGTGGTGGAGCTGCTGCCAGTAGCTTGACAGCCTATGACGAGGCTGCTCTTTGTGGCAGTGCTTTCAGGTAATTTTGGTATTTGATATGAATTTGTAAGTTAATGTCAACGAACAAACAGATGCCAGACAATACAACACAACACAACACAACACAACACAACACAACACAACACAACACAACACAACACAACACGACACGTGCGATGCAATATGCAATATGCAATGCAATATGCAATGCAATATGCAATGCAATATGCAATGCAATGTGCAATGCAATTTGCAATGCAATATGCAATGCAATGTGCAATGCAATATATGCAATGCAATATATGCAATGCAATATGCAATGCAATGTGCAATGCAATGTGCAATGCAATGTGCAATGCAATGTGCAATGCAATGTGCAATGCAATGTGCAATGCAATGTGCAATGCAATGTGCAATGCAATGTGCAATGCAATGTGCAATGCAATGTGCAATGCAATGTGCAATGCAATATGCAATGCAATGCAATGTGCAATGCAATGTGCAATGCAATGTGCAATGCAATGTGCAATGCAATGTGCAATGCAATGTGCAATGCAATGTGCAATGCAATGTGCAATGCAATGTGCAATGCAATGTGCAATGCAATGTGCAATGCAATATGCAATGCAATATGCAATGCAATGTGCAATGCAATATATGCAATGCAATATATGCAATGCAATGTGCAATGCAATGTGCAATGCAATGTGCAATGCAATATGCAATGCAATGTGCAATGCAATGTGCAATGCAATGTGCAATGCAATATGCAATGCAATATGCAATGCAATATGCAATGCAATATGCAATGCAATATGCAATGCAATGTGCAATCTAATGTGCAATGCAATATGCAATGCAATATGCAATGTAATATGCAATGCAATATGCAATGCAATGTGCAATGCAATATATGCAATGCAAAATATGCAATGCAATATATAATGCAATATGCAGTGCAACTTATTTTAAATTCCATATTTTGCATTAGTTAATTAAAACAAGAGTGTTGATATATACATGAGTTGGTACAAGCTGCAATAACCATAAGGGTAGATTGGACATGGAGTTAGCTAATTATAATAAGATATATATATATAAGAGTCGGTCGGATGACTAAAGTGTTAAATGTACCTGCAAGTACAAGGATATTTAAAGTGCCTATGAAACGAAAATTAAGTTTGTCTTATTTGAAAGAACACTTAAAATGGTAGAGTAACATATTTTGCAGTTTTTCGTTTCCTTGCTTCGTTGTTGAGACATTTTAGTTTATTTGATATGCAAATTAAACATTTTGACGTCACACGTGCATAATGAGTTATCGAAAAAGTTATATCTTTGCTATTATCAAAAATAATAATCACTTGAAGATCTACATGTTTAGTGTTGTGGGTTTAACACATCCACATGCTTGATTCAAATTGGTTTGATAATAGAAAATATATCTAACTTTCTCCTATAACTCATTATGCATCTACGACGTCAAAATGTTTAATTTGCATATCAAACAAACTAAAATATCTCAAGAACGAAGCAAGGAAACGAGAAACTGCAAAAGATGTTACTCTATGATTTAAGTGTTCTTTCAAATAAGCCAATTACTCGTTTTCATAGGTACTTTAAAGGTTTACATCACGATTGTAGTAAACGATTTAAAGGTTTCCTTAAATTTTGATTTTCTGAGAGTTTAATTTCATCACAAATTTAGTTCCACACATTAGGACCAACAAATCTAATGTTAAATTTCCTGACACGAGTCCTTCTGGCTTAGAAGATTGGACAACCACTTCCAACCGTTATCAACGTTAACTTATGCTCCTTAATTGTTTCTTTTTTGTTTTTGCCGAGATAGGGTGCTGAAGGGTATGGTGCATAGTTGGCTCCATGAAGTTTCATCGTATCAAAATCCCTACGCAGATGTTCAACTGGTTCATTTCTACAGGTATGTTGAAGCTAATCTTGTAAAAAATAGCTTCAAAAGAAATTATTCTGGGTAAAACATTGTGTTGAAGCGTCTTAGTAGCTCTAGGCAGCATACCACGTTGCTAGCCAATGTTTTGTACATACCACGAGCGCAGAAGTGCGATTGTTACAAAATTGCGGTGAATGTTTAAGTTTGGCAATTATTCTTTGCGATGAATACTGAAATATCGGATGTAAAATTTCTACAAGACGCGTGCAATTGCAGTTTTATTGTAATCGTTCTCTTTGGTTTATTTACATTATTAATAAAATGTTCACTCTTTATTGGTCGATCGAATGTTAAAGTGCTTTGATTTACGCCTGTATTCTAAAAGCTCACTCACCCATTCAATTGAATGGTTGGAGAGTGAGTGTAGTCTCATACTCTGTGTGGGTGAGTGGAGACTCATTGAGTGTTGAGTTGCACTCAAGTCTGAGGGGCCACTCAATGAGTGTGAGTGAGCTTTTAGAATAGACGCGTTAGTCCACAATCTTTTTCCAAACTTCGAGTGGCGTAGCTAAGTGCCTTTAAGAGATCTTATTTTACTATTATACTGTAGGACCGTTCTAATCACAATTCACAATAGTCTTACTATCTACAATCAGGAGCAAAATGTCTTGAGACACTACTAGCCAAGATAGCTGAACCTTCAGGTTTTAGCTGAAAGTGGAACGATACATTTCAACCCCCTCTCCCCCCAGTCAATGTTGATTCTGAGTAATACTTTGCAGTGGTTAGTACTCGGTGGGGTTTTATGAAAGTTAAGTTGTAATTTTCGACAGTATTCGACCCGTGTCGCGATTATTGGAGAAATAGATGACGTGTACGTGTCAACCCTTTTGCATGCACGCGATTGTAAGCAATACTATATTATATACTTCAGTTCATTATTAGTTTAGGTTCCGTAGTCGGAACTTAAATATTTTAATATCGAGTCTCTCTCTTCAATTCTTATTGAGATACTTCTTATCAATTGCACTTTTTTTCGGAAGCGTAAACAATTTAATGTCGTTTTTGCTTAGTCTCCCTCGCAGCCGTTGTTAGGGGAGAGAGTTAGGGACCGACCCTATATAAAAACGGCTGCGAGGGAGACTAGTTTTTGCTTCGATTTCACGTAGTCTCTTCAGCTTGTTAGTCAGTTCCTAACTAATGTTTTAATAGGCAATGTTTTAAAAAACTTTACTTTTGTTCAAACATTGGTTTTCAACAAACATCCATGTAAAGTTTGGATTGAACAATATGGTGACCTATTGAAGAGATCTGTAAGACGAAACTAGTTTTGTACAGTAATTGCCAAGATTTAAACCGATGCGTGTTGAAATTCAATTTTTTAAACATTGTTTGTGATTTTAAGTAAAGCTTTCTTAACTGCAATCCAAAGAATTTCGAACAATTTAATGTTGTAATATATTTATATTTATGCATATATATTGTTTTTATTTTATTTTGCTTTACGTAAACTTTGGTAAAGTCACTGACTTTGCGATCAAAAAGGCCTGGGTTCCATGTTCAATCCCCGTCGAGGTCAAGTCAGCCTTTCATCCTTCCGAGGTCGATAAAATAGTACCAGTAAAAATTGTTGGGCTAAGTGGTCAAAGCTGACCAGGGATATGAGTTGCGCCGGCCACCCCTACCTAGTTGTAG
The DNA here is from genome assembly GCA_035771165.1 of Paragorgia papillata. NCBI lineage: Eukaryota > Metazoa > Cnidaria > Anthozoa > Scleralcyonacea > Coralliidae > Paragorgia > Paragorgia papillata. The sequence goes on from JAWNZC010000014.1 coordinate 8,672,136, forward strand.
GTAGTAGCAAAATGAAAGAGGAGCATACTGTACGTGTCGCCTCCGGCTACGGATGACTACTTATTTATTACTTTACGTACTTCAGATGGCTTCGTAATCCTCCTTCATTACTTTATGATCCCGCTCTGTGTCGTCTAGTGCAAGGAATGATGAAAAAGTTATTTTTGCAGGTAAAATATACGTTGTTTGTTTGTTTATTTATTTGTTTGTTTGTCTGTCTGTTTGTCTGTCTGTCTGTCTGTTTGTTTGTTTGTTTGTTTGTTTGTTTGTTTGTTTGTTTGTTTGTTTGTTTGTTTGTTTGAATATGTAATAAAACAGTGATTTTGTCGTGGTGACAAATTTAGATATAGGATGGAAAAACGTGTTGACCATGGCGAATGGCTATATTCGATAGTTCTGAAAAGAACTGTTCGAAGTAAATAAATACTAGAAAGAAGCACTATGCATTTCGGCTGACCACTTTTCAGGTGCAACGTCATAAAAACTAAACGTGTTGACACTGATATTTAATACATCGTATTAGAAATCTAAAGTTTTCCACTATATATAATACTGCATGTCTCTGCATCAAGTTCTTTTAGTTCCACGGAACCATTTAGAGAGCGAAGAACGTGACATTCTGAGATGACATGGCTGACACTGTCTGTCTGTCTGTCTGGTCCCGCAGGCGTCGCTAGTCTTATACTACTCTACTTGAAAAATTGTGTTGTTTTGATGATAAAACAGTATATTCCTTTTCATCTAGCTCATCGCAGAATTGAAACGGCTGGGATCCACCGTGGTTTTTGCCAACTATAATAAAATCATTATTTGTACCAAGAAAAGAAGGTAAGTAATATAGGATTAATCATGGTCTATAGACATAAATTGTCTGGAAACGCGGTGAACATGCATCAAAGCAGCTAACAATGAGCTGCAATTTAAGTTGAGGATGGCTTGAAAGTGCACAAATCTTTTGTTTTACGTTCATTAATATTTATACAGCAACGATGCTATTGGCTGATTGCTTTATTATGCCATGAGTACAATGTGTTCAGCAAGGGTGAAAGTACACAAACGTGAACAAAAACTTAAAACAAAGACTTTGGCCGCGTTTCCAGACAATACATTTCTAGAGACGATGGATTAATGCGTGGAGCTCTTATTCAACATTACTAACTCATTATATATGCATGAGCTATAATTGAACTTTCATTATTGATAACATTACATTATACAAATTATATGCTATGGACATAAAAGAGTTAAGGCCTAGCTGTTGCACGGTGTAATCATTCACGCAGTATTGCAAGACTGGAAGCGTTTTATTGCGCAACGTATTTCATGTAACTTTCATTCAGACCGCATGAAAAGAGCTGTGCAATATATTAAATAAAATAACAAAGTATTTTGGTTTGCTGGTCAAGATATATTTCGAGGAGAGATGTGCGTCGGATCGGATTGATGCATCGGATGGTTTCAATCCGACAATTATTTAAAGTTTGAAATCTGAATCCGACCCAAGATGAAAGTTCTGTTTCCGATTGCGATCCGAAATAATTGTGAAATGTGAATTGTGAAATGTGAAATAATTCGGCAAACATCTATAATAAATTACCCTTTCCAATCACGTAGAACGTTTTTCTTTCGGGTTTTTAGAGCAAACACGAAAGTTTCGGCCCTCTCAAAGATGCAGTCACTATAATGTGTGTCGAATGTCTAAATCTTGTCATACGCTCGTACGCTTTGAGTTGTTTTCAATTGTTTCAAATTTGCATGGTGATCCTGATCCGGATCTGACTGCCGAACAACTTTTCCAATCCGATCTGATCCGAATTGACTAGTATTATTCCGAAATGACTATTACAGTATTGTTCCAAATCGTATTGGATTCAGCTCGAATTTGCACATATCTAATTACGAGTTAATTACAGTTACATGGTGCAACGCTGAAAAGATTGCTGCAATATAGTTGAACAGCGAGTTCTGCAGTGATTTCACCATTGCATGTTACTCTGCGTAATGCTTCGTGCAACGGCAAGTTTCGTGAAAAAATGCAACGTCAGATTTTTGAATGATTTTCTTTTCTTTCAGTGTATCGGATGCGTTTGGATATATCAAATTTATTCTACGAACTATTCAGTCAAAGGAGTTATTTCACAGTCTTAATATTACTCCTACTGGATGTTGGGAATATCTTCTGTGGATGGATCAGGTAAGATCTGTATTAGTAATATAAAACAAATAAAGAAACTCCAATTAGAGGCTGTGGGATATATCAATTCAATGAATTTTTTTTAGCTCAGTGGGTGTTTATATGGCGAGGGCTGGATTCAACTTCGCATTTACACTCCGTTGGAATTTTTCAACCCTTCAAGGAGGGCTAGTTCTTCATGTTCATGCGTACAGTAATTTTTTCTATCCCTGTTTGGCCAGTCCTCGTGCATGAGCGTCCTTTACATGCATGGAAAACGTCTAGCCCTTCTAGAAGGACCAACGTTTGAGCGCCATTTATATGGAAAATGTCCTGCTATTCTACAACATAATATGACTCAGTGATGACAGAAGATGTTCTATATTGGAGGAGCTAATTTGTCAAGTGATCTCTATATATAATTATACTAGAAATACATGAATGCAACAACCCCTCGCCCGCTTTTACATTCTTTTTTAAAACACCCACCCACCCCCTGATTAAAATATGCACTCCTAATATACAGCCAATACAAAAACAAACAGATATAAAAACAAATGATGTTAAATCCTTGGGATATTAAATTATACAATTTATGGATAGGTCGATAGGATGAGAAAACTGATTTAAATCATTTAATGAAAGTTGAACATATCAAAGCAAAATTTAGATTTCATTATTAAATTCTGGTTGTAAATAATATATTGTTTTTAGGAGGTTTCAAAATGGATTAATTTTAGCAAGCCTTTAAATGGCTTCTCTATGCATGTACATTTTGCAAAGGCAGTATTAAAAGTAATTAACAGCTCAGAAAATTACATTTATATTAGAGTCTGAGATAAAAACAATTCAGTAGAATCGGATTCCAGAAAGAAGAATTCAAAAAGACAACGTTTCAGTCGAAACACAGCCAAGGAAAACCAACAAAGCCCATGAGTATTTTTAATAATAAAAAGTGCATGCACGTCCACCACGGTTAATATAAGCCTTAAAAGTAGTGTTTTAAGATAGCTTTAGTTAAGCTGACTTATGGTTTGGATGAGCAAAGGGAAAGCACGAAAACGTGAAGCTGAATATTGTTTAGGTTAAGCGAAAACTTGAAAACAACAAGAATCCTACCGTTAACCACTTTAAGATGATTTGACCATGGACTCACGGAGTGTCTTCAAACCAGAGCTACATACACTGCAGATCGAGTTTTTGTTTACCATACGGCGTTTGGTCTCTTCAAGTTCTCTGGTTTCTCTTCAAGATATATTAAACGGGTTGTTTGTATCCTTTTCTTCGTGCTCCATTTCATTTCGTTTCGTTTAAATAAACGAAAGCAAAACACTATTTGTTTGAGAGTTTATAGTTTTCTTCGTCGCTAGTCACCAGTGTCCAACTATTCTTACCGCGTGACACGTTGCCATACATATATATATATATATATATATATATTATATATATATATATATATATATAGTATATATATATAAACTATTTCCAGATTTCGTCTCCCTCGCTTTTTCTCCACGCGTGTAAAGTGGACTACACGCATGTCGAGATTAGCACCCTCACCGGGCTCCGGGCCTTCGGCCCTACGCCCGGGCTCGGGGACAATACCCTTGTTGCTATGCGTGTTTTCATTGGTTGTTGGCCATGATCTATTAGAGGACAGACACATGGACACGTCAGATCACGTCAGCTGACTTGCTTTTTTCCTTCTTCATGCCCCAAAATCCGGCAAGAGTTCCGATAAAAAAAATTTGTATTGTATAAAACAAATAGATTGCATTTTTTGTTGTCTGTTCAGTTATAGATGCACAGAAGACGTAACAACGTGGTAAGAACATCATGGACCCACTCGACTGCGTCTCGTGTGCCACGTTTTTGTTCTTACCACGTTGTGACGTCATCTGTGCATCTATAACTGAACAGACTACGGCAAAATATAATCTATTTGTTAACTGGAGTGATATATTTGTGGCAATCTTGTTCCCAGAGCCCGCGATCTTGTTATAGTGCCAGTCAAAAGACCGCGTAGGAGACTGGAACTATACGTACTTTAGGCCTACATGTCCGCCATGTTTGACTTCAATCTTTGTCCGGTCAATGACCAACAGATATCACTCCAGTTATGTATAGAGCTCACTGTTCTACACGCACAAAAACGCGTGCAAGTTGTTACAAAGCTGTTTCAACAAGCTTGAATTACCAGGATGCATTTGCACTGATTGTTCAGTCTGTAACAAGTTGTTGACAAAGTGTAACAAGGTTGATGACTAACGGACTTTTATAATAACTTGTTACTACTCTGCATTTAACAAGTTGCTATAAGGTTGACAACAACCAGCTTGTATCGGCTTGAAAGTCACAACTTCTTAACAATTTGTTAACATGCAGGCTTGTTGCGAACACATGCTGTTAACAAGCTGTGAGACTTTTACGCGTGTAGGCGAGATCTCCGGTGCTCAATGGCGAGACCCGTCTCGCCTAGGAGGGCTGGCCTTCTCATATAAACGAAAACAAACTTTACAACGGATTTGACTAACGAGCGGGATCTTTGTGTGCATGGCTCGTTTTCTTTTTAAACATTTCTTTATAAGCCGCCTCTTAGTGCCATCTTGTTGATTTTTATTTTTTCTTACGTCAGGCAAATCATGGCGGGGTTAGAGGTACATTACCAGCAGATGATGATGATTCTCAAGATGATGATAACGAACATAGTGATGGATCAGATGTCGAAGAAATTAACGAAGAGAAGAAAAGCGGAGAGGTACTGAGTTCGCTGATAAACGTATTTGACGAAGCCTGCAAGTCCGAAGCTTTGGAATTTGTTGGGATTAGCTGTAAATTTTGACAAAACTTTTGTAATGTTTTTTTCTGGGTTGTTGTTTTTTTGGGTTTTTTTGCTGTACAAGCTGTCGTAAGTTAAACTCGAAAAAAACTTTACCAACTTCAAGCTGAAAACACTACTAACATAGAAAACCATTGTAATGTTAGATCTTGATTTCCATATTTACGATTTCCTCACTAACTAATTTCCCCCCCTTTTTTAGCCGCAAGTTGAAATGAATTGGAATATTTGTAAATATTTACCTTTGTCTGCCTCCTGCCAAAACTTCTTCCAAGTGAGTTGTTTTTTTTGTTTGTTTTTACCTTTTGTTTTAATTTTGGTGCCTCGTTTGCAATAATTTAAAAGTCAATTTTTTAATGCCTCATTTGCAATCATTTGAAAGTCAATTTTGGTTTGTTTGTCCGCATTCTGTGCTATAAATAGCAGCTCGACGGTACGCTATTCATTTCAGACTATACATCATGCCGGGTTAGGTCCTCTATGGTTACGCAGATTATTGCTAACTCTTAGGAGTTGGTCGATGTCCTCGAGATTCCTAAATAGAACATATTCTCAATAATTTCATTTTGAGATTTGAGTCAATTTGTACTCGTTCATTTTTGCGAGACCGGCCAAAAGGTCAAGCCTAGATGGCCGCCTTTGCACGCCTGTTTCAGTTCCCTACATGCATATACGTCACAAAATACGTATAATCAAGCCTGACTTCGCGATTTTTCTCCTCATTTTTTGCGACCCCTATTTTGATGGTTTTGAAGAGACTGCATGTTTAACCCTTTCACCGCCAGACCTTTTCGCTTGACGAGTAAAATCGTCTGACGAGTAAAATACTAAAGGGCCACCACGGCGGTGAAAGGGTTTAGGTGGATCCATACAGTTTCTTGAAAAGTGGAAAACACACGTGCTAGATCCAAAATCTTGTACATTGATTATTTGTTAAAAAAATGGAACTAATTGACTTGTATAGAACAGCATTTGAGAATCAGAAATTGTAACGAAAAAGTACCTAACTGTGGTTGCTATGGTATGCTACGTTTCAAAATGGCTGCTAATTTGCGTTTAAACTAGTTTAATCTGAAAACAACGTCGGTAACCCCCAATTTTTATTTTGTTAAAAGTTTTCTTCTAGTATGAGTGATTTAATCGTTAGGCCAATTTAAAAAAAAAAATCCTGTAGATCAAAAACAATTTTATTAAGAATAATCACTTTTTCTATTTGAAACATTTTTGGATCTACAGAATTTCTTTAAGTTTGGGTTTGTTACGTATTGCGTACGTGGTCTAGCCACTGAATTCTACACACACTGGAAAACTGACTCCACTTTGGAGGACTTTCAAACGTCAGTTCCAGGCCCCATATATGCGATTATATTGGGCGTCGGATCGGTCCTGCATGCGTAGACAGGTGGGAAAAACCGATGCGCATGCGCGAAACTAAAAATATAATTAGATTCAAAATGGGGGGAGACAACATCGCCAAATAACGTTGAAAAAAGAAGGCATTTTTAGCAACAAATGTCAGTTAATCAAAGGTTGTTTTTAGATTGATCACGAAGCTGCTGTCCTTATCTAAAGGTAGAATATGTTTCCACAGCAACAAATAAAGTATATTAAGCGTATACGATGTCTTGTTTAAGCACGGTGTTTCAGAGTTCGATATTTGCAGAGCTCCAGGTAGGCTTGCATAAATGCGAAAAATAAGAACATGTTTTATTTTTTAAGGTTTTATTCTACGCAAAAACGTTCTCCATAGTAAGGGTCAAAGGATATCTAGGGTGAAAAGAAATCGGCGAGGGTGAACTTTTTTTATTCCCAAAATAAAATTGTATTGATGTATCGAATTTGCCTGGAGCTTAGTCGAATGCGTACAAATAAACGTTACGAAGTCATAACTAATAATGTAAGGCAATTATGCATTTGAAATGTCTGTCTCTACGGCTCTCACAGTAACAATTTAGTTCACACTATAAAATGTTTATTTCACTGATTTTGACCGTGTAACAGATATATTAGTTCACGTGTAAGCTTATTTCTTTTTATCCAGCTTTTTTATTTACCGACTACCAGCCTATGCAATCGATGACAATCGATAATCGGAAAGACAATCGATGAATCGATATCAATCGATAGCAATTATCTAATTGATATTGATTGGTATTTGCGAATCGATAATCAATCTATATAGTCACAAAAATCGGTCCATTTGCCATTTGAAGCTTGTGATCGTGTTTGTCGAGGTGCAGGAGGCTTGAAAAACCATTCACGTACCCATAGAAAAGTTTCATAACGTAATCGAATAAAGATTAGTCAAAAGATCGCGTAAAACTTTAATACACTCTGTAGAATGTTGTTTGTGAAATAGACATTTTAATACTTGTCAACTCATTTGCAAAGGATTTGCAAACTTTGTGCTCAGGGCAGCAAATTTCATGTCTGCCCAAGCGCATTCAAGGAAAAGTTTTGACAAATCAGCGGTTTTACCCACCTGTCGCACGCGTATCACTATTTTTGACAGTTTAATTTAGCTGCTGACTCCATGTAAAACACTGCCCCCCCCCCCCCCCCATCCTGTGTGGAACTACAAATTTGGATATTCTTGTGGCTGTGTTAAGTCGTTGAAACAGCATGAAACACGATTTGTCTTTTTATGACCTCGAAAGGATCAAGATGACCACGTAAGGACCTGGAATTAACGTCTGAAAAGGGTACATGTAACTTCATGTCCAAAATTAGTCTTTCCCATCAATCCCATGCTAACAACAAATATAGACGTAATCGACTTGGGCAAGTCTAGTCCAAAATAAGCCAGGAAAGCAAACTCTAACCCTAATCTAGGAAATTGTGTTTATAGGTAAGAGAACATAAAAATATGAGAGGGGATGTATAAATATATAATGGTATACTTCTATCCTAATTCCTCTTAAGTTATTTTTTGATCTCACGAATTTGTAGATATTTATATCACATATATACTAACAAGCGTTTTAAAGAATATACAGTATAACTGATTTTTGTTCAAAAGAAGTCTTGACTGCCTTTAATTCTAGAGTAAAACATTTAATGAAACGTCCTTGTAATACAATTCTTCAGTTCTTCTACAAGATGTTCTTCACCAAGATGTTCTTCACTCTTCAAAAACTCATTAATAATTCATACCATGTCCGTGGTTTTATACCTGATAAAACTTCTTGACGTCAGAAAGAATACTAATGTACATACAATTTTATATAAAGAATACTAATGAACATACAATTTTATATAAAGAATACTAATGAACATACAATTTTATATAAAGAATACTAATGAACATACAATTTTATATAAAGAATACTAATGAACATACAATTTTATATAAAGAATACTAATGAACATACAATTTTATATAAAGAATACTAATGAACATAAAATCCAATAACGAATCGTTTTTGAAGCCATTGAAAACACTCGCATCACGTGTTTTTATCAGAAAACACTCCTGCTCGTGTTTTAAATATTACTTCAAAGACTTTTCCCGCCATTTTTTTTTACTGAAAAAGAATGTGTAGCCTCATGCAAAACCCACGATAGGTGTGTCTAAAAATAAGGCCCGGTTCAAACGTCGCGCTTATCATGTGCCGAACCTAATTCGAAGTGTTAGGCACATGATGAGTTCGACGTTTGAATCAATTAAGTTCGACGATTTTAATTAAGTTTGACGCCCACATTAAGTTCGACCGAGGTGGTCGTGCTTAGGTCGAACTTAATGTATTAAGTTCGACTTGGCGCGACGTCGATTCAAACGTCGAACTTATCATGTGCCGAACCTAATGCAATTCACGAAAAAACGTGTTTGTCTATAGTTTATCTCGCTGTAATGCGAGGTGAAAACATGAAACTTAATACGCACGGCGGTCTTTTCGAGTAAATATGGACGCGAGAAGAGATCATTACTGTTTGTATCGTAAGTGCATAAGAGCCGGAACTATTGAACTAGACCCATTACTATACAATGCCGCTCTTACCTTTATGCTCTCTTGATATAAGACATGGACTTATAACCCTGAAAAAACTCTTATATCCGCCATGTTTTGGTTTAATTTTTCATTTGCACTCCAGAGTATAGCCGCCGTTGTAATTGAATTTAGGCCTTTCTCCCGCGTCCTTGCACCTGAACGTTATTTCGCAATCTTTATATATACTTTATAAACATTTTATTATGCATCGGCTTTGGGCTGAAGAATTTATTAGCCATGACTATTTAACAATTAGATTATGAGCTCGAAATTACTATGAGTGAATAGTTGACGAGAGAGGAGCTCGAGTCAACCAACTATCATCTCATAGAAATTGAGAGAGAATAATCTAATTGTTTTAGTAGAAACTAACTTGTGTACCTTAGTTTTTCCGGATTGTTTCAGAAAACGTAGCATATCATGCTGTCATTGGACATTTATAAAAGATTAGAGAATGTATTTTAAACTGCTTACAGATTCCTTGTTATTTTACAGATTGTAATTGCTGGTCATATTCATGCTATATATAATCATCTCGTGGAAGAAAGAAGGCATATTGAACCTGGTTCAACTCCGATAAGAAAAAGAACCGGATCTTCTCAGTCGCAGGTAATGGACGTGGTGTAAGTGTTTTGAAAACACTGACGTGAAGCATGGGTGGCGTGTGCTGTTATTGCGATGCCTTTTACCACTGAGAACCTTAGTTAAGGTGGCTCCCTAGGGTTTTTATATAATGTATAACAGCCATAACTATGTTCGACCAAAATGCTTATGGAAGCCCAGTTTCCTTCCCTTGTGACTTATGTTCATGAAACTTTCCAATAAGATTAGTAACATCCTCGCAATTGATTTTTCGCTGTTAGCTACCTTATGAAAATTGTTGCCATGGCAACAACGAGTCTGAAAGATAAAGGATTTTTTCGTATTCATCTTTTTTCTGCCATTTTTCGACTTTTCTTCGGTGAAATTTTTTCAAACTTCGCAGTCTTATGGGAATTGCTTCGAGTGCTTTTAGTGCCAAATAAATGTAGGGTTGTTCGGATGGTTTTCTCAATATCACCAAATATAATGTTTTTTAGCAAAATTTGTTCCATAGAATATTTTGAAAAAAGAGAATTACAAAGGAAAAAGCTTCCTCTTGAACTGTGGAAACTTTTTAAAAATTTCACCGAAGGAAACGCGAAACATATGCATTCATTTTGGAGGTTTTTTATGGGTGCTGACGTCATAAAGTTTCCCGATTATCAGTAATTTTCCCGCCAAATTAGCAACCAGCTCGCGCGCGGTCATAAAACCCTAGGGAGCCACCTTAAACCAGGTTAGACGGGTGGGTGAGCTTGTGAGCCAGTAGAGTTGGTTCTTTCCTGTCCTTCGATGGATTTTTCTCTGGGATTTCCTTCATTCGGCTCGCTAAATTAAGTTTAATGTTAGTCAAACGCTTCTAGCACGAGCTCCTGTATGGCTCGGAAGATTGCATGGGCAACAACCTGCTTCGGGTATCGACGTTTTAACGGCAAAGTTTTTAGCGTTTCCTAACCGTTTTTGCGTTTATACTGGGGGACCGCAAACTAGTTTTGCATTAACGTGCATTGGAAAGTGTCGAAATATTTTTATAAAACTACCTATTTGTACAATGAAGAAGTTACCAACGAAAAAAAACTTATCGTTCATGGAGATAATTTTTATAAAACTATCAGACATCATTGTGTATTTGTGCTAATCTAAACCTTTTATGAACGTTTCAAGAGAATGGCTGACTCCTCAGCGACGCCAAGTCTGGTTTCTTTTACTCAAAAACGAATTGAACAAGACCTAACTCAGCAGCTTTTTACGTAAGTATGCATTCCTTATAACTTGTAAACCTAGGTTCTGAAAGACACCATCAACATCTTATGTCAATTCAGGAGCTGCTGAAATTTATTGCACATGTTTTTTACACGTTGCTTGGAGCCCGCGTATAACGTCGTGAAGTCATGATCTGACTACATCACTGGCGTTTGTTGACTTCATTTTAACAGTCGTTCAGAAAGGAAACATTAGTTAAGTTTCTTATCTTTTTGTTGACATGGACTACAAAGGATTGGCATCCAACTTAGTAACCAGTCCCTATAGTCATTAATTAGATTGATCGCCTAGTTTTTATGCTAACCCGACCCCCTAGCGGGTTTACGTACTACTTGAAAAATCATTAATAATTCATGAAGGGAAAAAACCCAACAGAAATCTATTTTGATAGTGTCTTTATATGTCATAAAGCGGACTTGCTTGTCGTTTTCGATGAATCTCTTGCTGGATTTTACGGCACACACAAGGTCAATCAGCTTTAATATTTTACGTCAATGAACTTACGAAATGGTTCGTGTTTGAAGCCGTTTAATAAAGTTCATATTTTATTACTCGGGCTACCTGTGGTGGGTCACGATTGCCGTATAGCATCTTAAACAAGAGGCTGAACATAATAACATGGCGTATGAAAAATATATATTCGTACATGTATTGATATTCTAGCGTAGAACGGCGATCTCTTTTCTTCAAAAACACTTAGCCATATTTACAGCCGTATATAAAGAGGGTTTTTTGGCGAATGTTTAGCGCCAAATGAGTGCTGGCTGATTAACCAAGAAATTCGTCAGATAGCCCCTTTCACATGATTTGCATTGTTTTAACGCCAACACATTTTAATTTTTTTATTTTTACAGTATAACTCAGAAGATCCAACAAGTGTTATCGGGCGATAGACATTCACGAGTTGATCCAAGCTCTGAATTTCCTCTCCTTCCTGGTTCTCACTTACCTCTCAATAATCCATCCTTGGAATTTGTGAAGTATGTTTGTAAGGTAATGGACCTTTCATAAATCCAAGTTGTTCATGACAATAGTCAGGTCCGGATTTACCAATTTTGGGCCTACAGGCTAAGTGTGATGATACATTTCTAGGGGGGTCAGGGGGCATGGCCCCCCAGAATTTTTGGAATTTTAGGTCTCTGAAACAGCATTTCCCGCATTTTGAGGACACTTTTGAGCAAAATATTAAAGTCTGAAATCCCATTTTTTAACAGAGTTTCTCGTAATTTTTAAGAAATATTTCTATATAGTAGAATAATTAATTATTCATTGTACAATTAATTATACATATTTTAATTAACAAAGTCGAAAACTAATTGGGGAAATTTTGAAATAGTGTCTAAATTATTTTTTTTTCGTCCCAAAGCGTGGGCCGTCCAAATTGTGGGCCTACAGGCTATAGCCTGGTAAGCCTATCGGTAAATACTGACCTGACAATAGTGTACTACATTATATTAAAAAAATGCGAAATTAATTTTGAAACTTTTTATATACTAGGCTTTATCATTGGATTCCAGTACGCAAAATCAAGTGAACAAGCTGAGGTACAGTTCAAGTGTTTTTTAATTGTTAGGCCCGGGTTGTTCAATATCTCTTAAATAATGCAATAAGCCAGTTCGTAATCTCGACTGCGTATCAAAATGACGCGCAAGAAAACGTATTTCAATTCATAACGTCAGGCTGGGAAAATCAGTATAACGATTTGCAAATGTAAATGAAATGCAAATGAACCTGCAGCGTTAGCCTGATGTTATGGATTAGAATAAGTTTTATCCCGAGTCAGAACGCGTCATTTTTATGCGCAGTCGAGATTACGAACTGCCTTATTCAAATTTCGAGTTTAAATGTGTTGTCATGGCAACGTAATCGGTGATGATTATGACGTCACATAGAAATATGACTTCATAGCTTAGTAATATTTTTAGCGGTTTTATTAGGTCTTTTTGAGTATTAAAGAAATCAAATGCACCAAAGATCATGTTTCAATTTTTTTTTACTTTAACTTTTTCATTCTTTTGCATCCCTATTTCCAATGTATTTCTTTTTTGCAGCCAATATAGCCAATTGAATTTGAAAACATCTTGCCAAGTTTCAAAGTTATAGTTGTAAAGGTTATTAAGATATAAGCATTGGAAATCAGTGCGGGTACTTTTGTTCCCCCAATCTGGTTAGGATTAATAGAATCCTGGTAAAAATTTAAAAAATGAGGGGGGGGGGGGGGGGGGGGATAACTCAATATGTTAGGCACAACAACATGGAGAGTCAGAAATGAAATATGATTACAGGAGAAAATGGTAAAAAGGCATATTGGCACACTACGTGGTCTAGCGCCACCTTGGCCATATTAAGTTTTCGTAGGTTGCGTTTAATAAATTTAAAGGATGATATCATTTCAGAAGTGTTATCACAAGTGTTACTTACTTTGCAGTTGCAGACTAGATTCCAGACTATTTTTCTACTTTGAATTCCAGTGTCAAACTGACGACATTCAAACACCTACTTTTTTATCCAAAGCCACATGTCAGGTTCATTATAATTGTATGTCTGTTGTTTTGAATGTAAAAATCCAATAAAAAGTTCGATTTTTAGATCACACTTTCGTCGTACAAATTACTATTACCTGTACTCTTATTTTTCTCGCACGTAAAAGTGGTGCTGGCAGTAGAAGCAATATATAGTTTAAGCTATATGCATAGCTTTGGGTATGATGGGTTTTTCGCAACTTTTTACCGGGCGTTGTTGTTATTTGGCAACTTAGTAATGTTACTCTAACGCCGGACGATTTTACTCTTTATACTTTTTCTTGCAGACGCGACCTTCTTAAACTGATTGGTGTTGGCGAATTTTCAGTTGAGGCAACATTTCGTGATCCTTGTTTATCGTTCGTTCTTCCTGAGGTACGAGTTTTCTCTCGTTTGCATGGAACTAAAATTGTGCGACCGAGTTTCATTTGAAATTCAAACTTAATAATTTTTTTATTATTCGTTCTAGGTAATTTGTTCTTATTGTAATGGTTGTCGTGATATAGACCTCTGTCGAGATTCTTACATTGTGTTTCCCGAAGGAAACAGAAGGTAAGTTTTTCCTGTCCTAATTTTTTTATACCGTCATGTCTTTCGTGGGGGAAACTAAGATGATCGACGAACAAAAGTTTGTCTGTTTCCTCAGACTACACGAGGATTTGTCGATGACTTTTTGGGGATGATATTGCATGTTCAACGATACTTGATAAACTGTATACTGTATTGTGTATATTATTTCAAGACGAGGTCTAGTTGAGTAAACTCCCAAATGGCATATCCATCCATGGTACTTGCAGTCCGTTATCCTGCTTCTACATGCAATAAAAGCTAATTTTAGCAACATTTTGTTATGTTATGTTTTGTTTGTTTCAATTGAAAATAGACTTTTTGTCTTTGTAGTCTTGCATTACAATGTCCTTACTGTCAGAACGAATATGATATGGAAGCCATTGAACAACTGCTGATTAATACAGCTCAACAAAAATCCATGGCATTCGTCTTGCAAGATGTTTCTTGTGCAAAGTGTCGCGGGGTAAGTATATTTTTGTACTACACTCTTTACCACAAAACTGTGGAAGCCAAATTAATATAACCCATCAACAATTTAATTCAAATTCAAAATCATTATTTAACCCTTTACCGGGCATATTACCAGGAGGTCTCCACTTGACAAGTAAAATCGTCTGGCGTTAGCCATAGTAAAAGTAATAAGTTGCCAAATGGCAACCATGCCCGGTAAAGGGTTAAGAGGAGAATTTTTTCTACGTAGCGTAACATACGTTCAAAATTGATGTTTAGTAATCGTATCTACATTAATTCATAATTATGAATAATGCACATCTTTTGCTGATATATTTCTCAACCTCCAAATGCATTTAAAAGGTATGTTGAATGTACAAGCTAGACAAAATGCTAAGAAAAGGTTTTAAGGTGGAACCAAAACGAAAATGTTTGAACGTGAGACCATTTCGCTTTGGTTATTGTAAATATGGCGGATTCAACACTTGTGTATCATACCGACATTCATAATTATGGAATTTTGTTTCTCAATCCGCCCCAAGTGCAGTTAAAAAGTATGTTGACTAAATAAGTTTGACAACAAAGCCAAAATAAAGAGGTTTTGAGTGAAGAACCAAAACATGATTCAAGATTCAAGTTTTTTTTCACACTATTTACATACAAAGTTTGTATAAATAAGTCAGAGTTAGACACAATTAATGCAGTGATTCAAAGTAGCAAAAGCTTTCGCGTTAATCACTGCCTATATTTACGTATTAATAAGCTTAGGGATCAGCAGAGGAAGAAATAAAATCATATTGTTATTAGGTAATAATAAATACATAGTTCAATTGTATAATATGAAAATGAAATTCAAATTAATTTTGTTGACTTAGTAAATACTTTTTATATTGAACTTTGAAGTTATTAGCAGAAAGGGTTTTTAAATAATCATTGGGAATATTTTTCCAAACGAAAATTGTTTTGAGCACTTTTCAACAAAAAAATTAATACGTGACATATAAAAAAATCTGCTTTTAAACATAACCAAATACCACAATACCGTGCGGGAACTGTTGCTGAAGTTGCTACTCGCTGTCTGTCGACAAATAGTGTAGAGAAGCGTATATAGCCACTCAGATCGCAGTATTTGTAATTTAAAACTGGTACGTTTCAATTAATAAGTGGCTTGGAGTGTTTGACATGTCATTTACCAATTTTATCCCTAGACTTCAAACGTCGAAATTATCATGCATAGCATCTAATAAAAATGAGCTTGAACAAAAAATTTTACTAATGGTAAAAATGTTGACTTTTGCTATGGGATCAATAGTTATTATATATAATTATTATTTATTAGGTGAAAGATACCAACATGGCTTCGTACTGTCGCTGTGCTGGAGAATTTGTTAATTCTATTCAAAGAGAAACTTTCCGAGAGAAAATGAAGACATTTCAAAATATTGCCAGGTTTGTAAAATAACAGCTTAGGGAATCTTATTTATACTTCTGTATGATGCATTCTGCTTTATTTACCAGACGTGTACGGGAATGTATTTGTAGTGTAGCGATTCTTAAATCGTTACCAAATTACTTATTCATGTAGTTCATTCAATATTTACAACAACTCTTTTGCTTAAAGTGTCTGTGAAGTAAAAAATTCGTTGGCATTTTTATTGATTTAATGCACAGAGAAACATGATCACCGTTAGGATATTAACTATTAACTTTTGCTATGGCTAGTTCGTCTTTGGAGGAAAAATTGGCGTTTCGGTAACAATGCCTTGACGTACGCAAATAGGCAACTATACATAAGAACAGGAGCGCACATTAAGGGGTGTGTGACCCCCCCCCCCCCCCAACAATTGAGAGTCGGTTGAAAAAGTCGGTCCCGAATTGTCGATCCGACTACCTTTTCGGTCCGTCTTGACCGTCCGGTGTGATGGTTTTGGGAACTTGATCATGAGAAAATGAGTTTAAGGAGAGATGGTCGTTAACTTATCAAATAGACTGATCCAGAGTATCCAACCATTCCAATTTCCTCAGGTATTTACACTGTATCTGATTTTGCTTCAAAATCGCGACCTCGATCGCGACAATGAAGAAAAATCCCGATTTTATAGATCTGGTCTTCAATCGGGATTTTTCGTATCCCAATAGAGGTCTGTTTCCATATACCTGGGAAAGTACTTGTTTTAGGGCTGTACTCCATAGTGTTGGCTCACAGAAATTCAAAATAACTTTGACATAGTTTTAAAATATTTAATTTTAAACCTAATTCGTCCGCGTTGATTCATACGAGCATGATAAATTTAATTTGAGTAGGTATAGTGTGGGATTTCTCGAGCTTTAACTCGGTACGCTACCTCCTCCGCAGATGTTTTTAATTTATTTGTACCCCTTATGAAAGAAAGAAGCTGGGAAATTAATGCCTGTGGAGGAGGTAGCTCGGTAAATATGTCAGTTTTCATTTTTTATGGAAAAAAAGCGTAAAATGACAATCAATTTACCGTGCCTTTTTGGCCGAAATATTCGCCTGAGCGTGCTGGAAATGGTGTTTCAGGGCATCCAAATTTCAAAATTTTCTTGAGGGGCATGCCCCCAAACCCCTCTAGATAGATCCTGATCTGGGAAGGTGCATAACTTCGACACTACTGATAAAAAAGTCGGTCCCAGAACGAAAAGCACCCCCCCCCCCCCTCAAAAAAAAATGTTTCGAATGTGCGCCCCTGCATAAGAACAATGGATTTCACGGCATTAATGTCCCTTTGCGTACGTCAGAAGGCTTGTTGCTAAGAAGCTCAAATTTCTCCAAGAACAACCTTCCATAGGAAACCTTGAGAGTTCATAGCTCCAAAACCATATACGCCAGATTCTCCTAACATTTTCAGTGAGTATACCATGCTCCTTTGTTCATTAAATCAATAAAAATGCCAATGAATTTTTCACTTCGTAGACACTTTAAGTCGCACCAACTTTTGCTTTTGGTCGCTCTAGGTACTACAAATTCAAGCAATTGATGGAAATTATTGAGTGGATACTTGAAATGAATTAAATTGGTTGGTGAGTTCTGGTAAACACTAAACAACAACATGTTCGATCAGAAGTATAAACTAAACTTTGTTTACATGCATGACACATATTTTAGAATATGAACTAACTTGCCTTTTTAGCAACGACAAAAATAGATATTCTCACAAGTCACAACTATGCTTATTTAACGAGAAGCGAAAAAGTTTTATTCCTTAAGGCTGGCCTATAGTTAATATAGTTAGAGATATCGATAATTGGACTATTTTGTATTAATTTAACTGTTATAAATATATTGTAATTGATTACTTTTTATAATTAAGCTGTTTAATATGTTAAATACAACTCTACTACATTATCCTGTTATCTATGTGAATTAATTGCTTTTGTTTTGATTTTGGGGAACGCTTTTTGGAAAGAGCTTTTGAAAGAGCTTTTTGAAAAGAGCTTTCTGAACAGTGCTTTTGCGTTTGGTATTGTTGAATTTTCATAAGAAACTTTTGGATTTTGATATTCGATATTTTGATTTCTCTGTCAATGCGGCCATGCACTAATTGTTGGGTATTTTAATTTTTGCGGCATTCTTAGAAGGTACACCAAATGCGTTGTTTCTGCGTTTCGGACGTCGTCCGTTGTATTAATGCTGCATGTCCGCAATATTCTGGTTATGCTTGTTTGTGGCAATCACGTGATAAACGAATAAGTTAAAGAAAGTAACGAAAATATGCCCAAATGTCGCCATTTTGTTTGCTTATGCATGCATGCGGTCGAAAAACAGGTAATCAGTTCAATGCCCAATATGCACCAATTATGGGTTGGGATTATGGTTTGTATTGGGGTCACATCAAGTACCAGTGACTTATTTTGGGCATGAACTTATAACCGAAAAATAATACGTTTACTTCCTAAAAACTGTACTCAAAACGACCGTTTGGTACAGTTGTTTGCCATGATAAGTACATGTATATAGGTTGTTTCTGTCTATCGGAGAAATTGTGTTCACATGCACTGACCAATAGTTCGGCCATGTGGTTTTTACGTGAGAACGAGCGTATAAATGACATTCTAGATCATTCGGTCATAGATTAATGGTTTTTAGAATCAACCAACTGGTGGTCTATTACAAATTCGGCTTTCTGATTGGCTGAGCTACTAGTGGTCTATTGGTGATAGACCACTAGTAGCGTTATCCAATGACAAACCTTCTTATAACTGGAATATTCCTATCCTGACCAATCAGAAGCCACGACATATTCACGCTGCGAGCAAAACCTGGAAACTAGGCCAAACATGGCGTTCGCTAAAATTTATATACGAGTGATGAAATCATGAAAACATTGGCCCAAAAGTAATGGAAAATTGTTCAGTTTGACATTTTCGAATAAGAAAAGGAATTCGCTTATGCCTATGGAGTATATCTACACCAAATTTCGGTCTCGTTGTCTAATTGTAAATTATTCTGTGATTCGGTGTTGAGAGTGAAAATAATAATTAAGGTTATCGTAATTGGAATACGCTATGGAGAGAACAAGTATCAATATTTCTTTGTTGACAAAGATAAGCTTTCTGATTGGCATTTTGGCGAGGAAAACGGCGCCTGAGTTAAACAGTGATAAACTGATCATGAATAGACTGCAAAAGATCACAACATGTACATACCTGTACATGCATGTATGTAGTACATCTTATATGTATCTCTTATGAGAAGCAGTGGCGTAAGCCAGGGTCTTGGGTTTGGGAGGCCAAGAGCCTCAGTCTCCAAGGGGGGTCCGGGGGCCATGCTCCCCCGGAAAATTTTGGATTTCTAGAGTCTCTAAAACACTATTTCCTGCATTTTGAGGCAAGTATTTAAAAGTAATCTGAAAGCCATAAACTACATAATTTTGTTGAAATCAAACCAGAACATAGAATGATACACTTATATAAATAAATATCTTTAGATTTATTTATAAACAAGTCGTAAATGTTAAAACACATTGGAGGCATTTTGTATTGACCTTTATAGTATTTTAATTTATAGCATATGCATGCCAATATATATATATATATATATATAACATCACTGTCTACTTACTTGGCCTTAAAACAACTGTAAACCCCTTCCCCTCTCTCTACCAGTTTCTCCACGGATTTAAACTTTTCATGAGAAACTTTTCATGAGTATGGTCTTGGAGACCATTGGGGGAGGGGGGGGGGGGGATCGCCCTGGCTACGATCGCCTTGGCTACGCCACTGATGGGAAGCACTTATGAAGCTTTCTTGTTCTCTGTCCATCCTTTGTTGCCGGCAAATTCTTGTGGTCTTCCATTGATTTTACATCCGCTTGCAGTAATCAACAAATATAATTTTGCCGAGCTTATGATAGAGTTGTGATTGATAATGTAAAAGGCCTTCTTTCGGTTTACGATAAAAATAGCGCCCGTCAAATTGCCATCATATATCCATCATTTATCCATTTCTTTACGGATCTTTTCAAAGAATAGAGTGTAGCTGCAAGTTCTGTCAGATGATTTCTGACCCACTGTCCGCACAATCGCACTTGAAAGACTCGCTTGTCGATCACGACCAAGAAATTATTTATGAGATGAGTCTGAAGAAAGCAGACAAACATCTATTTACCGCCGACCACACTACAGTGGTCAAGAAATGCAGGTGTTCAAAGAAAATTCTCAAACCCTAAATTTTTCGGGCAAAAATCTCTGCCCCCCCCCCAAAAAAAAGAAACATTCCCCCAAAAACTTTAAAAAACCCAGAATTGGCCGGTGCTACGTATGCAAATCAATTGTCTAAACAGGTCTCTACGTAACTTTTAGTCTATTTTTTGCTTACACATGCAACAATTAAAATTAATGCATATGCTGACGGTTGCTTAATTCCCGATTCTTACAAAATGCTGAATAAACAATTTATCCAGTTTAGATGGCTTATACAGTTTAGTGATATATAACTAATCGCTGACTGGAACAACAATGAATAGGCATAGCAAGGCTAAAAGTGTATCACAACACACCGCACAATCTGGCCTCCAGATTGTTTCAAAGACACTGGTGAGTGGATCAACCACAAGTTGGAATAGTAACAGCCTATCACCACACACCGTCTTTCAAATCGCGATTTCCCTCGCACAGATGGCGACAGAGAAAACATACAAAACAGCCAAACTGAAGGAAATAATTTTTGTCGTCTGTGCCTTACTTAATAGTAACGGTGGTGGAGAGCTTCGACTTCAACTCGACAACGACGCTGCCGACCAAAACATTGATGTCTGTGTCAGAATGATTGAACAGCGTGTCGTTGACATGGCTGGAATTACAAGGATGGCTTCTCATATAAAATTTAAAGTAAATCTTAAAGAAATTATTATATGTATTCGAAAAGCCAGTAAATTAATCTCGGTAAATTATAACTTGTATTTGCCAAGTACAAGCCAGGTGATGGCGGTACCAGCGACAGAGCCACTTCAAGAAATCAAAGACATAATCCAAAGGAACATTGTCGAAGAGGAGGGTTCGCTGATTGGATCACACCTGAAGCAGTTTGTAAAAGGCAAAAAGTCTGGACTAGTTGAGGATGTTGATGTTCAGCTTAAAAATATCAAAGCAAGTGCATCCAAGTGTGTCACGCTGGCCGACCGTATAACTGGAAAAAGCAACAAATTCACGTCTTACGTTTCTGCTTTTGCCAATTATCGTGGTGGGCCACATCTACTATGGAATAAACGATGCAGGAATAGTTGAAGGCGAAACTATTACCAAGAAAGAACAAGAAGAAGTTATAAAGAAAGTGACCAAGATTATTAACAAGATGGTGTGGCCACGGAAAGTTGGAAAGCATTCACAAAGAGGTATTTACCACTTTGTTCCTTTTATCATTATTTTTTATTTGCCGCTCGACAACACGCTTGTACTATATAGATCCTGTTTATATGACCTTAAAAATCATTAATAATTAATTCATGAGGAAAACACGAAGGAAATCAGTACCACGTTGGTGGTTTTATAGCTGATAAAACTCATTGACGTCAGAAAAAAATACTATTGGTCATATTATTTTATATAAAGATTACTATAATGAACATAATAACAAAAAAACAATAACGGAACGCTTTTTATAAGCTGCGCCCTTGTGGTTTTAAACCAAATAAAACACTGCTGTTTTTTAACCCTTCAAAGCCTGGAGCTTTCCCGTGGACGAGTTAAATCGTCTGGCGTTAGCCAGAGTAAAATAATAAAAGTTATTTTAAGGTCTCAAAGGGTTAAGTAAAGTGCCAATGCAACGAAAATTAAGTTCACTTGGTCTTATCCGAAAGGACTCTTAAAAAAATTAAGAATATTAATTTACAGCTCTTCCATATTTCACTTCGTTCTTGAGATATTGAGATTTGTTTGATTATATGCAAATTTAACCCCTTGACGTCATACGTGCGAAAAATACCCTTTGAATAAGTATAGAATATGTAATTTTCACCCTATGACGTCAATTTCTTTTTAATTTTTCTTTTGAATTATTTTCAAGTTCGTTTAATTGTCTTAGCTTTTGTATATTTTCAATAGAATTCAAAAGGCTTACGTCAAGTGCGGAAAATGACATACTCTACACTTATTAAAAAGGGTCTCTATCATTACAATTATTAAACAAAGTCATTTGAAACTTATCTTGTGCATCATATGTGTTTATAACAACACTAACATGCATACAATGTTTCAAGTGATTTCGTTCGATAATTGACAATATATGTATATTCTTTTTTAAGTCATTACGCACGTGTGACGTATATGGACGGTTAAATTTTCATATCAAAAAAATTTTCGTATCTTAATTAGAACGACATGAAGAGTTATAAACATCAATCTTTATAATCGCAGGACTACTTTCAAATAAGAAAGCTTATTTCTAACTCAATTTTATATTTCAGAAGCACTTACGTACTGATTCTGGTTTCTGCAGCGCTGCGATTCTTTTTAACGCGTTAGAAACTAGTTGTAATAAGCTCGCTATGTTACCAGCATGTGCTTGTGATGCTATTTTCTCATGAATAACAACCACTAAACACAGACTCAAAAGACTCCCTTCCCTTGCATTGACCACTGAAAGACCTATTTTGCTTGAACTGTAAATTTTCATTGAGTTGTAAAATAATATACATGTATTTCTACTTAGTTATATAATAGTCTATTTGTAAATAAAGTCGTAAATAAAGTAAAATAAATAATAAATATATGCGTAATAATTTTCCGCCACTGCATGACGTCAAATTCTCAGTTTTCGAATTTCTTTTGAATTCTCTTCAATTGTTATACATGAACGAAATTGAAAATAATTCAAAATGAAAATTGAAAACTTCGGAGGTTAGTTAATCAGTTAGAACATTTATTTAAACACGACATACGGTAGTATATGTATGGTAGCAAAATGCTGATGCATGCATGGTCGTGCATGTTTATTAAAAGGTCTATTAAAATTCGCTACTTTGTAAGAGTAGGAAATTAGAGAGAAAGAAAATTTATGGAATAAATTACAGGAGATAAAATGCGAGGATCAACAGAGATCTGTCTTTGTAACTAATCAAAAGCTTTTGTGAAACAGTTTTACTATCGCCCTAAAGTGGCCAATTTTAATATTTGCAACTTTGCTCCTTTTTTTTAGGTACACATTGGGATATCTTTTTCGAGCCAGTGCAAGGCACAAATGGCAATGCAGTACCATCCACCTTTGTTATCGTGATCTACGTTGCTTATTGCTCTGGCGGAGTGTTTACTGAAGAACCAGAGAGTTACCATCTTGTTGGAGGCGAAGTCCAAAAAATGAGTTTCCAAGATTGGTGGGAAAACTTTACTGGAGTTGGAAAGCACGCAAGATTGCTGTCTGTCCCATCGCGCGTTTCACGCCTTACCTGGAGTTCCAAGAGAAACAGAAGGGTTTTTGAAGAAGTAACTACAATGCTCATCCAACACCGAAACGATGAGAAGATGACAGACTATAACGCATTATGTGAAGTAGCGGTAAAACATTTTGCCGATAGTAATGCGGCCCTCGTTGTCACGACCGACAACGTTATCGTTGCAAGCAAAAGTTTTTATTTCGAAAAAGCCAAATCATTACTCGAACAATTTCCTGCGCTTTTAGCATCTTCTAAAGACAGTAGCATTTTTGAAGTAATAATGTTGCTGTTACAAGGTATGATCCA
This sequence comes from Paragorgia papillata, assembly GCA_035771165.1. Classification (NCBI taxonomy): domain Eukaryota; kingdom Metazoa; phylum Cnidaria; class Anthozoa; order Scleralcyonacea; family Coralliidae; genus Paragorgia; species Paragorgia papillata. Next base: position 8,695,720 of record JAWNZC010000014.1, read on the forward strand.
GAGAATGAAGGGTAATAATGAAATATGTTATGAAATAGTTCAACGTGGTTTGCAATTATCGCAACTAATTCCAGTTGAGTTATATACGATTTGGTTTTATTTTGAAGCAGCCATGAGCACAATATTGATTTTAGCGGAAGAAAACGACTTGCAGAAACATCGTTTCCTAAAGGATTCAGCACAAAATTACCTCGAGATGGCAGCAAGACACGGAAACTCGTTGGAAGACCTTTCATTGGAGATGTCTGAGATTCAGAGTAAGGTGCATATTTACAAAGCTTGGGTGTTTTTAGAATGCCCCATGACTGGTGACGAAATCCAACAGAAACGCCTGCCAAGCTATGAAGATATCGAAGCTGCAGCTAGAGAATTGTCATCTGTCGCTGAAAGTGTTTTGAAAGGATGTACCTTGACAAATTACCGAAAAATTCAATATCATTTAGCGGAATGTGATTTATTTCGCAGGCGTTCAGAAATACTAACAGAAAATTACAATCCCAATCTGAAGCAGGCTTTTCAATGTGGTTCAACAGCACGAGATGTTGCAAAAAGACATCATTTTGAAATTATGGTCGGCTATGCAAACAAACGCCTTGCTGATATAACGGAGAAACTTGTTCGTCACGCAATTCACTCGCGTGGGAAACACCCTTCCAGGAACTTGTTGGGCTTTGAATATTAAATTATATACATGCATGGTCATGGTTAATGCTATATTTCAAACAAATGACAAGGGGTATCCCCTGGAACGGTTTCCTCTTAGGGAATCGTGCCGGAAATTTTTCCTATAGTCCTTGAATAGTATGTCTTGAAAAATGTATTTGTCTTTGATAAACACCCGTATAAGGTAAAACGTGTAAAATGACGTGTAAAAACATAAAACTGGCACAGATTAAGCTTTAAAGGTCGAATGCAACGAATTTTTTGTGGTCATGGTTACAATTAAGGAAGATACATTAGCTTTTTCCTGTGATTTGTCTTTAGTTAGTAGTTATATTCACCTCTGTGGGACGATCTGTAAAATTGAGCATTCTAACTGGTTAGAAGCGACATTCCCAACATACCAATGTTTGAGTGTTGTCCGCTGTATTAAATCGTCGAAAGCTCTTTGGAAACGAAACTGTTTCAAGATTCTTTCAAAATTCACTGTCTTCAACTCGGTCTTCAAGACTCTGAAACGACACAATAAGGTGAACGATGGTGTAAATAAAGATTGCCTTTGCAACAGCGGCAACGAGGCAATTTACACTATATAAGAAATGACAGATCTAGTTCTAGAGATTCACTACCTGCCTTGAGCCCAAGGAGGTATTGAGTACAGCATCACTGACGTGCGTTTGCCAAATCAAGGGCTATATAGCACCCTCCAATATTTCTAACGTGGGGGCTAAGCCTTCTCCCATATCGCTGACGATACTGCTAAAAATAGCCTAAAATGCTGCGATTGTCAAAATACACTTTTCCATTCTATTGATGTATTAGGTAATTTTGGTGAAGGAAAATTTCGAGTGTAGAATTATAAGACCAAACCGGGACCAGATGCGAAAAATGCAATATCAAGGCCTTCCGGCTAGGAATTGAACCCGCCATCCTGCGATGCTAGTGCAGTAGTTTAAAATGCCAAATATTACTTGTAATATATTGATGAATTAGCCCCCTCCAATATAAAACATCTTCCGCCGCAACTATGCGAAATTAACCTAGTTAATACAAGCATCAAGAATTTCAGTTTCCGACCCAGTTATGATGCACTATGGGATAGAATCAAAGGTCAAGTGAGCACCAATTAAGTCCGTGCCATTGTTAACAAAGGATATTCATGAGCCACAACAATGGCACTGACTTAATTAATGCTCACTTGACCTCTGATTCTATCCCATAGTGCAATCCCATAGATTCTATCGCATAGTGCTCCTAAATATTTACAAGAACTTGTATGCCTTTATGAACCAACAAGAAAACTTCGATCGTCAGCAGATAAATGGCGTCTTACAGAACAACCATACAAACTTAAAACCTATGGATATCGGGCATTTTCGGTAGCTGGGCCAAAACTATGGAACACACTGCCAGTGGATATCAGATCTATAACTGACATTAATACTTTTAAATCCAAATTAAAGACTCACCTTTTTAAATTAGCTTACGACATATGACTTATAATTATAAGACGAATTTTATTATTAATATTTTTATTAGTTTTAAATAATACATAGATATAGGATTTGTAACGGATGAATTTTAACACCATATACATAAAAAATGTGTAAAATACTGTATACTTAATTTCACAATGTAAAGCGCATAGAACAGCAATGTATATGCGCTATAGAAATTTTATTATTATTATTATTATTATTATTATTATTATTATTATTATTATTATTATTATTATTATTATTATTATTATTATTATCATAATTGGGCCGGAAACTGAAATTCTTGATGCTTGTATTACTCGGGCTACCTATGGTAGGCGGAGTCTAAGGTTTCGGCTCGGGTTTTTTTTCCTTTCTGTTTTTTTGGGTGTCACGATTTTGCATTTTTGCACTTTTTACTTCCGCTACTATTCATACTTCCGGTGAGTTGTTAGCCGTGTGATGGAGTAAGTCCGTGAGGCATGTAAGCTCTTTGCTCCTTTAGCTTTTGGAGTTGGACAAAAAGTTGAAGAGTTTTGCCTTTTGATCAAGGTGTTCTTGCACATTGTTCGTAGATTTCGAAATAGACTGACCGACTTTGTAGTTTAACAGTGATCACATGTGGCTGACAACTGTCTTGATCGTAAATAGCCTAAATATTTCACCAATGAAGTATGCACCACATTCAGCCTTCGATCCATTCTCGTCCCCAGAGCCGCTCCCGTTGCTGGCGCGCGGAAAAGGCTCTGGGGGAATCCAAACCGTAACACCAAGATTCTTTGGTGTTCTTTCTAAAGCGCATGCGTTTAAGTTCGCGGTTTGATAAGTTGATAATTTTCCTTTCGTTTTCGATTCTGGCGGTTTGGCTGTCTCGTATTAACTCGTTTGACTTTGGAACAATTCTGATTGTGGTAGATTCCGTTCGAAGAAGGTCCTTGTCGAGTGTGGCTCATCGCCGCGTTTACTCGGCGGGGCAAAAGACATTAAAATTTACGAGTTCGCTTCAGAGCTTGGCCATAGAGTCGCGTCGGAATTTCTTCGTATTTACGGCCTCTTTTAGTGAAGGTAGTTCTCTTTAATTTGTTGCACCGTTCGTTTATATTTGACTTGTATATTTCAATGAGATTTGTCTGTGTCTTGTCAATGTCTGTCTTCTGTCTTTGAGTTTATTATTAAAGTGCCTAGGTCATGGTTGGGGACTTTACATATTTAGGATATTTGGAACTTTCTGAGAAGATTTGTAATATATCTTCCTCTTCTGAAATGTCATCTTCATGGACTTTTTAGCTGTGAAAGTTGACGGAAGTGACGTCAAAGGAGGAATCTGTAAAGTGTTTGTAAAATTTTATATAGACAAATTCCTCTTGACGTCACTTCCGTCAACTTTAACAGCAAAAAAGTCCATGAAGATGAAATTTTAGGAAAGGAAGATATATTACAAATCTTCTCAGAAGGTTTACATATCCTAAATATGTAAAATACCCAACAATTGCATAGGCACTTTAAAGAGAAACGGGTTGATTGCTTTCAAAAACGTTCGATTAAATTGTTCGGATTAGAACTATGATTAGAATTCTGCTTCGTTGTCAGTTTTCGTGTTCCAAATACTGTTTATTTATAAACATTCACTAAGCTCCGTTAATTAGGCCTTTGAATTTGAACAACCAATCAGATCGCGATGTATATGGATTTCCCCAGATCCCTTTTCATGAAAGGGCTCTGGGGACGAGAATGCCTTCGACTTGATCTTCCTCGGCCCATTCCCACCTTTGCTCGCGCGCTATAGAGCCTCTGCTGAGAAGACCTTCGCACCTTTGTAAGTAGCCCGAGTGAACGCCAGACCCAGGTGTCTTGTTTAATGATGTTTGACTTTCTTAATTCGTATCAAGAGCTAGAAACACTAAGGATCCGTAGCAGCCGCTGCATTAGTTTCTTCGTGTTATCCGTTATCGTGTATTAAGTTTCAAATGTAGATAGTCTGTTAATTGATGGGTTGCAATCGATCTCAATCCCCTGAAATTTAGAGGACAAAGACACATCGGCCATGTTGGTTGGTATTCTTAACCAACATGGCCGCTATGATGTTACGTGCAACCCAACAATTGACTGACTTTTTGATATTTTCACCCTAATTACCTAATAGCATTTAAATGCGTAAAAAATGTCTTTGTAAACCACTATACGGAATTATAGATAAATTATCGCACTACATTTGAAATTCCAAGCGCTCATTTGTTTTGTTATTCAAACCAATTCAAAACACTCAATGGACCACTTTCATAAAAACCACTACTTTAAATATTTTTATGTGTATCTAAATGAGTCTTTCTGGCCTCGTTATGAAGCAATGATTCTTATGAATTGCACACACACACACATATCTATATTGATTATGGTGTGTATGTGTGTGTGCAATTCATAAGAATCCTAGACTTGCCACAAGTCGACTGCTTTGTTGTTTTATTCAAGTGGGCTCAGACAAAAAAAACGGACTTTGGGAAAGTCTATTATACGAATCCTTGCACAAATGTGTCTCACTTGACGCCGCAAAGGGCAATGGGCTGGAAACGATAATGAGTTAATTAAAATCAACGTCATGCATACGAAGCAACGGGGGAAAACCCCGTATAGACTAGTCTTGTACGCGTGTCCTTGAGAGGTTCCCTGTTCAATGGTTCGGATAAAATGAAGAATCATATATACACCGGTTCGATTATAAAGGTAAGACTAATTGTAAAATCGTTTAGCACAACTGTTTTAGACACTATACGTAAACTTATTCGTACTATATATACTAAGTATAATGACTTTCAGTTTCTAAAATCTCAGTGGCTTAACTTCCGTTTAAAATGGAGTGTTTAAAAGTTGATCTTGACTACAAATTTAAGGTAGTATTGTCAGAAATAGCTGAGCCAATAACATAAACATCGACATCGTCAATTTAACTGCGTATACACTGAAGTACAAAATGCGTATGTCATTGAAGTCAGACTCAGAAATGGACCTGTAAATCATTCACAGAAGTATATAGATTTTATCGACAATAACTCAGGCTCAGAGACAAGTAAATAGCAGGGTCTCGTTCGACGAACATGAATTTAAAGTTTCAGTTTTTGAAAAAAAGACAAATACAACTTGTACTAGACATAAGTAAACTTTATTTCACTATAGTTCAGTAAAATTAATCATTTTAGGAAATCGAATAAATTTCCGAGTAAACAGTTGCCCACACAATGAGTGCATGTAGGCGATATGTTATCGCTCTTCGTGCATATTTCATTTAGACCTATTTAATATCTAATAGTATTTTATTATTTATTAAATGACAAGTTCGTTTAAATAACAGGACACTGTGGCTAGTCTCGAATTCCTCCTATTTCGCCGTGTAAACAGGCGAAACCGTCAATCTCCTCCGCAGAGGCTTCTATTCGCAGGCGCGCGGGCAATCGTAAAGCGCGCGGAGAACGTCGGGAAGGTGGAAAAAGCGGTGAGAAGCCTCTGCGAGATAATGTGCGGTTCTCTGGCAGGATTTGCGGTTCTCTGGTAAATGGCATAAAAACCCGACGATTTGGGAGAAATTCAACACTCCCTTGAAGATCTAAGTATCAAAGGTTAGCATGACGATTTTCGTGAAGAAATAGTGCAATTAAAGGAATTTATTTGATTCTTGCTGTTATTTACGTGTCTGCCATTTTAAATCAATTTAGATGTAAACTATATTTCAATTAATTTAGACTTGTTTATTCTCTTTAATACGATAACCATAATGCAGAAGAAGATATAGAATGCTTTCCAATAAGTGCAAGTACATGTACGCCGGAGAAGGATTTTTTAACACCGAATTCGAAGTCGGCAAACAAACCGAATACGAAGAGATTTCAGTCAAGTACCAAATCTGCGGTCTCTGGCCATGGGAGATAGCGACGATAGTTTGCACGAAGTACAATGTTTTCTTCAAGATCTAAGTCTAGAATGTTGTTCTGGACGTTATTAGTTCTGAATTCTTCTGTGGTAATCACCTGCGGTACGAATCAAAAAATTCGAAACGCTGCCAGACTGACAAACGTTTTAATATCGAACGTTGAATCGTTGATAAACAAAGCTGACGAACATTGGAACATGCAGCGCTGGAATATTTTCTCAGCGCTAACTTTCTACATTACACCAAGCTCGCAAACGTACCACATGCACTACGTGTATACGTGCAACTTATCATAGGTAAGATCTATGTTTACAACAGTTCAGTGTCTTTTGATACTAAACTTTCTCAGGTAGCAGTTTGTTTACATGTTTAATTGCATAATTCAAAACTGCAAAATCCTGTCCTTGTGTAACAATATTAACATTCTCAAGTTGAGAATTGTCTGCCAGCAATTTAGATGTGTCTTTTGTTCATAATTTATGGATTTCCAACTTTTCCGTAAGTTAAATTTGATTATATATTGAAATTCCGAGTCTGGTGCCTAGTCCATCACGGAATTTGGGCGCCATATTGACAACATTATCTGGCAGAGGCTACTTTTCTTTCCCTCTTCCCATCATTCCTCGCGCGCCTCCACCTCCGCGCCTCTGCGGAGGAGAGAGCGAAACCGTACTAATCCGAGACCGGTCTCGAATTCGTCCGGACGAACAACGATATATTGGAGCTAGCATGAAGTATTTACCGTGAAAGTGAAGTGATCGCTGACACTGTAGTGGTAATGAGTCTGGACACCAATGGCCTTATTGTCAACGAACGAGCAAGGAATGTAGTGATTAATGTAAATAGCGTCGCTATGAGAACGATGAAATAAAGGCTGATCCGGCACATGTTCTCGAATTACTGCATATTAATTTGGTGTTTGGGGGGGGGGGGGGGGGGGGCTCAGACTCACGTAATTTTCGATGGGGGGTAATGCCAACCGTCACAGATTGTCACAAGGGGGTAGGGGGGAGTCAAAAATCGGCAAAAAAAGCGTCACGTATTTTGTGTATGGCCCCTAATAGTATTTTTTCTCTTTAAAAAGGGTTAAATCTATTTCATGTTTTCTTAAACAGTACACTTGTCATGGTCAATGTTGATGTACCAAGACTGATCTATTTGATTAACCAAGATAAAACCACCAAAACCAAGCAGGACTATAAGAAAGTCAATAATGAAACCCTCGGCATCGCTACAATTGCAAATCTCTGTATGTCCAACAAAGATCACCATAAAGACCGAGAAAACGTACAAAAATAAAAAGATAAAAGAGATTATGAATGCAATTTGTGCTTTGTTAAACAGCCACGAAGGAGGAAAGCTTGTATTACCCTATGAAAGAGCTCCCCCGAAACAACACGTTGTTGAATGTGTGAGAATGATCGAGCAACGAGTCAAAGACTTAACATCGTGTACCACTGTAGCCAACTTAACACTGGACGTACTTCCTCAGAAACTGCTCATAATGGTCAAGAATAGTACTCGCTTAATAACAATGAATTATAATTTACATTTACCCAGTGAAAGTCAGGTGATGTCATTGCCACCATCCGAGCCAGTACGAAACATCGAACAAATCCTAAACATTCAACCTGTGCATTCTAATGAAAACCTGACACCGCAATCGCACTGCAGAGATTTTGTAAAAGGTCAACATGGAGAGCTACGTGAATCTAAGCGTGTTGTTCTAAAGCAATTGAAATCCAGCCCATCCAAATGCGTCACGTTAGCTGACCGTATCACGGGGAGGAGTAATAAGTTTACCTCTTATGTTTCGGCTTTTGCTAATCATTTAGGTGGCCATATTTATTATGGAATAAAAGACGACGGAGTGGTAGAAGGAGAAGAAATTACAGAGAAAGATAGGCATGAAATAGTCAAGAAGGTCACTAATGCGATTAATAAGATGATCTGGCCTGCACGAGTGCGTGGTCTACAAAGAGGTAACCATTGGGATATCTACTTTGAACCCGTTAGGGACACTACTGGTTGTGTTATCCCAGGCACCTATGTTATCGTCGTATACGTAGCTCAATGTCAAGGCGGAGTGTTCAGTGAAGAACCAGAATGTTACCACATTGTAGAAGGCCGAGTAGCAAAAATGAGTTTTCATAGCTGGTCGACCCGTATCACGCAGCGTTTGACTCCAGTTCCCCCGCACCACCCACCACCCATCATGTGGAGCTCTGATGAAAATAGGAAGATTTTTCGCGAATTGACCTCAAGGCTTGTTAATTTAAGGAACAGTAATAAAATAGAAGAGTTCAAAAATTTAAGCGAGTTTTCAATGAAAATGTTTCCTGAAAGTAACGCCTCTCTAATCGTGCTTTCAGAGAAGATTATCCTTGCCTGTAAGAAGCATCATTTTGAAAAGGCAGAATTGCTTCTCGAAGAATACAAAAAATCTTTAGAATATCCCGTTGATGATTATTATATCTTTAAAGTTAAAGAGCTGCATCTAAGAAGTAGAATTGAAAGTGCTAAAGGGAACTACGATAAGAGTTATGAGATAGCCAGCGATGGTTTACAACAAATGCAGCATATTTCGGCCGAATTAATCACAGTGTGGTTCTACATTCATGCAGCTATGATGGCTATAATTATTTCAAGAAATGAAAGTGATTCTCAGAAACGCAACGACATAGTAAAGCAAGCGAGAGCATGTTTAGACAAAGCTAAACGAGATGCTGAATTATGTCAAAACGATTATGAAGCAGGGATGACCGCTGATCTCCAACAGAAGTTGCATATTTCTTTTGCGACTATACATTTAGTTGTTTTTGGCATTTCTTCGAAACAAGGAGATTCTTGTACGAATATCGAGGCTGCTGAAGCAGAGTTAGAACTTGTTCATACCTTATCGTCAAATGGACATCCGCTGACCAGTTTCCGTCATATTCAGAATCTTCTCGGACGGTGCACGCTATTTTATTGGCGTTCACATCTTTTTACAGAGCAAGAGAAGTGCATTGAATGTCTTAAGCAAGCTTATACTTGGGCAACCGAAGCAAAGAATCTAGCAAGAGAATGCAATTTTGAAGAAATGGTTTATCGTGCAAACTCATGTTTAGGAGATGTCACTGAAAAGATCGTTCGCATAAACTCTGCGAAATTTATTAGGAAACGTCTTTCTTTAGTTACTCTGTAGAAAACTATTAACTCTCCTGTAGGTAGTATCTTTTAAATTTTATCCGAACAGGTATACGATTAACACCAACATTCCAATTAACATTAATGATTTAAAAGCACAAGCCGGATTTAACGAACGATGAATTCTCTGCTAATAAAGGGTATAGACCAACTGCATGTTATCAACAAACATGCATTAATGAATATAAAGGTATACGATCGATACGTATAATAAAGGTCCTGTTACGTATACATCTATGTAATGTTTCATTGATTTGACTCGCAACGCCAATGGCGGTTGAGTCATTGCAGATTGTTCCTTGTAACATGATTTGCAATCGCCCAAGATCGTTAAAAGCCTGCAAATAATTGTCTCGCACTGTTTAGACCATATTGCACAGCGCTGCAATATTCCTGCAACTTGTCTGGCAACGATACCTCAATTCCGTTGCTAGACAAGTTGCCTGCAAAATTGCACTGTGTAACAGGGCCTTGAACAAATCTTATTATTGTTATTGTTTAATTTGTTTTACTCTTGCTTGACTTTGATTGACTGTGAAGTTTCACCTCAGCTGCAAAACACCGCGGAGCTACAAATACTAATTTGAGCATGCGCATGCATGTAGTGCAAACGTTTAGCGGCAAATAATGCCCTGCCCAAGCACAGCAACATTTATCTCCGACAATTATTTTTCTTGTGCGAAGTGCATGGCTAAAAATTAAAGTAGGTTCGAACGGTAGAAAAAGTAAAACCTAATTTAATCTAAATTGAATAATGAATTGATAATGGACTCAGCTGTGATCGCCTGGTGAATTTTAAAACCGATGCAGGTGTACGCCTGGTTTCTTGGCGACTCTAAATAACTATGCGAATCGCATGGCCTTTGCGCTGGCGATGTTTCATTCAAATTTGAATTGAGAGTTTCAGAGTTGGCCATTTAATATTGCAAAATACCTCAAATGGTCAGTTTTTCGCTGATTTAATATTGGAATATTGATCTCTGCCTTCAGAATCAGCAAATTATTGATCTGCATGCTCATCATTGACAATGTCAAATCACGATATTTTGCTTCATCCAATAATTGTCAATTCGTTCACTATATATATTTTCTTGTTGCAGATACTTTGTGAATTTCAGTCAGTGCCGTCGTGCTGTCGTCAGGTTACTATCAGTGAGTTTAAGATGCTAGGACGACGACGTACGGCGTGCAATTAAAAAGCGACATAAATTTTAAAAATAAATAATTTAAAATATAATAACATCATTTAAAAAGTACATCACGGTTAACTGACTATTTTACTTGATATTTGAAGCTACAATCATGACCAAAAGTTGTAGGACACATTGAAAAGGGGGGGAGGGGGAGCAGAGATAAAGAAAAATAGTAACATAAAAGGGAGACAGAGAAAAAAGTTGTGAAGTCATGAAAGTGTCCCGTTTACTTTTGTCCAGGATTGTAGTTCAATGGCTTCCAAAACGCCCCGGATTGCTAAAATAATTGTTGTGTCCGTATTGAAGTCAATCTTAACTCATTTCTGTACGAGGGCTTCCCCAAGGGTGAAGAAAATCGTCTGGCGTTAACCAGAATAAAATACTAAACACCGATTCGGACAGCCTGAAGAGTTAAGCAACAGTTCTCATGTTTTGGCCGTTGACGTCGTGCTGAAGACGTGAAAATGCTCTAATAAGTGCGCTGAAAAAGAACGAGGACGGTGTTAAGATAATATTCTAGTACTTTGGATAATGATAATGGTGTTTCCGTGTTTGAAGATTGCTTGTCCTCATACCAGGGTGGTTCCACTGACTTTTGAACTCTCTCAATGAACACATTATTTATTTTATATATATTTATTTTATATATATATATATATATATATATATATATATATATATATATATATATATATATATATATATATTCTCAAATGCAACAAACTCAAGTACACATATAGAAGTCTATAAAACAACTTTTATGCATGTATAAATATAAATATTCACAATTCAAATGCTCAGAAAGTTAAATTACTGAGTACAATTTGCATGCTCAACTGTAATTATACCAATTCAAAAACAATGCAGAAGCGTGTAAACGTGAAGAAGAATTACCCGCCATCATAAATATTAAACACTTGTGATAAATAACTATTCGCGACCCGTATGAGTACATATGATACTAGTTACTTACTGAATATGACACGTTTCGTTTACGCCTACTTAAAGTACCAACCATTGATTTATTGTTATAACCGCTGACCGATATAAACAGTCGGAAATCTTAATCACCATCAATTTCTTTATCTCGATCATCAATCTCTTTATCTCGACCATCGATTTCTTTGTCTCGATTATCAATTTCTTTTTCTGGATTACTAAACGGAAACTCGGTACACTTTTGTCAGGTTTGGCTTGTCATAAAACACTGCGGTGGGAAAAACGGTGTTTGTTCTACCGTCCGGGAACTAGTCGCCAGGTGACGAGTAACCAACCTCGTACCCAGGGCCTTCTCCACAGTCGGAAATGGTGGCTGTCAAGGCTCGCGAAATACGGGCTGACCCGTATTAGCTACGCATGCGTAGAACGAATATCTTGCGTGTAAACGTCATCAATACACGGCCGACAACTCACTTGAGCCAGCACGCACGTGGACTGCGAACTGCCCCTTTCAATCTCGAGCCCATAGTCACCCCCTTTTTGGTCAGCGGGAGAGCGCGGGGGAGACTCTGGGGAAACTGGATTGATTCTCCGTTTTGATTGGTTCATTTAAATTTATTGAATTAATCGATTCAAAACATACAGATTGTGAAATAATGAAAGTCAAACATATTGCTTTATTCAATAATATATATATCTTCAAATTTAGACGCCTCATTTACACTTCTTCCCTTTGTTTAATTATATCTGGGTCTCATTCACACAAACAAACTTCATAGCAAAGTACAAGACGAATTTCGAATAACAAATAGTCGCAATGAACAAAACAAATCCCGGTGGGATTTGTCGTTATATTTGATGTATAAATGTAAAACAATTTAAACAACGAAAAAGCATATTAAAGACAATTAAAGACGGAATCAGCCTTCGCAATCGCAACTCGTATTAAAAGGCTTGTGATCGTCTGATCGACGACGATATTGGCGTCGTGAATTGATATTTACCTTGGATTTCAAGAACGTTTATGTCAAGTGCCACCACCAGCAGTGTCAGTCTCTCTCCGACAATTTTAACGTGTATTTGATCTGCATTTTATGCAGGGTTCTTACAAATATAGTATTTGCGATTTCAAACAAATATATGAAAAACGAACTCATGGACACAACGCACATTTTGCACAGCAGCTGAGGCTATGATCATGCGCTTAACAACCGGAACCCCTCATTTCAGGGGTAATTCAATCTCGAGCCCATAGTCACCCCCTTTTTGGTCATTGGGGGTAATTAAATCCAATTTCCCCAGAGTCTCCCCCGCGCTCTCCCGCTGACCAAAAAGGGGGTGACTATGGGCTCGAGATTGAATTACCCCTGAAATGAGGGGTTCCGGTTGTTAAGCGCATGATCATAGCCTCAGCTGCTGTGCAAAATGTGCGTTGTGTCCATGAGTTCGTTTTTCATATTGATTTGTTTGAAATCGCAAATACTATATTTGTGAGAACCCTGCATAAAATGCAGATCAAATACACGTTAAAATTGTCGGAGAGAGACTGACACTGCTGGTGGTGGCACTTGACATAAACGTTCTTGAAATCCAAGGTAAACTTACTAAACTATCAATTCACGACGCCAATATCGTCCATGATCAGACGATCACAAGCCTTTTAATACGAGTGCGAAGGCTGATTCCTTCTTTAATTGTCTTAAATATGCTTTTTCGTTGTTTAAATTGTTTTACATTTATACATCAAATATAACGACAAATCCCACCAGGGTTTGTTTTGTTCATTGCGACTATTTGTTATTCGAAACTCGTCAGTTTGTTTGTGTGACTGAAACCCAGATATATTAAACAAAGAGAAGAGATGTAAATGAGGCGTCTAAATTTGAAGATATATATGTTTATTGAATTAAGCAATATATTTGACTTTCATTATTTTACAATCTGTATGTTTTGAATCGATGAATTCAATAAATTTAAATGAACCAATCATAACAGAGAATCAATCCAGTTTCCCCAGAGTCTCCCCCGCGCTCTCCCGCTGACCAAAAAGGGGGTGACTATGGGCTCGAGATTGATCGGGGCTAGGCAAAGGCTGGTCACGTGACACCAATAATTTTGGAATATTTTGATGAGTGAACTCACACTGTTCCGGGGGGCGCGGTACAGTCGCTGATAAACAGCGTATAGTTGGCTTGCGTATGTAAAACTATTCAGCGAACTATTTTAGGCACTCAAGAATAACCAAATCGTACAAATAACAAGACATTCTCTTAACAAGTTTATCAAATCAGTTAATGACCATCTTTAGTAAGAAGCGTCTACACTACAACATATTTGCTTTATTATGCAAGCAAGAAGTGTTTATTATTAACATAGGCGTACGGGCTGGGGGGGCAGCTGCCCCCCCCCCCCCCCCCAACAATTTGGGGACAGAGTAATTCGGGCAAATAGTTCACACAGATTCGGGCAAAATAGAATTATGCAATCTAAATAATTTTAGGAATTTAACGGAATATAAAGTATATTAATCCTTTGCATATGCATGTCGTTGCTTTGTTGCACGTATAAACGTCCAAATCTGAAATCTCGGCCGGCTTTAAGACAGACATAATGCATTATGTGACTCTAATATGAAGTATTCATCCTCAAGGAGCAAGGATGACCGTGGGCTCAAGCCCGCTCCAATGAAGGAAGATTCAATAGGGGTCCTGAAGCTGTTTTGCATTAATTGCGGACCAACAACCTCAAAATATTGCAGAGTATTTAACTATTTCTATATTGTACAAATTGACAAAAACCGAAATATTATGGATAATTAACATCAGGAAATAGGTATGTGTTACGGATATACTTTTGAAAGAATGAAAGGTACATAATTATAATTTATTGCCAAAGTGAGCAACAACAATGTCAACAAAGGTTGTCGATTAATTTACTATAAATAATACAGAAGTATATATGACTGATAATTAGTTTTATCACTTCGATAATTAGTTTTATACTTTTATCACTTCGGGGTATGTTACTGTCTGATTGGATGACTGAATTTAATTTCTTCAACACGCTCGAGTCAAAGCGTAATGCATCAGTCAATTCCAGCTGCGACCATCCCCCCCCCGGGACAGTGTGGGGCATTTGCACGCTTACTTGTCCCCACGGCCGGGCATTTGCAGCTGCGTGTTCACCCGGGGGCCGGGCATTTGTCAATATTGGGTTATTACCCCCGGGCATTTGTCGCTCACGGAGAAAAGACCGCGGCCACGAGTTTACTTTGTTATATGCCAAAATGGACGACTTTATCGGCAAGGACGAGAGCTTTGTTGTGTCTTGGCTGAAGAAAGAAGGCCTAGATAAACTTGTGGACATATTTAAAGGTAGGCTGTCTTGTTTTTATAAAGGTTTATAAAAGGTTTTTCTGCAATATTAGCAAGTGTGTCACAGCCTTTCGTCGATGTTTTCATCTGAAGTGAACACGATAGTTTTCCTTGTTTTGTTTTTTTTAAATCCCCAAAAGAACAATGAACAGAGGTATAAATATAAATTGTTAAAACGCATGTAATTAATTTAGTACATTCTTTGAAATTGACTAATTTGTCGGCCCGGGGGTGGGGCATTTGTTTTGCTTTTTCGTCCCAAGGGTGGGGCATTGTTCCTTCTTTTTTGCCCTACCCCCGGGCATTTGCACGAAAAAAATGAAAATTTACCAATGCCCGGGGGTTGTCCCGGGGGGGGGATGATCGCAGCTGGAATTGACTGATGCATAAAGCTCACTAACCTCACGTGTATTTTTGTATGAATTGTCTAAGAGGCCGAGAGGGTCTTGGCCTTATATTATTTGATGTCTCCTCCCCCTACACACACTCTCACACTTTTGGTCTCTTCGTGTCTCGGTGTCTGTGTACATGGTCGTCCCATGATTATACTGCAAATTCCCAAAAACTTGTTTTAAGAAAAAAATACTTGTTTTAAGATTTTCTTGTCCCGTTTGCAAGATAATAATCTTACTGCGGTTTCTTGACAAGATATTTTGTCTTAAAACAAGATTAAATATCTTAAAACAAGAAATAAAATCTCAAAACAAGAAAAATTATCTTGACAAGAATTGGAGGTTTTGCAGTGTATACAGCATTAGCAAGAAATAAGGGTAGGAGAGAACTCAGAGACTGAGTAGAATTTGTACTGTCAGGCAACATTTTCGCTTTGCCGTTGATTGAATATTTTGGGTTGACGTTTCTGTGAGTTGATGAATTAGTCGAAGCCAAATTTTAATGTATTTACTGCAACTAAATTTCTAGATCCTTGGTTGCCATATCTTTTACAGCTGAATGTGAGAAGTCTCGTAAAAGACACTATCGCCTGCGCGTCGTGTGCGAAAAGTGCGGAAAACAAATTGATTCTGACTATAAAGACAATCATGTCAAAAAAATTCACAAGGGCGAGAATGTAAGATTTAGTGCAGTGGTTGACTCAAATCAATCACAGGTTACTACATGTAGTCACTTCTTCATTAAAAATCCAAAGTCACCCAAGCGTCCACGTTCATCTGTTATGACATATGACAATCTAAACCAGTCGTCAGACTCGTCAACCACCCCTTCTAATCTACAAGATTCAAGAGAAGACTGCGCTCTAAACCAGTCGTCACCAACCTCTTCCGATGTACAAGATTCAAGAGAAGACTGCGCTCTAAACCAGTCGTCAACCACCTCTTCCGATGTACAAGATTCAAGAGAAGACTCAACCTCGTACCCAGGGTCTTATCTCCGCTCCACCGCCCCCGCCCACCGCTGCGAAAAGACCCTGGTCCAGGCTGGTCACGTGTCGTCTATCAAAATTTTCGACTGTGGGAGGGTCCCCTGCGTATCAATGCTTGACCTCGCTGGAATCGTCGAAGAAATGCATGTATACGTATCTTGTTTTGTTTTCTGGTATTAGATTTTGAAATGAATGGTTAAACCGGTGATACGATTTTAAAATTGAAACAAGTTGTTTTGACGGCTATTGTTTTTAGTTTATAATAAATCGCTGTGTTTATTTAAGTTTACAATGAAGAAAGTTTTAGATGTTCCCATTCGTTTTATAATCGTCAACCTGGGTGCTTAAATTATACAATATATTTTCGATTAATCGATATCTTATCATCATTTTTCTATTTATATAAACTCCAGTTACTCCGCAAATTTGATCTTTCGTCGCTTGATCATGAAATAGGAATACGCCACTAACTGTTGCCGCTCCTCCATTCGGCAAAGTATATTAAAATATCGAACAATACCTAGTATTAATCAATGACAAATAAACAAAAATAAACAGTACTAAAATAGTAAAATACTTGAAACCATTCTATAATGATATAGCAAGACACTAGACACATGTAATAAGGCAAAGGTGAAATGTTGAACCTTTGTTGTCATCTGTCTGCATTTCTGAATGCGCTGTGTTGTTTACTTAAAGAAATAGTATTTTCAGTAGACTTCAAGAAAGCGGGCGAGTCTTATCGATTTTTCTGCTTCTTTGCTGTCACAAGCTTCTTGTCCGATAAAGAAACCCCCGTTCAAGTTAACTTGTTACGTATCTTTTAGTAAACGCAACAACCTAATATCCGCCGCTTTTCGGACTATTAATAATAACGCGTCGTATTAAATTATAGTCCCTCGCCAATTGTTTAAAATATAATAGGTACGGATATCGACTAACCTTTTTAAAATGAACTTGAAAATTGGCATTTTATATCAAATATATTTATCACTTATCATGTTCGTGGATGACTGACGATAATTTTGTCCGCATGAGAACTGGTCAAAATAACGCAGCACAGTAAACCTCACAGTGGATAATTAAACGGAAGACTGTTTCTAACTCTCAATATAAATAATAAAATACGTATGTGTTTCACCTGTACGTTGTTGAATACCACACGTGAAAGCTGCCGTTATATTTAAGTGAATACGTCCAGTTAAAAGCCTCGCGATTCGAATGCTTAAAACGAATATTCTCCCATCAATAACACATGTCGCCAGCGCTACAAAGCCAGCAAAATATTGATCTTTGAGACTTTGGCATTCTTATTAAATTATATCTCGTTTCGGATTGTTTCTCCAAGCCGTTGTGCACCTTTCGTGAGTCGTGACATTTCATCTGGCCAGATGTTTTGCGTTTTGTATAAACACTACTCCGGTCGGTAAGTCGAGAACGTTTTTTGTACCACCCTACCCACACTAAATTTATTTTGTACTGCCCATATTTTGGGCAGCACGTGACCAGCCTGGACCAGGGTCTTTTCGCAGCGGTGGGCGGGGGCGGTGGAGCGGAGATAAGACCCTGGGTACGAGGTTGGAGAAGACTGCGCTTTGAACCAGTCGTCAGCCACCTCCTGTAATGTACATGATTCAAGAAAAGACTCTACGGACAGTCATCAATTATTGATCACCTCCTCAAGTGCTCCGAAGCAACCTATTCTGAAAGAATATAACCGAAAGACGTTCGGGACAGAAAAATCTTCTAGAGATTTCAATCCGCAGTGGTATAAAACATATCCCTGGATTAGCTTTGACGTCGTGAAACGTCAGTGTGTATGCTTTGCCTGCAGTGAATTTATGGGGGATAACTCATTCACTTTCCATAATTGAAAAAAAAGTTACAGACTCAAGAAACATGCAAAAAGTGATGGTCACAGGAATGCCATGACAAAGTGGATGAGTTCGAAGATCAATGCAAAGCACCAGACTTCTGTGTTGAATCAATTAAAAGAATCTCATCAACAAGATGTATTACGCAACCGCGAATACTTACGTATTATTATTGAGTGTCTGATCTTCACCGCACAGCAAAACATTGCAATAAGAGGGCATGACGAGAACAGAGAAAATATCAGCGAAGTTTCCGACACAAATAGAGGAAATTTATTGGAATTATTGCACCTTCGGTGCAAGGATATCCCATTGCTCAAGGAGAAATTGCAAAGTCAACTTAAGCTTCACGTTCAATGGACATCGCCATCCATTCAAAATGAGCTACTTGAAATTGTATCTAGCTTTGTTGTGGAGCGAATCAGTCATGTGCTGTTGAGCAAGAACTTTTCACTAATCATGGATGAAACTTCAGATATCAGCCGTATAGAGCAAGTATCAATGTGCTTAAGATATGTTTTGGCAGGTAAAACAAAAGAAACATTTATCGGATTTTTCCCGACAGCATCAACTGAGGGTGAAGTGTTATACGAACTGGTAAAATGGTTATCGGTGAACTTGGTCTGAAGTTGGAAAACATTGTCGGCGAGTGCTTCGATGGCGCATCGAATATGTGTGGCGTTCGAAAAGGAGTAGCGACTCGAATGAAGGAATGTTCACCGCGAGAAATATACGTTCATTGTTACGGACATCTCCTCAATTTGGCGCTGCAAGATACCATGAGTGAAGTTGAGCCACTTAGAAATGCGCTTGGGACAATCCAAAGTTTGTATAATTTCTTGGAAGCAAGTCCAAAGCGCCATGCTTTGTTCAGTAATATTAAGGTAGATGATGATCACACTGTTCTTACACTAAAATCCTTGAGTGTAACGAGATGGTCATGTAGATGCATGGGACGCAGTAAAAGCCGTTACCGAGCAAATGCCCAAAATTGCCGTCAAAGCTCTTCTCATTTTAGCGGATGATAACGATCCTAAGACATATATATGCTGGCAGCACCGCCCTTTTGAATGCTATTTGTGATTTTCAATTTGTCTTTGGATTGCTCCTTCTGAAAGTGATATTTTTAAATACAAGCAGTCTTAGTAGATATTTGCAAGGAAAGCGCATGGACGTTATCACGGCCAGAAGAAATGCAGATCTTACTACCAAAACCCTCAGCAACTGTCGCAACGAGGATAACTTCGAACTGTTATGGCAAAGAGCGCAGATCTTCTCTGATAAGATAAAAGAAGATGTCAAAGAAACTCGCTTCACGTTCAAAGAGGCAAAAGCACCAAGAACTAAACCATCCCGCCGCCTGCAGGCACTCATCGGCGAATCAACTGATACTGCACGTGTGACGTCGCCGAAAAACTACTACCGTATCAATACATTCTACCGATGCCTTGACAAAGTAATTGGCGAAATGAATTCGCGATTTGGGGGTAATGATCAAGACATCTTGTGTGCGTTGGGAGACGTTGTGCTAAACGAATCGCCTTCGGATGACAGCTTGAAGACTCCAACCCTCAAGTGAAAACTGCGGTAGACGTAGTTAACAGGATGTTCCAGGATGGACTAAACGAATTGCTACCTGTATTATACGAGACAGCCACTATTCTCGCATCGATTCCTGCTACTTCATGTTCAGCCGAACGCTCTTTCAGTGGACTGCGACGCATGAAAACCTATCTCCGCTCAACAATGGGTCAAAAGCGTTTAAATTCTATTGCTCTTATTAACATTGAACGAGCTTATGCCAACAAAACTATTGAGAATGACATGGTCAAAATAATTGACAATTTCGGTGGAAGACATGGAGAGATATGTATTTTTTCTAAGTTTTGCCAACTGCCTACACATGCAAAGTTTTATATCTTTATCTATGTGCATTAATTTTTCCAAGTCGTTTGAGTAGGGCTCACGGACATGATACATTTGTGATTTGTATAAACAGTCTGACAGCACCAACTCAGTCCTTACTTTTTAAAATAAATAAATAATATATACATAAGAATAAATATATAATATATACAACGTCAACAACAGTTTACAATGGTGATACTTCTTGCAATGTGTTAAATATAAGTATTAATGTTATTACCCAAATTCGGGCATTTTAATTTTTAACTTCAAATTGGGGCAATTTTTGTTTGCCCCCCAGAAGGATTGGGACCCGTACGCCTATGTTTATTAATATTTCGGTTGGACTTTCCGAATCTAATTTAAAAAGTTTAGAAGTATACAAAGTCAAAGTCTTCAGTGCTGATCTATATAAATGTTCGTCGATCGAAGAATTGTTGTTGATCGAATATTTGTATTAAAGTACAACCTCAAAGTCAACGAGGAGATTCGAATATGCCGTTTGAGTATAAATCGACAGATACAACAATTAAATTTCCACAAATCCAAAACGTGTGGATAAGAAACATAAATGTGCTATACTGGACGGTAAATATACTTCCAACAATCAACAGCATTATCATTATCAATCATAGTATATATCAGTACCTGTATTCTGTAACCGCAGAGCGGGTTTCTGTATATTAGGAGAAGTAAGAAAGCTTCGTTGACTCCTTGGGTATTCGGAGGTACATGTACAATTTTGCACGAATTTCACGACCACTGTTTGACTTGTTACAAGCTCTCCCTACAGATGAGACCAAATCTACTAGAAAAACCTATAAAGCCAAGAACAGTGGACCAGTATACCATCATCAAAACCATGCAGTTGTGTGGCAGAAACAACATCGAGATGCTCTTGAGGTCAGGAACTCCTAGATCATTTAACAAGCCCTCCAATCCTGGGGTATCCAGACTACAACCAACCATTCGTGCTGTATACAGGTGCATCGCAAGAAGGATTAGGAGCCGTTTTATACCAGAAGCAAAATGGTAAGATGCGTGTGAGGGGATATGGTTCCAGATCACTCAGCCCTTCAGAAATAAAGTATCATTCTGGGAAACTGGAGTTCCTAGCACTGAAGTGGGCGGTTTGCGAACATTTTCGTGATTACCTATACTACGCTACCCATTTTACAGTCTACATCGACAACAACCCACTTACTTATGTGTTGACAACAGCCAAATTAAATGCTACAAGTCATCGCTGGGTTGCTGAGCTTGCTGATTTTACATTTAACATCAAGTATAGATCAAGACACCCCAACGGGGATGCGGATGCCCTCTCGCGGATGCCACCATAGTTAATAGAACATATACATGGTTCGGAAAATCGTCCAAAGTGATTGTTCTATGTTTTTGTTCAAGTGTATGGAAATTTGTGCAATTTTACGGTATTGTATTTTCTGTATAATGAAGCAGTCATCCAATAGCAACGATCGGGTTTAATTAGTGAGTTGCTTCATCATCACGTGTTGTGGTGCTTCATCATCACGTGTCCATAGAATTTACTTCCATATAAGTAACTCCATTGTCAGTTCAACCACGGTTCAACATGACCATGCTTCATGTTGAAAGACAATAGAGCTTCCAAACCATGTATATGTTCTATTAACTATGATGCCACTGAACTTCATCGGGTACGTCATGGGAGAGTGTACTGAAGATATACTGTACCTCTTGACCACATTACTGTAAAAGTAACTATTGATGGAGTCGGGGCACAATATCACGGCGACATCATTTGGATTTCGGCACTAACGCATGACGCATGCAGAATTTGTTGACATTGACAAAGAGCTTCTCGTAGACGATCAACCCGCCATTAGTAACGACACAATTCTACAGGCCCAGAAGCAAGATCAAACAATTGGTAGAGTATTGGGTTTTAAGTCAGAGGGACGACGACCATCCCTTCAAGACACTAAGCAAGAACTACCTGCCTGGTACCAAGGCACTGTTGCGAAAATGGCACAAGCTCAAGTTTGGAAAAAACGGTTTACTACTCGTCGAGAAAGCGGCCCTTACAAACAGCTGGTATTACCACGGAAGTTTCACTCTACAATCTTCAAGGAACTCCATCAAGAGATGGGACATTTGGGAGTAACTAGGGTGGCGCAGTTAGCTAGAGAGCGTTTCTACTGGCCCAACAAGGAAAAGGACATCACTCACTTTGTAACCAACGTTTGTGGATGTCTGAAACAGCGAAAACTAGTTTTTCAAGCACGTGCACCGCTTTGCGATATAACTACATCATCCCCATTTGAACAAATATCCATCGACTACATGCACCTGGAGAAAAGTTCTGGCGGTTATGAGTATATACTGGTAATTGTAGACCATTTTACCCGATTTGCCCAAGCTTACGTAGCCTGCTAATACAGACTCTTCACATCGCGCCCTGGGAAAATGGACGCGAGAGAAGAGTCTGCTATTTAACACCGCTAATTGCGTCCCGATTATGCTTACTGAAAAGAATCAAATTAATTATGCAATCAAACATGGCCAGACATTTCGGTAAAATCTATTATCTGTTAGATTCCTTTCGCCAACACTTGTAGCCTTTTCAAAATCTTTCACGTAGATTCATTTACACGAGCAGTAAGAACACGTTCAAAATACCAGTCTTCGTAAATTTCGTAAAGTTCTAAGCTATACTATGCGAATAATTTTTTTTGTAAATTTCGTGAAGTTTGAAGCTAAACTTTTTAAAATATTAGCTTTCGACTAAACAAATTTCACTGATAACAACACTCGCCCGGCTAGTTAAAATATAACTAATTTGCATAAACTTGACGGGACACAATTAGCGGTGATAAATAGCAGACTCTTCTCTCGCGTCCATTTTCCCAGGGCGCGATGTGAAGAGTCTGTATTAGCAGGTTAAAGCTTACGCTACCAAGAACAAGTCGTGTACAACAGCTGCCGAAAAACTGTACAATGCTTTATTCTTCGGTTTGTTTTTCCAGCAAAAATACTGCACGACCAGGGAAGAGAATTTGAAAACAAGTTGTTTCACCAGTTAGAGAAGCTAAGCGGAGTTCAGCGACTGCGGACCACTCCCTATCATCCCCAGACTAATGGGAAGGCTGAACGGTAGGACATTGTTGTCAATGCTACGAACGTTTCCAGAAGAAAGAAAGAGCAAGTGGAAGGACTCAGTGAATAAGGTAGTGCATGCATATAATTGTACCCTTAACGATGCTACCGGGTTTTTACCCTTCTTCCTGCTGTCTGGTCGGTCACCACGCCTACCAGTTGACCTGCTATTTGGAACATCACCTTATGTGGCGAAAGGAAACCATATACAGAATACGTATACATCACCAGAAATTTGGGTGATTTGTGCCGCTGCTCTCGGTCGCCTAATAATATAATGATGTATTCATTAGAAATTGATTCTATTGTATTCTAGTGTATTCTCATGATTCAGGTCATTGAGTTCTTTAGAATTTGCCTAAATCGTGCATGTATATATATGTAAACAACCTGTAAACGACTATAAGAACTGTGAAATCAAGCGAGTTCAAACGCTTTTGGAAGTATACTATGCTAGGGACAAATGAGGATCTTTATGCGCTCAGGAAGTAGACTGACTCATGCCGAATGCCTCGCGAGCTGCGCGCTTCGCATTGCCCGTAACGTTGTTGGTCAATTTGGCCAATTTCTAGCACCTGTTTACAAAAATTACTATGGCTAACACTATGCATGGATAGTGGCGCTTTTAGTGCAAAATTAAGACGAGCTAGGGAAGTATTTTGTCGTCGAGGTAGGCAAATGTTTTTTTAGTTATAACTGTTTCTTAGTCCATGCTGAAGTCAGATCAGATGGAGCTGCGCAAAGAAGAAATATATCACCATTTAAGCAAAATTTGAATTATTGTGTGCTCTCATTATTTACTGTTGAGAATTGCCATTATTATGGTCGTTAATGCGCACGCGCGCCACCATCTTGTCCCAAATGTCTGGCAATGAGAAAGATGGAAAGATGCCATGAGAGAGGCCTACGCGAAAACCATAAAGAACTGTAGTAAGTCTGCAGCTATGGGGAAGAAGCACTACGACCACAAAGTTCGTTTTACAGAGTTAAAAACAGGAGATCGAGTACTAGTACGCAACCGATCTGAACGTGGGGGACCTGGAATACTCAGGTCGTACTGGGAAAACCAAATACACGAGGCAGTGGAGCAAAAAGGAGAGTTGGCCATTTTTGCTGTTAAACCAGAGGACATGGTATTGGCAAGTCTCGAGTACTCCACAGGAATCTTCTTCTCCCTTGTGACTTTTTACCACCAGACACTCCTGTCAGATCCATGGTGCAAGAGCGGCGGAGGAAAGAAAAACGCTTGGTGCAGAGCGATAGCCGACAGGCGATAACTAATGACTGCGAAAGCAGTGATGAACTGTATTTCAAGGACTGTCTCCTGCAGAGATCGCGATGACCCATCCCACAATGGGTGAAGAAACAAATGGGCCCAATTTGGATTGCGAAGCAGAAGAAGAAACAACAGCGACAGAGGAGCTAGAATCACATCCCGGCAAACTCGTCCAAGAGAATGTCGGAGAAACTGATCCGCGGATCCACCTACAGCAACGCCAGTGATACAACCAACCATAGAACCTAACGAAGAGCATATTGAAGCAACAGATGGAAATATACCTCGACGTCCAGCACGCGACCGCGCCGTCCTCCTAATAGGGACTTTAAGATGCTAGGACGACGACGGCGGTTAAAAAGCAAGACAATTTTTTTCAATTTAAAGAGGTCACGGTTAACTGACTATTATATTTGATATTTGAAGCTAATTTAATGACTTCCAAAACGCCCCAGTATTGCTAAAATGATTGTCGTGTACGTATTGAAGTCAATCTCAAGCAACAGTTCTCATCTTTTGGCCGTTGACGTCGTCGTGTTGAAGTGGCGTTGTATAAAGAACGAGGACGGTATTTAGATTACTCTTGGGACTAAAAATTATTCTTTCTCTTTGTTTTGAAACAAAATTATTTTGTTTAAAGGACGTCGTCGTTGAGGTCCTAATGAAAAGTTCATACGTTAAGTCACTGATGTAACGTCCAGGAGGACTCTTAAGTGGGGGTGAGTGTGAGGTGTGTAAAAAAATGTTAAAGTCCTTCCCCCTACAGTAAGTTATGATGTAACTTCCGGTTTAGAGCAAGCGCGGTGAGAGTGCTGAAGAAGGAGGAAGCTTCGAAATAGTGCAAAAGGAACACATGTTGTTCTCCACGAGTTGTCTGAGGTGAATAAAACGCTTTTATACAAATTATTGTAGTCATGTTATTATTATAATACATAGTAAAGTACTGTGAAAATGTTAGTGAGACTGGAGTAGCCTTTTCTGCAGCTTGTAGCTCTTTGTTTACGGTTCCGCTCAGTTGATCGACTTATATTATATTGCTAGAAGTTACTATCACAAGTGAAGTGCTGCCTCAAATGGGACAAGAACCTTTAGCATACTCTGCAGGCAACTTTGTGCAGTTTGTGGCCAACGTAACATCTCCCCCCCCCCCCCCCCCCCCCCCCACCCCCCCCCTCCCCCCCCCCCCCCCCCCCCCCCCCCCCCCCCCCCCCCGCCCCCCCCCCCCCCCACCGCCCCCCCCCCCCCCCTCCCCCCCCCCCCCCCCCCCCCCCCCCCCCCCCATTGCTCACTCCACCCGAGTTTGCTCACTCCACCCAAGTTTGCCAGACTTCATCCGAGTTTGCCCACTCCACCCAAGTTTGCCAGACTTCATCCGAGTTTGCCCACTCCACCCACGTTTTTCACCTCTATCCAATAAGAGCCAACAGGGTTGCCTGCGAAGGAGGCTGGAAAGTCCAAAAATTATTATTAAGTAAAATATATTCTGAGACGACATAATGTCGATGCCTAGAGCAATAGTCGGTAAATGGGTCAGCAAGAGAAATCCTTTACGCGTAATGATATCATTCTCAAAAGCATGTATGTACATATTGTTTCCTTGCAAATAAAAGACACTGTCAACTGTTGAAACTGTCGTCGAGTTCGACTTGGATACTGAATGTTGCTAACGCCGAATTGCCGATAAACTCATGAAAGAGCACTGCTTTCCTCAAGAGTCAAGACTGGTCACTGAACGGCAGCAAATAGAAGAAAACAACCGTAAAATCTCTTACAAAATATAGAATTTTTAAACAAGGGAAATCTTTCTCCTCACTGAAATCAAAGGTTTTATATTTACAACTCACAGCACCAGTGGCGTGCTGGCAGGGGGGGCCGGGGGGCCATGGCCCCCCCAGTGAAGACTTTTTAGGGGGCGCCAAAACTCAAAGGGGGCGCCAAAATTGATCAAAAGCCTTAGTTAAAACTTTTGTCACAATCCGTGAGTCCGATGAGCCAATGAAAGAAAAATGAACTGAATTTTATCGAGATCTCAGATCTGTTTGGCAGTGCCTGTGCCTCTGTGTCAGTTACAGACACACGACACTGACAACAACCGCAACACCTTGCGCCCGTGCCACTTTTCCTAATTCCGTCGGTCTGACAGATCAACTGACAAGCTGATTTCCGATATGCCAGATTTTTTGGCAATTTGGGCCAACGCATGATCAAATTACTTACTGCCGCAAACACTGCTTGATGTGCTTGTGCGCTTACTTTGCTTGCTACTTCTTCAGTGTATTCTCAAACTGCTCAAAGGATGTGAAATTGTGAATTGCTAATTTGCTAATTGTGAAACTAAATGTGATTATGTGAAGGGAGTTTGCTTACGATTACTGGCAAGTGTTTTCATTATCTCATGTAGTTTTGTGACACATACCATACCATATCACAAACACTCACACTCTTACATAAATCAAACGTCATCCATACGCCAGACGAGACTGAGCGGAGAACCTCGCACGAGAGAACTTATTATTTAACTGGAAAGATTCACAATGGCACAAAGAGTTGGAATGTCGAGAAAAAACCACACATTCGGTAGGCCTTCTTTACCTTATATTATCGTTATGTACTGTACCTTAACTGCAAACTAACATATCTAATTCCTTCTCTTCTTAACCCCCCTCTTACACTCTTCCACAATTCCCATATTTTTACGATACATATCACAGAACTCCTTTCCCCTAAAACTTGTATACTCTTCCTTTGGCCCTTTCTATTAATTAAAATCGCACATTTCATTTTATACCGTATATATATACCGATATCTCCTAAAATAGTTTGTTTCAGTTATCCTCCAATGCGATGGTTCTGCCAAAGCTCCCAGCTTGTATTGTTTGATATCATAAAGTGTATTACACACAATGTTTAACACCAGTGTGGGTCCAATTACCTTTCTATCAATGAAAATCACGATGACAACAGAGACGAAGCCACTTCTGCCAACGAAAAAGCACAGGACAAAGATGTGCCATCTTTTCTCGAGGCTTTAAATATTCTCTTGCATCCCGATTATCACCTAATCGATGCGTATCCTACACTTTGTCAAGTGTACGCGATTTCGGTTGGAATACCAATCAGTTCCGCGACTGCTGAGCGCTCCTTCTCAGCCCTAAAGAGAGTGAAAACGCGCATTTGATCCGTTCATCCATGTGGCAAGGAAGACTGGAAGCGTTACTATTGATGGCAGTTGAACGAGACATTTTATTGTCTTTAGACAAAGTGCGAATTATTGATGTATTTGCAAAGACATCGACGGAACTATCCAAGGCACTTTTTTAAATTAACATTCAGTCTTAACAAATGATTGGGATAACTATATGTACAATTGTTCAATTTTATATTTTTGAGATTTTGAGCCAAGACTCTTAAGCTACACTAGGAAAGCACTTGTTTCCTTGCACTCATTGCTGTATATCTTAGTCCTGAAAGTCGAAAATAGATAATAAAATACCATATAATAGATAGTTGGATAAATTCGCAACTGTAACAAACAGGGGGGGCGCCAAATTTACTGTTGGCCTCCCCTGCCAAACAAGGGCCAGCACGCCACTGCACAGCACTCACGTCCTTACCACATTCATAGACTGTATTGGTGAGTTACACAGTTAATAATGGGTAGGCCTACCGGTGTCGGTAGCGTGGTGTAGGAACAACCTGCTACGTCACAAAACGTCATAAATCTCGATGAACAGACAGACATTTTCAAACCAAGATTCAAGTCGCATCAGTACATAGCTCGACCAAGAGATCTGGGCACAAGACAGAGCTAACCCAAGTCAAGATTAGTTATAATTTGCGTGTGTCCGCCGAATTATTAAAAATATTGCTTGCTGTCAATACACTATACTTGAGTGTGTGTCCACTGACGGATCAAGATGGAAGTAAGGCATCTTTGGATGACGTTTACAGTTTTGTTTCTAAATCTTATGCCGGTATATCGAGTAGATAGTTCACATTTTCGTGGAGGTCTAATTACCTGGAGGCCAGTAAATAAGAACTCATCTGTTACTAATGTCCAGGTAAGAAGTCTAGCTGCGACAGAACACAATAACAGCTGGTGATAAATCCTTCATAATATAGCTAATGGCAATCTTCAATCGTCTTACTTGAAAGTCACACTTTACGTGTGCAATGGAACAAGTTTTTTTAACATGTTTTGAATTGACAAGTTCTATTTGTGGCTTTCGCGCATATTTACGAGAAACTCATGTCAAGTTGTTTCTAACAGCGCAGTGAGCAATCATCAGTCATGCATGGTAAGTGTGTCTGTTGAAAAAAGTTGTCAAAGGAAAACTTGCTACAAACATTAAAATTACGTTAAGCACAGCCAGCCCAAACGTACGATATGAGCACATTTTCTGCGATACGGAGTGACCCTTGCACGCGAGCGCTGTTGATACTGTGACAGTGTTGTATTCCTTGTGTGTTTACTTTCGATTTTATTTTCTGAGCCGTATGTTAACCGTTGGCACGAACTCAAACCGAATAACACGATAAATGCATGAAATATATACCAAAATCCATAGATCTTGTTTCTGCTTTGTATTTGTTGATGTTTGTGTCTTCCATTTTCGCTTTCGCTTTACTAATTATTTAAGAGGAAAGGCTGGCGACTTTCCAAGGTTATATTTCTGATGACCCTCACTTGAAGCTCCATAATATCCATAAAAATCGCGAGATGTCGCCAAAATTGCCATCAGGGCATTCGTCGAGAACTTAGCTTTCGATTCATTGGCATCATTGCTCTTTCGATCCCAACGTACATCTTCGCGCCGCAAAAAAACGCTTATATGCAAACTCTTTGGCTTAAAAAAAGCATTTTCCCAACCTCGTCCCCAGGGCCTTTTGCGGAGAGGTAGCGCGAAAAGGCCCTGGCATCGGCTGGTGGATTCTGCGTTTTCATTGGTTGATCGCTTTTCTTAAATATTCTTCGCAAATACAATTAATGCAAAGTTTCAATTAATTTACGATGAATGGCTCATATTCGACAATACCTCATAAGCGTCCACGTTTATAGTTTGATCTGTTCTTATACTTATAGTAGCGATAATGGCGGATTCGGATAACGTTTGGCAAATAATTCAGTGGCGAAAAACCGACCCTCGAGGCTAGAAATCTTTGCTCGGAGTTTAATCTGCCGTCTTTCGTCTTCAAAAGTCGTCATATGGTTCGGTATTCAGTAAAAGCAGCAATGACAAGGATTTATGTGCGAATGTGCAGAATACTTGTGAAATTATTTAGATCACCGAGGACGATTCGAGTTCAAAGTTGATATGCAGAAAGTGCGAGGTATTTCTCTTTAATAGACAATTAAGAGCCAAAATATATATGCAAATTAGAATAAACGTTGTGTAGCCACAAACGAAGTGTGAAGGCTGGGAGCAGTATAAAATCCATTTAATTTTGAGAGCACATAGGTACGACAGCGCGAGTGAGTACACGAGTTTGGAATTTTATGCTGTTGTCAGTTCAGATAAAAAATAGTTAAGAAATTTACTACCATTAACGCGAGTATCACATTTCGAATTTAGTCAATTTGCAAATTCGAGGTTGTATATATATATTCATTTTCCAGTTTCAAAGCGAAAAATCTCAATGAACAAAGAGTCGTTGATATTAAACCTCTCGGAAACGCCGTTAAAATGTGGTCCTCAACGACCGATATTTATAGTGGCTAATATTATATTTTAGGCACACAACTAAGATAATAATGCAGAGTGACAAGGAAAATAACCGGCCAAAAATTGTCAACAAAATATAGCTGCGCAGAAAAGCTTATGAACGCTATATTTTAAGCATGTCGTTTTTCCTGATATAAAAATATACATATATCTACGCCAAATAATAAAATATACATGTAGAACTGAAAAGCTAGAACGCCTCAGCCTTGTATTAATAATTTCTCTGGCAAGCTTTATATTGTAGCGGTTTTGACGTCTTGTCAATTTCACTTTGCCACATCATATTTATATGTTGAAACACTTTACCTGAAGTGGTTCCAGACAATACGAAGAGAAGTTGCCGTTATTGAACGCTAAAAAAGCACAGTCAATTTCCTCGAAGATACCAAATGTATTATAATTTATTACACCCAGAATTTCTGGGTGTAAAACCAGCCGATGCCAGGGCCTTTTCGCGCTGCCTCTCCGCAAAAGGCCCTGGGGACGAGGTTAGCATTTCCGTATGCGTGACTACGAACGGCGGGTTGGTGTCACTACAGGCAGATCAAAGCTGGTGCCGACTTTATAAATATTTAGGATTTGAATAAGAATTGTTATAACTTGAAAAATATTGTTGCATTTAAAGTTAATAACCTTGGAAAATATAACCTTGGAAAGTCGCCAGTCTTTCCTCTTAAACAATTAGTGAGGCGAAAGCGGAAATGGAAGACACAAACATCAACAAATACAAAGCAGAAACAAGGTAAGAACATTTATCTCGAATTTCTATGGATTTTGGTATATATTCCATGCATTTATAGTGTTATTCGATTTGAATTCGTGCCAACGGTCACATACGGAGCTAGCCGCCCCCCCCCCCCCCCCCCCCCCAAATGAAATCGAAAGACCTTTTAAGGTTTCTAATAACACTTGAAATGATGAACATTCATCAAGCCGTATACGAATGAATCTTTTGGTTGACGATGAAAAATGTAAACACTTAACAGAGAAGGCTAGAAGCTATCCGTTGCCATAGTAGCAGATATTCCAACATATAACTGTTTCGTGCAAGTTTAATACTGTTTTAGTAACTCTTTCAATTCTCATCCAAACATCTTTTATATTTTAGTTTGGTCAATGGCAATAAGAGATATGATTTAGCTTATTTGTGACGTTTCGGAAGAGAAGGTAGCATTTTACCTTGCAAACAAAAGTAAAATCAAACGTTGGTAATTGAGACTTCTCCTCGCGATACCGAACGACATCCTAATTATTAGCATAAAATTTGCGTGCAATACGCAGCAATGTAGCATATATAGCTCAATACTTGTTATATATATATATATATATATATATATATACAGCGTGTATCATCCATCCTTCCATCGATATCGTCTGCAAGGTTAATCCGATAAAACTTTTGAAATATTTAACCAATTGATTTTACCCCTTTTAATTGGGCTTAAAATGACCCTGAGAATCCCCCCTTTACAATGTTGATGCCTATTACATGATAGATGATTACATTGATAAATTCAAGATGGCGGAAATCTACGATGCAGTACGAAAATGTCGCGTTTTGTCAAGGTTAAAATATGCAAATGAGTGCACTAAAGAGACACAATTAGTACTTTAATATACCACAATAGTCATTCAAAATATGGTCTGGAAACTCGGCTAAACTCTTCGTTCTATCTTTTTGTTCGCCTTTATGCATTTTTGTGCACGGTGCACGGTCACTGAACCCATTGTATTTTAGTATAATGAACAAATGATCCAATAGCAACGTTTCAGTTAAATCACTCAACCGTGCCATTTAAATATTAATAAACCAAAAACAAAGGATGTGCACGGTGTAAGGTACGGTTCAACATAAAATCACAGCTCATTATATGCGTTTTGAAGTTTGCCGAGTTTCCAGACCATATATCTCTAGTCTATTGACTATGATACCACGTAAGGTAAGTTTAAGCATTTTCCATTATAATTATATGACAGAATAAAAAATGAGGCCTAGGTAGTCGTATTTGATAAAAGTTGACTGATGACAATGGCACACAGTGTTGTGTAAAACTTATGAGTCTTTTCTTGGCTAACAGAAATAAAGATTTCTGAATAGCTGAGTTAAAGACGATTATAATGATATATTATGGCCGTATGTTGTGGTATAATTCTGTTTTAATTTGTAAATTTCCAAAATAAGTGAAGATCGTGCGCTGTGGCGCACCATAAATTATTAGCATAAAATTTTTAAAATAAAATTTTTATTAAAAGAATTAGCATAATTTACAAAATGGGTTGTCCGACAAGATCCGACAACCTAAAATTTGAATAGTAGAGGTAAAGACGATTCAGATGATGTATTGTGGTCTTATCTTTGTGGTATTAATGCCATGTGAAATTAAAATTCCTTGCATGCATGGTTTATTCACAGGGTGCAGATTATTTAGTAATGTATATGGTATATATATAACTGAATAAATTACTAGGTTTCTCTTATATACTTGCAGGGGTTCTCGGCGTTGCCTGAAAAAAATAGGAGGAAAATTGTAGAGAGAATTCTTAACTTAAATATTAAGGACAGACAGTAAGCACGGACGATGCTGTCAAAAATCGTTCACCAGTGGCCTTGCTATAGGTCGGACCGACTAAGGCCAATGATTTAGAGACGGTAAACATTGAAAACTGAAAGTGGAAGTGGGCTACCCGTTAACTCTAAGACCTTTACTGTCGTGGCAATAGAAGCGTTCCTAAAATAATTTTGCAATATATTCAGGTTGACCAATTCATTTGATAACATTCGTTGACAACTTCCTGTTTTGAATTCTGTTTTGAATTTGTTTGGTGTTTCGCAAATAGTCCTGTTTCTTCCCAACTAGCATAAAGCTTTTGAAATACGTGGATTCTAAAGTGAGTAGACATTTTGTTTTTTAAATAGCACGTTAACTGACTGTTTACTGGGTTATTGCATGGTTGTTCAAAAACCAGGAACCAATCAAATTCAAAACAGGAAGTTAGCAATAATTTTCATCAAATGCATGAATTCATCAACTTGAGGACTACATGTATATTGCAAAATTATTTTAGGAACGCTTCTATTGCCGCGACAGTAATACTTAACAATTATTCGCCGAAGGCGTGGTGAATATCGGTGTAATAACTGAGACGAAGTCGAGGTCATTATTCACCGATATTCACTGAGCCTGAGGTGAATAATTGTTTTAGTATAAACACACATTTTCGTACTTTTAGGAACAATAGTTTCTTTGAAATTGTTAATTTCCTCGTCTGTCGCATTGACAAATTGGCTGGCGGCCATTTTGAATAAATGCTGTAGGTGATTATCGAGAATTAGTCAGAAGTAGCTCGACCAATCAGCGCGCGCGATTTTCTATAGTCACCTATGTATTTATACTAAAGAACATATATAGCCTACGTCATTCTTTAAATTACTTTCTCAGTTCACGTTCCGTTCGATTGCTCGACTTATAATTTGACTTGTCTGCAGAATTATTAAACATATTGCTTGCTGTGAATACACTACTTGAGTGTGTATCCACTCAGCGATCAAGATGAAAGTAAGGCATCTTTGGATGACGCTTACAGTTTTGTTTCTGAATCTTATGGTATACCGAGTAGATGGTTCACATTTTCGTGGAGGTCTAATTACCTGGAGGCCAGTAAATAAGAATGCATCAGCTACTAATGTCCAGGTAAGAAGTCTAGCTGCGATGGAACACAATAACAGCTGGTGATAAATCCTTCATAATATAGCTAATGACAATCTTCACATCTTCACTCGTCTTACTGTTGGAGTAATGTCATGCATTGCGGTGAAACCCGATTGCCACATTTCAAGCATACTTTACACGTGCAAAGAAACAAGGTTTTTTTACATGTTTTGAATTGACAAGGTTTATTTGCCCATGTTTACGAGAAATATATCAAGTTGTCTCTTGATAATTGTACATGTGTACTTGTTGAAATGACTTGTCAAGAAAAAACTTGCTGTGTACCAGTAGGCTTTAAAGCACAAATATTCAAAATACGTGAAGAAGCAGCGATATTTATTGTCAGTTCTTGTATGATTCCTCTAAAGACTTTTCAAAGGTTTCTAAAAACACTTGAAATAAATAATCATCAAGCCGTTTGCGAATGAACCTTTTTGTTAACGATGAAAAAAGAAAACAGCTACCGTTGGCGTCGATAGCTAATAGATGTTCCAACATACAACTGTTTCTTGATTGATAAGAAGTTGAAGCCTGACTTAATAATTCTTTCAATTTCCATACAAAGCGTCTTTTATATTTTACTTTGGCCAACACTATAAGCAATATTATTTAGGTTATTCGCGACGTCTCGGATAAGAAGGTAGCGTTTTACCATGCAAGCAAAAGAAGGCCAAACGTTGGTTGAGACTACGTTCACACGGCGCCAAAGGAAATCTAATTACTAGTATAAAATTCGCGCGCGATATACCCTGCAACAAAGCACAGTCGTCAGAACAGATTTACTTTTATGTTGGACCGCTATTGTATTTCTAGCTTTTTGGGTAGTTTTGAGAAAGATACAAAGTAAAAAAACAACAACAACATGAGTATTACATGTTGGGAGTGCATATTGCCTGGGCAAGTATACAGAAAACGGGGGGAATTCCACATTTCACTTCGATTTGACCTAAAGCTTATCTTTGGAATTTTGTAAAATATAGGATTTTTGCAGAATACTTGTGAAATTATTTAGATCACCGAGGACGATTCGAGTTCAAAGTTGATATGCAGAAAGTGCGAGGTATTTCTCTTTAATAGACAAGAGCCAAAATATATATGCAAATTAAATAAACGTTGTGTAGCCACAAACGAAGTGTGAAGGCCCCAAGCAGTATAAAATCCATTTAATTTTGAGAGCACATAGGTACGACAGCGCGAGTGAGTACACGAGTTTGGAATTTTATGCTGTTGTCATGCAGTTCAGATAAAAAATAGTTGAGAAATTTACCACCATTAACGCGAGTATCACATTTCGAATTTAGTCAATTTGCAAATTCGAGGTTGTATATATATATTCATTTTCCAGTTTCAAAGCGAAAAATCTCAATGAACAAAGAGTCGTTGATATTAAACCTCTCGGAAACGCGGTTAAAATGTGGTCCTCAACGACCGATATTTATAGTGGCTAATATTATATTTTAGCACACAACTAAGATAATAATGCAGAGTGACAAGGAAAATAACCGGCCAAAAATTGTCAACAAAATATAGCTGCGCAGAAAAGCTTATGAACGCTATATTTTAAGCATGTCGTTTTTCCTGATATAAAAATATACATATATCTACGCCAAATAATAAAATATACATGTAGAACTGAAAAGCTAGAACGCGTCTGCCTTGTATTAATAATTTCTCTGGCAAGCTTTATATTGTAGCGGTTTTGACGTCTTGTCAATTTCACTTTGCCACATCATATTTATATGTGATTTCGACTTAGGAAAAATCTGACAGACTGCGGATTATAGTAAATTTTTCATATAACACATTTTTAAGTAGAATGACTAAAAAATCTACAAATTAAACACCGTTCATTTATGAAGACCGAGTATGAAGAAAGTTATATTTACACTTAATTCATGATTTGTTGCTTTGACGGGCGTATTCGTGCGGCCAGACACGACGTTTAAAATATCTATGAGAAAAGGTACGTCTACCTCCAGATATTATCAAAATCATATTCCTTAAGATTCTCGTTTGCCACACAATACTGAACCATTCGAACGTTTGCAAAGACGCCGTTTGCGGGCTGATTTCATCTCGTCTGCGATGGATGACTTTATAATAGCTGAAAAAGCACACTGTTTGCCGCTCGAATTATTCTTTTCTTCTTAAATTTCGGTCAACAAAAACTCGTGAATTCCAGGAAGCTGGGCCATGTTTGTCTGGCTTCCTGTGATTTTAGTAGAAGAAACTGCGCGGGAGCTTCTGCTGTTGTTACTTCTTGAACCAGAACGTCTTTAATTATAAGCGGCTTGGAAAGTTTATAGCTTCTTTATTACCGCAATACCTGATTTCGCTAGCTTTGGACGACGAATTACGGAATTAGAGGTCTTATACGTAACGAACAAGTATTCAAAACACTTTACCTGAAGTGGTTCCAGACAATACGAAGAGAAGTTGCCGTTATTGAACGCTAAACAAGCACAGTCAATTTCCTCGAAGATACCAAATGTATTATAATTTATTACACCCAGAATTACCAGTAGGCTTTAAAGCACAAATATTCAAAATACGTGAAGAAGCAGCGATATTTATTGTCAGTTCTTGTATGATTCCTCTAAAGACTTTTCAAAGGTTTCTAAAAACACTTGAAATAAATAATCATCAAGCCGTATGCGAATGAACCTTTTTGTTAACGATGAAAAAAGAAAACAGCTATCCGTTGGCGTCGATAGCTAATAGATGTTCCAACATACAACTGTTTCTTGATTGATAAGAAGTTGAAGCCTGACTTAATAATTCTTTCAATTTCCATTTATATTTTACTTTGGCCAACACTATAAGCAATATTATTTAGGTTATGCGCGACGTCTCGGATAAGAAGGTATATAGCGTTTTACCATGCAAGCAAAAGTAAGCCAAACGTTGGTTGAGACTACACGTTCACACGACGCCAAAGGAAATCTAATTACTAGTATAAAATTGACTATATATGATATGAGATGACACTTAAATACTATTTTAATGCCTTGTGTTATTTGAAAAGGGCCACACAGAGCTTTAAAATATTAAGTGTCATTGAATATATCTATGTTTTCACAAATGATATTTTGCTATACAAATGTTGAGTTTATCATAAAAACAAGAAAGTATTTGAATATATAGACAATCATAAATTAAGCGCTAAAAAGACTAATAATATTTGTGTTTTTACAATGCAAAATAATATCTTTGTATTTAGTGAGCAGCTGCTCTACATTGTTAAAATGGAAGTAAACTGCAGAATGTGTTTGTTGCTGCTTAAAAATTGTTCCACTTGTTTTGTAGGACAAGTACTTGTTTTCTAACACTATTTAATAGCAGTGACCTGACAAGTCTGTGTTTAATATTAACAACAAGATGGATTCATAGCTTGTGATTTATTTTGTGTTCTGGCAATCTGCTCCTCTATATAAATATTTTTCTATTTTTAGAAAACATGGTACTTTGCAGGATATTTTTTTCTGGTGGTTTTGTTGTGCACGATATTTTCCCCCCGGGATAAGGCTGTGCTCGAATTTTTTTCCGGTAATTGCCCAACCCCCCCCCCCCCCTCAAAAATCTAATGGTCTGTCCCTTATTAGGTATACATTATATGCAGTGTGAACTTAAAAAGCACAATTCTACTGAAAATTATACTATAATAACCTTAAATTGTATATTTTTGCAAAACACTTGCATGTTCTCATAAATAATTGGAAGCTTGTAAATGCTTTGTGCTATAACGCTAATTTAATTTCATGAATCATAGATGTCTAGAAAATTGCCGGCATGGTTTATTCATAGGGTGCAGATTAGCTAGACTGTAAGGTATATGCTATATATGTATAAATTTCTGTAAGGTTTTTATTATGTACGAGCAAGGAGGGCACACTGCGTTGCTCGAAAAAATATAACAGACAAACAGTATTTATGAGCGCGAACGATTAACTTAAAGGTGTTTCGATCACAACTTGCCTTGCTATAGACTGAACCAAAGTGAAACTGAGTTTATCCTGAATATTGAAAAGTGAAAGCGAAAGCAAACTACGCACTAGTTAAAAGTCCAAGATCTTCAGTGCAAAACATGTATAGCTCACGTTACATTTGTAAGGGCCTGTTTATATGGAGCCGAGTTACTCGGCAAACCGAGTTACCCGCCATGTATAGAAATTCAATGCTATCCCGGCAGAGTGTTTATATGAGACAGGCGGGAAACTCGGCTAGCCGAGATCCCAGCAAAACAGCCGAGATCTCGTTATGCCGGGATGAAAATATTCCCATATAAACACTCTCTTGCCGGGTAACTCGGCTAGCCGAGTTGAATTCGTCACAACAGCGCACGCGCCACTTATGAAGACAATTGGAAACTACTCATGGAATGTGAAACCATTATAATGCGTGGGCGACTTTGCCGAGTAACTCGCTCATATAAACACTCATCTTTTATCAACTCGGAGTGCCGGGTAACTCGGCTCCATATAAACAGGCCCTAAGGGAAGTATATACGGTCTATATATGTGGACAAATTTTCAGCGCTCACGATTCAACCAGTCAAAGAATATAGTCTGTTACTCTAAAACGTGTTGATGTATCGGTTAGATATTCTTTTAATAACAATCCAGCAATACGTTTCATCATTCCTGCCTCAGAGAATTAAACGGTATTTTTGCGTGGCAGTAAATTTTGTTAGACAAAAGCTAGTCAAACAGAACGCACTTGTATTCTACCAACGTGGGTTTCGAATTTCATGTTTTGACCAAATCGACAGTTTACTTTCGTTGTCCAGCTTATGCTGCTATTTACGTTTAAACAAATGGATAAATGAACAAAATATTATAGTATAGCCAATTTTCAGCCCTCAAGGTCCGATGAGGTACAAACAAACGAACAATCATCAGATTTATGTAATATGGAGAACATACGAGTGTATGCTTGGCACGGATACTATACACATGAAGAAATTATATTCCATACTAAATTTTTATTCCATACTTTTTTGGTTGGTATTCTGAGGCTGGTGATGCTCATTGTAATATCGATTTATATCAGTATAAAAATTGCGATAAAAATCAGTTTGATGACGACTTCAAGAAAACTTTATTGGGCTTTTGTATACTTACTGGCAGATATAAACGAATTTGTCAAAACTTGATAAAATCTTTTTTTTGATGTTGGTTATAAACATGCACCAACGAAAACCAGAAGAGTAAAAGCGTAAAAATACTTTGGATGACCCTTGAACTACTTCAGTTAATGCGTGACCGCAATTGCCAGCAAAAGCATACCGAAGTAAACGAGAAAAAAAACTTAGACTTTTACTGGAGAAAATATCGTGAAGTCAGAAAATACGTAAATACTTGTCAGTAAAACTAACCAAATCCAACTATTGACAAAACTAAACAAAACTCTTGAAAAACTTTAAATAAGATAACGTTACGCGGCAAATCTAAAACTACTTCTTTGTACATTATTTCTACAGATGTTTTTGTTAACGATCAACAATTAATTGCAACAATATCAGATCAAATAATATAAGATCAAAATTTGCAGATAAAATTGAAGAAAAGTTAAGCTTGGATTCAGATTTTTTCTCTACGCCAGTTTTTACTTTATCCTTATATGTTTATCGGGAGACGTGGAATTAAATCCTGGACCAAACATTAATAACAACTGTACCATTTCACGGACTTGTTCTTGTGGCAAGAATATCAGAAAGAACCAGGAGACCATCTTGTGTAGCAGTTGTGACAGAAGGCTTCACTTTAAATGTTCAGGCTTAACTAAAGATACATTGGGGAATTCTGAGGAAGAGTGGACGTGCTTAACCTGTTGTCTACCTCGTTTAAGTGACTCATTTTTTGAATCTTCGAACTGTTCTTCACAAGATGTTGAACCTAAAGTTAGCACTTCGGCTGAGAAACCGGACATTGTCGATTCTCTCAACTGGTATCAATCTAAAATAAAGGGCTATTATAAATTTAATTAAAAAATATCGTACTTGAACATTAACAGCATAATCAACAAGTTAGATGAGGTTAAGGAGATGCTAAACAAGAATATGTTTGATATATTATTTATTGCTGAAACAAAAATCGACAAGTAATTTTATATTAATTCCCGAACAGTAATTTAGTTGATTTTTGTCAAAGATTCTGCTTGGTAAACAAGATTTCTGAACCGACTTGCGTTACGAACAAGTCAATGACACTGCTTGATGTCGTCTTGGCGAGCCACCAAGAACGTTATGCTACAGCGGGGTCTTTACACCTGGGTATTAGTGATCATGACTTAGTTTATGTTGTGAGAAAAAACAAGCTACCACGTCCTAAACCACGGTTTATTGAGTATAGATCGATGAAGAATCTAGACTATGCTAAATTTATGGCTGACTTGGAGATGGCCCCTTGGTCCACGGCTTATTTTTATGACAACGCCGATGATGTTTGGAACCATTGGAGTACGTTGTTTAAAGACATTTTGGACCAACATGCGCCTATTAGAAGAAAGTGTGTCCGTAGCGACCAACTCCCATGGATGGATCACACCTGAAATTCAGCGTGAGATATCACTGAGAAACAAATTATATAAGCGTTATAAAAAGCACCCCTCGTCTAGTCTGTGGGAGACATGCAGAAAGCAGCGTAATAAAGTTGCATCATTGAAGCGCAACGGAGTTAAAGCATTTTGTTATGATGTATCCAACACTACCAAACATCCTGGGGAATTCTGGAAGATGATGAAACCACTAATTCCAAATACCGGTTGCAAGAAAAGTGATAACATTATTCTGATTGAAAACGATTGCGTTATTACTGAGCCTAGTTCTGTGGCAGAGATTTTCAATAAACATTTCGTAGAAATGGTGAACACTGAAAGGAAAACCAATTTTTCTGAACACTCTGGGGTGAAATTAATTTCGGACCAAAAAGTCAAATCTATTTTAGCAATACTAACTATATTTTTGACTTTTTTAAATATTTAGTATATAAATTACATGTAATGTAATGTAATGTAATGTAATGTAATGTAATGTAATGTAATGTAATGTAATGTAATGTAATGTAATGTAATGTAATGTAATGTAATGTAATGTATATAATGTAGTATAATGTAATGTAGTGTAATTCTCACGATCGTATTTTGAACGAGCTTTAACAGCTCATAAGCGAAACGTGGTTAAATAAATTATTTTATTCTATTCTATTCTATTCTATTCTATTCTATTCTATTCTATTCTATTCTATTCTATTCTATTCTATTCTATTCTATTCTATTCTATTCTATTCTATTCTATTCTATTCTAAAAGTTTAAATCAATACCTCCAACTTCTACTTTTTCTCCGTACAATTTAACAAAGCCATTGGACGTGATAGAATTATCAGACTAATCAGTGCAAGATCGCTTAAAGCCTCCGCTTCGGCTATAACTCCTAGTTTAACAAAAACATTTAACATTTCGTGCCGTTTCGCAACTTTTCCAAAAAATTTGGGGGAAAAGACAACGTTGTGTCGCCTTAAATCTCGTGTTGCAACTCTACCGAATACCTCAGTGCCAATCTATAACTATTTCTCCAACCTTAAGTAAAATCATGGAACATGTTGTTGACCATGAAGTCTGGACATGCATGCAAAAATACAATCCCATTGTTCCGAAACAATTTGGTTTTTAATCTAAACTATCCATGCACCGACGTTGCGCTGGCACAGTTCACTGATACGATGTTAGATAATCACACCATGTTAGATTTCACATACATTACTTTTCGAACGGTAAACCCAAAGAATTAAAATTAGTATTATACTATTTATAGATTTGTGGTTTACCGTGGTTTACCGTTGAAATAAACGTTTATAAAATGCTGGTTTACCGTCGGTTTTTCTTGGTTTATCGTTCTAGTTTTCTTAGTTAATTATACTACGTGTATTATTACATAAGTAGTGATAGACCACACTCTGGAGACCAAAGGGATGCCGCCTAATTAATTATTCAACTTATTATTTATGCTACGTCATTATTCTAATGCCCTTTTCAGACCCCTAACCATAATCCTCATTAATTATTCAGACTTTTCCTTCTCAGGCCCCTTTCGGATCCTCCAGTCCTTATCCTCATTTGTATTTATTTTATAGCGGAACGTTACGTCATTGATGCCTATAACCCTTGTCCTACGGGTCCCCTTTGCTTCTAGCCGTCGCCCAACTCCTTTAACCCTACATCACTGTCGTGACCTTGGTGAAGCGTCCTTACAAGTAATACGTAAGACCTTTTTTTATTTCCTTGTGTCCCAGTACGGGTAACCCTTGTGGGACAGGTATACGCATAGTGCGTACAGTGAACTTAGGCAAAATGAATTTTATTTGGGACGAACTAGAGAGAAATAAGATTGAGACTCAGTTGACACTCAGTCTTTTTACATTGAAACTTGTCTAACGACACACGAAGAGTTGTTCAACAGCTAAAATTAGTGACTAAACGGGATAACGTACTGGGACAAAGCTTTGAATATTATATTTCATTTAGAGCCTATAAGTCGTCAGAGAATTGTTGCTAACTTAGCCCTAGTTTATAGAGTAAGCCATTCTTGGAATAAAGAATCTATACGAGAAGAACGTTTCGACTAAAAAAAATGGATAAGAAACTCACTAAGGAAACTGTAAGAAGTAAGCCAAAATAACTTATTGCTAATGTACACCGAATAGCATGAATATTATATTATGTTTGCAGCCTAAATAGCCAAACAATCTTTATACGTTAACTGGTAAATAAGTTCTGACAATTTTGGGGAGTTATCGTTTATCTAACTCTAGTTTATAGAATCGGTTTGAGAAACCATACGAAAAACGTCTTGACTCTTCAGATACAAACGTAAAAAAGTTAGTGAATATTTTGGCACAAAAGATGTTTGGAAACGTAGCAATATGAATATATTAGTTAAGATACGCCTGAATTTGCCTGACCATGAACAACAGCGCGTGGGGTCATTAAAGTATAGGTTAGTTACCAAACCCGAGGTAAACTACGTCAGTTATTTACCGAGGCCCGAACTTAGTTCAAAATCACAGAGGTTGCCTAAGAAAACTGAGATACTGAGTTTGTTATCACAGAGGTTGTCTAGAAATTCTTGAGTCGCGATGATAAATCCTTTATCACATTCGTGACCATTGATTAACCCTTATTTATCCAACCACTCATAAATCAAGTTAATTGCCCCGGGGCATTAACTTGATTTATGCGTTGTTGAGAGAAATTATTATAAATAAACAATCGCGGTACATCAAAGAAAACCGAGGTGATCATGAACTAAGGATAATTAAAGGATTACATGCAACTCGACAAACAAAAAAACTCACGTGTACTTGCATAAGGTACAAAATAAGCAATTTAAAATATTTTATCCAGAAATATATGTTTACACATTTTATCATAGTCAGTCCTAAGACTATGGTCGTTAGTCATAGTCCTAAGACTATAGACATAGCCCTGGTCATGTAATAGTCCTAAGACTATAGTCACAGTCCTTAAGGACTATAGTCATAGTCCTAAGACTACAGTCCTAGTCCTAAGGCTATAGTCATAGTCATAATCTTAGTCGTAGTCATAATAATAATAATAATAATAATAATAATAATAATAATAATAATAATGAATTCTGTATAAATATTTATTCGTCTCCTCTTTTTCCTCTTCTTTCACGTCCTCCTCTTTCTCCTCCACCTCTTTCTCCTCCTCTTCTTTCTCCTCCTCCTCTTTCTCCTCCTCCTCTTTCTCCTCCTCCTCCTCTTTCTCCTCCTCTTCTTTCTCCTCTTCCTCTTTCTCCTCCTCCTCTTTCTCCTCTCTTCTCCTCCTCCTCTTTCTCCTCCTCCTCCTCCTCTTTCTCTTCCTCTTTCAACTCCTCCTCTTTCTCCTCCTCCTCCTCTTTCTCCTCCTCCTCCCCTTCTTCCTTCTCCTCCTCTTTCCCATTTCGCCTTTTTCTCCACCTTCTTTTTATCCTCCTTTTTCATATCCTCATCTTTTTCCTCTTTCTCTTCTTTCTTCTCCTCTTCTAGGAGGAAGAGGAAAAAGAGGGAAAAGAGGAGGAGAAAAGAGGAGGAAGAGAAGGAAGAGGCGGAGGAGGAGGAGAAA
The DNA here is from genome assembly GCA_035771165.1 of Paragorgia papillata. Taxonomy (NCBI): domain Eukaryota; kingdom Metazoa; phylum Cnidaria; class Anthozoa; order Scleralcyonacea; family Coralliidae; genus Paragorgia; species Paragorgia papillata. Next base: position 8,739,605 of record JAWNZC010000014.1, read on the forward strand.
GAGAAGAATGATGAGGAGGAGGAGAAAGAGGAGGTGGAAGAGAAAAGCGGGAGGAGAAAGAGGAGGTGGGGGAGAATGAGGAGGAGGAGAAGAAAGAAGAGGAGGAGAAAGAGGAGGAGAAAGAAGGATAAATATTTCTGCAGAATTCATTATTATTATTATTATTATTATTATTATTATTATTATTATTATTATTATTATTATTATTATTATTATTACTATTATTATTATTATTATTATTATTATTATGACTAAGACTATGACTATAACTATGACTAACGACCATAGTCTTAGGACTATGACTATGACTATGATAAAATGTGTAAACATATGTTTTTTGATAAAATATTTCAAATTGCTAATTTTGTACCTTATGCAAGTACACGTGAGTTTTTTTGTTTGTCGAGTTGCATGTAATCCTTTAATGACCCCACGCGCAATTGTTCATGGTCAGACGAATTCAGGCGTGTCTTAACTAATATATTCATATTGCTATGTTGCCAAGCGTCTTCTGTGCCAAAATATTCACTAACTTTTCTACGTTTGTATCTGAAGAGTCAAGACGTTTTAGGTCCGATTCTGTAATCTAGAGTTAGATAAACGATAACTCCCTAAAATTGTCAGAACTTATTTACCAGTTAACGTATAAAAGATTGTTTGGCTATTTAGGCTGCAAACCTAATATAATATTCATGCTATTCGGTGTACATTAGCAATAAGTTATTTTGGCTAACTTGGCTAAACATGTTAGCCTACTTCTTACGGCTTCCTTAGTGAGTTTCTTTTTTAAGTCGAAACGTTCTTCTCGAATAGATTCTTTATTCCAAGAATGGTTAACTCTATAAACTAGGGCTAAGTTAGTAATAATTCTCTGACGACTTACAAGCTCTAAATCAAATATAATATTCAAAGCTTTGTCCCAGTACTTTATCCACGTTTAGTCACTTGGGCTGTTGAACAACTCTTCGTGTTTCTTTAGACAAGTTTTAATGTAAAAAGATTGAGTGTCTTCACTGATCTCAATCTTATTTGTCTCTATAGTTCGTCCCAAATAATATTCATTTTGCCTAGGTTCACTGTACGCACTATACGTTTACCTGTCCCACAAGGGTTACCCGTACTGGGACACAAGGAAATAAAAAAAAAGGTCTTACGATATTACTTGTGCGGACGTTTTACCATGGCTTTTGCCTATGACGTAATCGAGAACTTCGGAAACTATAGTCGGAGTAGCTATCGACAGTGACGTAGGGTTAAGGGAGTTGGGCGACGGCTAGGCATCATGACGTAACATTCCGCTATAAGATGAATACTAATGAGGATAAGGATTAGAGGGTCCGAAAGTAGCCTGCGTACCCGGCGCTGGGTGATTGGGGAAGGGGAGCGCCTGCAAGCGCTTATTGTTATTTTTCGTGCCGCCCCCTAAGGGACGGACCATTCTATTTTTGAGGTGGGGGTTGGGCAGTTTTTCTGTGCAATAATTTTATTCTGCAGTAGAAACCTCTGCAAGAATTATTTTTACAATTTATGACATGTTTACAATTTACCTTTTGGCTGTGCACGAATATTTTATTCTCTGCCAAGCCTGTGCTCGAATCGAATTTCCTTTTGGTAAACCTCCCCTTCGAAAATAGCCTCGAAAATAGAATGGTCCGTCCCTAATTAAAACAGTGTATTTTTGGAAGTTGTCAATTTCAATAACCTGAGTAAATAGCTAATTAATTTGGAAGTTGATCGAATCTTTATACCGTTTAAAAAACACGTATCTAGAATTAACTAAAATAGTACAGTTATGAATGAGTATGTGTATCAAAGTGCATTCTTGATTCAGCGTCTGACAACATTATATTATTCTGCTGTTGCTATATGACCTATATGTTGGCTAGATAACGGTTAATATCATTCACTGCAAAATCGTTTAAATAATTAAACAATTTATGTTGAGTGGGCTACACTCGCGGAAAGCTCAGACAGATTATTTTCGTAGTTATAAAACATGTGTATGTAACGACTATGACGATCAATAATATAATCATAACATCGCACGACATTTGCACGCATATCAATAATAGTCAAATTTAATAGCGAACTTTATTTTCCACTGACAACTGGTGCTGATGGCCATGCAATGCAGCCGGAGAAGTACGCCTGAGTAGATCCCACTGATAGCGATTGTAAGAAATTCTAAATGATGTTTTGCTCAAGCCAATGTCAGACAATTCAGTTACTCGCCATTGAGCCGAAAGGGCCACGTCTTGCGTGAAAATCTTACCCTAATTAACTGTTGGGAAACCAGCGAATAAACATTTTCCTTCGGATGCTCATGCAGCTGCCTTATGGCCACTCTCTTCTCAATCTCAGTTTATTTTGAACTCGTTTTCTTCTACTATGCAAGGCACATTTTCGCAACGCTGCAGCGGAAATTCAAACTCTTTGATTGATAGGTCATTAGCGTGTCAACCAATAGATTGCGAGCATTCGCCGGCGAACGCTATACACGAGAAGTAACAATAGCCGCCTGCAGGCGTTCCTTTCATTGTCCGTCCCAATCCCCAGCGTCGGCTTCGCAGGCTATTCTTGAAATAACCAACGCTATAGAAGTCAATATACTATTTGTCCTAGTGTGCTGGAAAATTATATATTACTACGCGACAGTACATTGCCGTGCTCTTACTTTGTATTGCAACTGTTGCCCCTTGCTACACATTTCAGGCTATACGTTTGTGTAGTACTTTTGGCTTGAAGTTAGCTTGCAGGTTTGCGTCCCGTCTGGAGCTGAGGTTTCTGAGTTTTAACATCTAACGATAGCTTGTACAAACTACATTACAGGTTTTTCATGGATCTTTTTTTTTATTGCATGTTTGTGAGCTGTATTGCTTTCAGTTGTGGGAATGTTTGTGGCAATCACGTGACCGACGAAAAAGTTACAAACGGTTTTTGCCACGATAAGTATCAGACTACTTGCTTTGTTTACAATGACCAACATTTACGGGTTGACTGATCACGTCAAATATTTGGTGTTTCTGTGACAATCAATTCAATCGATCAATTTATTTTTTAAGGTAACTATAACAAGTTACCAAAGACCTTGCCGGAGAATCTTGAGGTTAATCCCATGATTAAAAAAAGATTCCCTACGATCTAAGTGTTGATCTGACTTTGCTCTAGCTTACGCTGCAGCTTATCGATGAACAGCGACATTGTTTCTAGATATGTTAGTAATTGTTTTCTGAGACGAATAACAAAAAGGTGCTGAATGATAATTAACGTTTATGTTTAATCTTCTTCACTTCCTGCGGAATATAAGGCCGTTCAATGACAGAGCAGACTAAAACAGTTTAGTGACTGGCAACATAATCTTATTTGTGGAGTTACTGTATGTATAGGCACCCAGGTAGTAATCTTGAAAATAATATGAGTTATCTTGTTACAGCACAGGGGCGGATCTAACGTTGGCCCGGTTAGTCAAATAAGTCAGACGACTAAGGTAAAAAAAATAGCGATTGCAAAAAAAAATCCGGTTAAAAACGACGTAATAGCAGCGAGAACAATCGCGTTAAATCGAATTCGTCACCAGGACCATTTGCGGGAAGGCGCGCGGACGTAATTTATACGTCCTGGTAGCACTGATCACTGCACTGATTAGGTTTGCCGAATTTGGCAGCCATTTTGACTTATTTACCCCGATTTAGCCACTCTGATTGGTCAAAACTAGGTAAATTCTGAGCACTGATTGGTTTGCCGTATCTGGTAGCCATTTTGACTTATTTGATCCGATTTAGCCATTCTCATTGGTTGAACATGGCTTGCTCAAAATCTTGACTGCTTTAGCAATCTGATTGGCTATACAGAACCTTGACTGCCTGCCTAACTTGCCATCCGCCAAATGTGCGATCTGTTCGCCTCGATCATGGCTTCTACAACTACAAGCATGTTTGATCGTGCGCCATCCGCTTTAGAAAGCAACAACAAGGTGTTATTGCGACAAATATGCAACGATTTCATGCAATCGGCAGTGCTCTTGGAGTTTTCGGTAAAGAAGAACATTTCCTCGAGATTTCATGGTGAGACTCTATACTTACATCGAGATATCGCATATCGGTACGGAGACTGTCTACCTTAGTACCGCAACATGAAGGCCGGACAAGAAGATCTGAACATGCCTTCTATATATCGTTCATTAAGTCCAAGGCAAGTTTAATTTAAAACATATTTCATATATTCATTGACGTTCATAAAGTTGTCCGACGCAATAGTGCTGTATTGCTAGTTTCAATTCTTGATGTTATCACTGGTCTAGGAGCGCGAAAATGTTTCTCAATTTATCTGCTATAAATGTTTATCGAAATTACAAGCTGACAGCTGTTTTAAGGCGCTTTCGAAATGCAGCTTGAGATACGTGAAATGTCTGACAACATGGTTCATTATTCCCGTGATTATGGTCGTTCTACGATATAAAAGATTGTACGGCATTTTACTAATTTGAATACTCTTAAACTAATATATTATGCATTAGTATATCCATATCTTATCTATGGTAACTTAATATGGGGTAATACATACAACAAACGAATCCAAATATTAATGAATATCCAGAAAAAAAATGTACGCTTAATGACTTTCAACTCCTATATGGAACACACTAAACCAATTTTTGAAAATCTGAAAATATTAAATATCTATAAAATCAATGATTATTTGACTAGTTTGTTCATGTTTCGTTACCATTACACTAAAAATTTACCAGAAGTTTTCATAAATTATTTTGTATCAAACAATCAAATCCATCATCATAACACAAGAAATGCATCAAAACTTCATAAATCTTATAAAAGAACAAATTATGTAAAACATACTCTTTGCAACAAAGGCATTGATATTTGGAATGGTTTGGAAACTAAACTAAAAAATATTAAATCCTACACATCTTATAAAATGGAAACAAAGAAATACTTTTTACAGATTAATTTTTAATTATTTCCCAAATATACAACATTATATGTTATTACTTTATTACCATTATAGATTTCTTTCTGTAAATAGTTTCTCATTATATTGCTTTCATTGGATCCTGCATTTTAATCTCTAAATAATATTAATATTAGTAACTTTTCGTTAACTAGCTTGTCTATTTATACTTTTTTGTATATACTGTATATACTGTATATACTTTAATAATACTTTCATTATACTGCACTTATTACTCTCTGTAAATATAATAATTTTCTTCTTTCTTTATTCTTATATTTTTATATAATTCTCTTTAAACTTGTAAATTTTTTGAACTGATTATATGTAAATAGATTAATGAATATTCCTTCCACTAGGGGTCTTATTTAAAAAGCCTTTTAGGTTTCTAGTAGGCCTCTAGCCTAACAAATAAATAATTCACATGTAATTAGTTAAAATGCATACATGCCCATGCATGTAATTTACAATTACAATTTTTTAATCTTGATTTGTATTGGTATTGCTACTGCTTTTTCTTTTGCTTGTGTTCAAAGTAATGTATGTTCTCGGAGTTAAGTTGTTTGTGTTAAGTATTCATGCTTTTATGTTTGCAGTTAAGCTTTTTTCTAAAATTTAGTGCGGATTTCCTTAAGGTTTTGTGCTGTCGGACGAATGCCATAGGGTTTTTGCTAGTGGAATCCAGCGTTTGACGAATAACTATGTATGGCGTATTAATAATTGTCGAAATATTAAACGCAAAACTAGAGTGGAAATGACTTTAAAAAGAGTAGAAATTACCTCGAATAAAGGTAGAAATCACTTTTAATAAAAGTAGATATGACTCCAAACAGGAGTTACAGGACTAGAATTTGTGTAGGAACGACCAAATAAAAGTAAAAATTAATTAAAACGAGGGTCAAAACGATTCTTCTGAAGTAATTTTTAAACGAATTCTTAAAAAGTCAAAAAGATCTTAGTTAAAGGTAGAAATGATTCTTCAAAGGACTAGACTCGAAGGAAATCAAAATGACTCCTCCAAAGATATAGTCATGTTGTAAAAAAATGATTCTTTTACAGGACTCAAAACGAGTCTTGAATTTACAGTGCATGTGCATGTATTGATGGTGTTTGGATGGAAATTACACAGAAAAAATGTACTTAAAATACATACTATAGATATTGTAAGTAAGATAAATATATTAAGAATTGTAAACTTGTCTTTAAAGTTTTTTGTTACTTTTATTTTTCTTTACCGATGTGTTAAATCGATATGTAGCTCGAGAATCTAGTCTGTTAAGTATATACTTAAGGTTACTGATAATTTTTTTATTTGAAGGTTGAATTCAGTTTTCGATTTGGGTGGCGACGTTCGTACAGTTCTAGTACAAGTTGTGACAAAGTGGACATACAATCACGGAAATTAATCGGACAAAGTGGATCTCTGGTGTGTTTTCAAGGATGCTCAGTAACAATTGGGAGTACGCGAGTTCACTGTACTGACGTTAGTACAACCGAGGATTGGTCCATTGGCGAACGATCACTTGTTTATTCGGATTTTACGTCTACAGGACCATTTTATATAGGGTATGTATGATATCTTATGTATAATTTATGTATAAGAAAGCCACAGGCACAGCGATAAAGCGAGGAAAATTGGAATGTTGCCGAGCACCGACCGTGATAAGGTACATGTTCTTCGACATTTTGTGGACATAACATATTATATAGCTATTGAATAATTTTGCCCGCTATATTATTAACACCTAATCGCACGAGTTCTCGTAAAATTAAGGTTTAATTTCACTCGTGTTTTCAAAATCTTACAAGTTACCCTCGTCGCTTTGCGATTTGGGCAATTTTGTAAAATTTAGAAAACACTCGTGAAATTAAACCTTAATTTACCTCGTCTCCATGCATGCGATTATCTATACAAATTGCATGGCGTTAGCCAGAATAAAATATTACACTTTTTGCCCTTCATTAAAAAGAAACCATGTTCTTTAGAACGGTTTGTAAATTTTTAACGATTATTCAATCGATAATTTTTTTTTACTGCTAAAACATATAAGGAAAATCTGACCTGAGTATATTAAGAAGCTGTGACCTCTATTTGGCATTTTAATGTTATTTTCAAGGAGTTATTTTAACTCCAAAAAGGGAGTAAAAAAAGGTCCAGAACCACGCGTTTTTTGGAGTAATTTTTACTCCATTTTTTTACTCCTTTAAGAGAGTAAAAATTACCCCCTAAATGGGAGTTAGTATTACTCCAGTATTGGGGTTATAATTACTCTAAAAAGAGAGTAAAGAAAAAAGATACAGAACCACTCGTTCTTGGAGTAATTTTTACTCAATTTTTTTACTCCTTTAAGAGAGTAAAAATGAACTCCTAAATTGGAATTAGTATTATTCTAGTTAGGGTTATTTATAAGTAACTCTAAAAAGGAGTACAAAATGGTACAGTCAAATAAATTTAACTATATCCCAATAAGATATATGATAGGCACAAGATTCTAAAGATAATTTATTTAATTGTTATAAACAAGCGCTACATTGTATATATTTTGATAATGTTAATCACGAATACAATACATTCAATGTCAACAATGCATATCAAATGATGATAAATCCGATATTAACAAAACGGTTCTTTTTTCTATGCTACTATAAACTTGGTCTTCGAATTACTAAAACAAAGATCTAATCGTTGAAGTACTCACTGTTCTATATACTTCTAGCGTCGTCCGATCCACTTCGCTTAACAACGTTAGTCGTCCCCCTGTTTCTTTTAATATGTATGTTTAGCTACGAATTTTTTATCACAATCGTTCATATTTAATTGTTTCACAAGGTCGGGGCACTTTAATTCGTTTCTCGAGGAAAGATCCAATAAAGACCTCGCAGTTCTTGTATCATCCTGCAAGCTCCGAGTCTGATTACTATAGTATATTTATTTGAATAGTTTAACAGGAAATATCAAGTCACACTCGTCCATAAATAATGTCTGTGTTTTCTTTTGTAAGGACTCCAAAAGCAAGGCAAACTCGAGGCCATACGCAAATTCGTTTCTCGAATAGACAACTATTACCAGAAATTTTGGACAAAATGGCGCCCGCTTTCGGTTTAATTAATTCTGGGTTTTCAAGATGGCGTCGAAATACATGTATATACAGTGATTACATATGGCGGATATACAAAAGTGAAAATTGTGGCTCTCAAGAAGTTCGCTGACAAAGTGCCGCACTCTTAATGCAAAGACCAACGACTGGCGAATTGTTCCCTACGCTATTTATTAAAATCGATTCAACCTACACTTTGGCAAATCAATTATTGTAGAACACATTTTCCGCCTATTTGAGACCTTATATATTCCCAAAATACTGAAAGTACCCTACCTATAAACATCCATTGCAAGACAGCTACGTGTGGAAATTTAGTTGCCGCACTCTCAAACGATTCCTAAAAGATTCGCCAGTCTGATTCGGTATATTTCTTCGCCTGTAGATCATCCTACGTCCTGCAACAACAACAACAACAACAACAACAAAATTGTATTCAATTAATTAGATTTATACAAAATATGAATGTCCCACAGGTTGCTATTGCTAATCTAAGCGGGCATCATTCCAATATTTCCAAAAAAAGTAGATTTATAAAACTAGTGAGGAAAAGTATAGATTTAATTAATATGATTCTTTGATGCAAGAATAAGGAAGAAAAAGGAAATGTAATAATATAAGCATTGAAAATGATACTTTTGAAATTTATAATATTAACATATACTGTAGTTATATAACACTTTACTTATACAATTTGATCTTTACGATTATTGTTGATATATCAATGTATGAATCTTCTTGTTAAGAACATCTATAAGTATTTTGTGAATTGTTTCCTTAAATTTAATTTTTGTCATCTCTCTAAGATAACCTGGTATCTCATTCCATAGTTTTACGCCAACTCTTGAAAAGGCTCTTTTTTGAATTTCAATTCTCGATTTTTCATAATAAAAATTGCTTGATGTATAGCAGATCGAGTGTTATAGGCATGAATGCTAGTGATTTTTTGGAATAAGTTCAAAATATTTACCGGTGCTGATTGGCTGTTTACATCATACATTAGATTAGATACCGATTGATAGTATAAGAAATTTAATGGCATAATACCTGTGTCAATAAAAAGGGGAATCGCATGTTCTTGTCTATCGGTAAAATAAATAAGACGAAGAACTCGCTTTTGAAGAATTAATATCTTTTTCAAATATGATTTACATGCCTGACCCCAAATAACCAAACCATACGTTAAGTAAGGAAGAATCAGCGACCGATAAATATTTAGAAGTATATCAACAGGTACAAAATGCCTCAACTTTGCAATTAAACCTACTGTTTTACTAATTTTTACTGTAATGTAATCGATATGATATTTCCAAGAAAGATTGTTATCAATTAGAACACCAAGATATTTAATATAGTCTTTACATTCTAGGGGAACGTTCTTATTATTTCATTATCAAATATACAGATATTTGGTTGACATATGATTTTCTTTTGATAAGGACGAAATATAACAAAATTAGATTTTTTTATATTAAGGGATAATTTATTTGCTGTTAACCAAACATAGTCCGTGCAACTCAGTATTCACAACTTTCTCTAAAGAGTTAAGATTTTTGTCAGCATAAAGTATATTAGTGTCATCAGCAAAGAGATAGAAATTTAATTTGTTGGAGCAATTTTGAATGTCATTTACTGTACATATAATAAAAATAACAGAGGACCTAATACAGAGCCTTGTGGCACACCATAAGTAATTTCAGTTTTTCTTGGGTATAATTTTTGGGTATAATTTTTGCCATTTTTAGTTTAGAAGGATATACTCCAGATGCTACAGATCTATTAAAAATTTCCGCAAGAATATTACCCATATGGTGTCGCACACACATTTTAATATTCTAGTAGGGCATGAGTACAGGCCATGAGAATAGATTTATTATTTGGAATAGATAAATCTCTAATTTTACTTCAGCTGGTGTAATAGGTTCAAAATAGAAAGAAGTATTAGGATTTTGACTGCGTAATGAAGTCAAAAGCCAAATAACGTCGAAGATATACGAGAAATTTTGCTGAAGGTAATCACAGATCTTAGTAATTCGAGGTTTATTTGTATTACCAAAATTCATATCTCTGTTCGACTCGTTTCACTCTTGTCGGCGATGTTTACAGTAAGGCGATACTTCAAGCCGAATCCTATCTAGATGTCTCAAATTTTCCTATTTATCCTTATTTATACCTATGCGTTTCACATCTACTACCGAAATTTATTCTCATATTATTTCTATGTATTTTCCACCTATCCATCTTCGATTTTTATGTATTATCTATGTATTCCTTTACGAATTCGGCGCTTTTCAAAAGGTCTAAGATCATGAATATCAATTTGAATTTGAATTCTAGAGAACAAGCTGATACCGCTATCACTACATATCGCGGGAGCAGAAATCCGAAATTTCTGGTAATAGTGAGTGAGACAATTTCTGTGGCATATATAAACGATAAAAACCATAAACGATAGGGAAAGCGGCGTAGATTATAAGGGAAGACGTGTCCATGTATATCCCTTTTAGAAAGCGCTGTAATATTCTTAACTCGAATCATTCAGTAAATAAAGTTGGTCTCAGTTGACGAATTGAAACTGAAAGCATTACTGCGTGGTTTGTAGGTTCTATACGCGACGACAACGTTCAACGTTGAAGTCCAAGTCAAAATGAAAACTGCATGGCCAGGACATCACTAACAACTGAGATCATGGCTAATTTGAGGTTCGAAATGCTTCTCATATGCTCGCTTTAAGTTGGCGGTTGTAACATCTTCATGCTGAAATGGCACAAACACCCTAAGCCCAATTCTCGAAAACTTCTTGGCATCCAAATGCTTTTTTGTATCTTTCTAGGTTCTTTTTGTCTTTACTCACTGTTGTAACCTCTTCCACGCTTTGTCTGCCATTATGTGTGTCAAAATCTCAATCAGATTATTACTTCAAAAAGCACTGTCCATGTACATGTGGTAGCTCTCGGTCATGTGGCAGCGCTTAGGCACAAAACATTTTGTTTTTATTTTAATTCAAATCAAATCAAAACGTTCTGTTTTGTTTTTATTTGCAATAAAATTAATTATTTTAAATTATGAAATAAATTTTGTTTTTATTTCTAATTGTTATTTTATGTATCAGGATGGCAGTTTTCGGCCACTATACACATCCTACTTTCCTATCAAGATTCGAATTAGATAGAAGACCTATCTAATTCTTAATTGGGACTCTATATCCCATAGAGCACGAGTGACCATTCTCTAACCGTCTTAGAGAATGGTTGCAACCACGAAGAAGTTTCAATTTTAACTATATAAATGTGGGGTTTTTTTTGCGTCTAGCACGTTTCCCGGATAATTTACTCTATATAGACTACAGTAGTGACTCTATTGAATTCATTAATTTAGTGACTCTATATATAGAGAGTTCATAGTGTGCTATGACAAAAGAAAACAAAAGATGTTTGCCGTGGACTATATATATATATATATATATTGGATAACTTCAGGAGGTGGGACTAATTACTCAACACGAAAACCTTTCAGACGCCTTTTCTCCGCTCAATTTTTCGTCAAAATTTCTGTTTTTCAACAGTTAGAACAGTCTCGTTCCCAGAGCCCACGTTTCCCTTATCCAGCTGGCGGGAAACGAGAGGCTCTGGGATAATCCGTTCACGCCATCACAGGATTCTTGTTATCCAGAAGAAGAGTTATATAGAGTTCACTGTGTTCATCAGCCAATGAAATATCGATGTGAAACGGATTATCCCAGAGCCTCTCGTTTCCCGGGTGGGGAACGTGGGCTCTGGGAACGAGATTGCAGTTAGAACTTCGCAAGGTTTCAATATTTTTCGCTGAAAGTTTTGGCAATTACTAAGCACATACTCTTCTCCAAATTAAAATATTTCGGCGATTTTTTATTAGTAGCATAATTTTTATTTTATCGCATTTCGAATTAACAAGTTGTGAAATGTATTGTGACTACAACGTTAATAAAAACCGAAGGAAACTGAATTTCAAAAATCGCTGACAAGTTTTTGTAGATAATTTATCAGTGATTACAATGACAATTTCTTGATCATGAAGCCAACAACTTTACTTTTTCTTTCGGTAAATACAACGAATAACCATTATATTTTCCATAGATTTAGATTTTATAATCGTCTTCCATGGTAATTGGCTTTAAATTGGTATATGATACGTTGTGATAACGTTAATAGGGACCTTAAGATCTAGGATGGCAACCTCAACGACGACGTCATTTAAACAAAAGAATTATATTTGCAAAACAACAAGAATGAATAATTCTTACTCCCTAGAGTAATGCCAACACCGTCCTCGTTCTTTATGCAACGCGACTCAGTCCCCGTTTACACTAGAGCAAAAGTATCCGGATTCATATTGTTTTTTATTCCCATGAGGATGAAAAACAATGTGAATCTGGATACTTTTGCTCTAGGGGCCTTAGAACATTTTCATGTCTTCGGGGCGACGTCGACGACCAAAAGATGAGAGCTGTTGCTTGAGATTGACTTCAATACGGACACTACAATCATTTTAGCAATACCGGGGCATTTTGGAAGTCATTAAACTAGCTTCAAATATCAAATATAATAGTCAGTTAACCGTGACTTCTTTAAATTGTTGCTTTTTAGCCGCCGTCGTCGTCCTAGCATCTTAAGGTCCCTAACAGCTGCACGATGCCAGCAAATTCCGCCTCGTGGAAAACAGGCTTCAGGCCTGCGAGCCAACGAGGCGGAATTTGGCGCGAGAAGCGGAAATTTTCTTTGTCTTGTGATTTCTCGGGTGGAACTAATTAGAAAAGACAAAGAAAAATTCCGCCCCTCGCGCAAAATTCCGCCTAGTGGAAAACCGGCTTAAGAGAGAAAAGACAGACTTGGAGCAAAACTATAGGTTTATAGTTGACGAATATGTACAATTCAATGAACTGTTTGTATAGGTAATAGCATGGTTTCGAGTGCAATTTGGAAAAAAACATGCACGAGTGAGTTTTTCAAATACTGTCAAAATAGCACGAGTCCGAAGGACGAGTGCTATTTGAAGTATTTGAAAAACTCACGAGTGCATGTTTTTCCAAATTGCACGAGAAACCATGCTATTACTTATTAATAATATACATGAAAAAATGTTCAAAACAACTGTACTAACATTTTAACGTACGCATGTTTCACGGCGTCCACTCCTCGCATATTTATTCGTTAAAAAACGCTTCGCTTCCTTTACTACTTGAAAAAGTTTACTCGAGGCATAAAGAAGCTTCTGGTCTTCTTGTAGGTACTTCACTTGGCAATATTAAAGCATAACTAGCTTCAAATTTGAACAAATTATCCCCAAAACCGCCGAATCTTGGGCGCCATCTTTGTTTGTTTTGAGTCGAGCAAAATCCGCTGTACAATCAATTTGATTGGTTCTTAGTGATAACAGATTTTTGCACTGTATTACAGATTTTTGCACTGTGATTACAGATTTTTGCACTGTTGTTTGGGATTAACTGCACTGGAATCAGCCAATCACAGTCGAGATATTTTTTCATGTATATTATTAATTTATAAACACCGAACTTAATTATCTATCGAATGGTGAATAAATATACCTTTATATACCTTTATGTCGCTGCCAGGGCGTTCTCGGTCACACCATAAAGCGTTTGCTTGATTACAAATATTTTAATCAAGATCTCAAATCTGAATACCCAGTTTGCATTTTATATAAATCAAGTCTTGGATTTATATCGCCATCCAATGATCGCCATCGAAGGAAATTTCACAATATAATTAGTAACTAACCGTATTATGTTAATAATTACTGTAAACATTACGCTAAATCACTTTTTGTTTAAACAAAAGTAATTTGATATACTATTGTAATTTTCAATATTTAGATATACAGGAAATGCCTGGATCAGCAACCTACGTAAAGGTAGCGGTTACTGGAGACTGCAGACGCTTGTTAATTTGACGGTTCGGTCTGACACAGGATTGATGAATTCATCACCATTATCAGCAACAGCACCAATTATTACTTTGCAGAAAGAATGTAACCATACGATTCGAATTCCTGGTATGACTAAATAGTGTTTTCATTTGCAATTGATGCATAAATAACAAATTTTATTGTGATGTTAAATATTTGGTAGGTCCGTCGGTTAATTAACAGACAATCTTTAACGGACAGGTGAGTAGACGGATGGTGCACAGACGGATGGTGCACATGAGACGGATGGCTGAATGACTGTATTGTTGGGTGTCTGACTGGCTGGCTAGCTGTTTGGATGGCTAGCTGGCCTGATGGATGAATCGATGGATGCATCAGTCAATGCATTACTCAATGTATTTTAAAACTATTTTAGATTTAAATTGTATCACTTGTAGTTGTTTTTGTGATCTAAAGTGTATTTACACGTACATATATTATGAACGAGCTTCTTCTCTAGTTCTTGGACGTTATGTGTATAAATAAAGTTCGTTTGAATGTTTGATTGGTTGCCAGAGAGCTGGTAGGCAAGTGAGACAATGACATGGAAGGACAGTGGACTGGTAAGACGGTGGGATATTGGCTAGTAATGAGCAGGTGGGTTAGTGATTCAGTAGGCTTGGTTTGTTGCGTTTGTTGCGCTGCTGAGCGACTTACCAGTTGGTCGGTAGATCAATGAGCTAGTGGATTGGTGAGTTAGTGAATTGGTGGGTTGGTGGGTCGGTGAGCTGGTGGGTTGGTAGGTTTGTGGGACAGTGGATGGTTGGGTTGGTGGGTTGATTGACAAACGAACCAACGGATAGACTGACGTACAAATAGACAGATCAATGAACGGACTTGCTGGATGGATTGACTGATGGTCGAACAGACTAATAGACCGCTCGACCAAAGAATAGATGAATTAACAGACAGACAGACGGATTGAGTGGTTGACTGGGCCAGCAATTGAACGATCAACTGAGATACTGATTGAGCGACTGATTGAGTAACCGACTGAGCGACTGACCGAGCAACCATGCAACCGACCGATGGACCTACCAACCAACCAACTTACTGATGGACTAATTAATGTGTTGACTCACTGACTGACTGACCAGCTGACTGACTGCTGACTGGCCGATTGGCGGATTGGCCGACGGATTGACTAATTGGTTGTTGATTAGTTGATTGATTGATTGATTGATTGATTGATTGATTGTTGATTTTTATTAGCTAATGTTTTGTTATATCTATAGTAACATCATCGGGAAAAGAACAGGTCGCAATTTGTTAGAATTGCATGCTCGAATTAAAATTTCTTTGCGTAAACCTCTGTCTCCATACTGGATATATACTTGCCGTTTATTGTATAAATTATTATTGAGATTGAGAACGCTGTATCCTGACAGATGAATCTTCATTTTATTAGAAAAAGGGATATTACACTGGCCGGTGGTCAAAATTAATGAGCCACCTATATATTTTTGCGAGTTTTTCAACTTTTTCATAATGTTTTCAGAATTCAAAGGAGTTCCATTACACATTTTATAATTGACTTGAAATTCTATATCCCAAAGTGCATGAAAACAACAAAGATTTTGAGCTCTTGTGAATATCTTTTCATGTAAACACATAACAAAGGTGGCTGAAGCTATTTCAAGCGTCTATTTCTCTTTCAAAAAAATTATTCATTACCTAGAAATTTTATTGTTGAACGCGATTTCTTCCCAAAATTTTGAAAAAATACTTTAATTTGCTTTATCTTATGAAATTTGACTGATAACACTATTTCTACTAATTTTGGCCACCAGTGTATGGTGAAAAGTTGAATTGTAATTCTTTTTTATAAATTTATTATTAATTTTCAGGTATTCTCGAGTTCTGCGTAGCGGCCCTTGTCGTGTGGGAAAGAGAGCCTGCATGAGGCTCCCGCTTTTCGGTCCATATACGCCCCCAATAAGCCATTTGTACGATGACGTAAAATAGCGTTGGGTGACTACAACTACCAGAGTACTTTGCCAGCATTCTAGTGTTGATAAATGGAGGATACTGGCAAAGCATTCTGGTAGTTGTAGTCACCCAACGCTGATTTACGTCATCGTGCAAATGCCTTATTAAAAGTCAATCATTTGAATCGGCCAATCAGAGTTAACCGAATATATTAGCGAGCACGTAAACATGTCAAACATGTGCGAAAGAACTCAAAGAAGCCCCAAAGTTGTTTGAGAAAATATTCAAGGCGCTTTCCTTTTGAGCAATCCAAATCCAGATTTTGAGATTTGGATTTTTCAGATTTTGTTAATAAATGGAACGGACGTGCTGCGCTGGTCAGCTTGTGAACCTGACGCGGGCGCAAATGCTGGAAAATGCGGCCAAGAGAAATGGCTTCAGACGAAGTCCATTGTCATTTTTCTCAGGCTTGGAATATTCGTCCGTTGAATAAAACGAGCATGCTCCAATATCTTTGCAATGTAGACCTTTACTTGATGCAGAAAAAGGATGGCAATATTGTAACAAACGTACTGTAGGTGTTTCTACAAAGTTAAAAAATAACAACGGGGCATCTTAGCTATTAGTCTCTTCTGGCTAATTGACAACAACAATGGTATTTGAACTGTAGACTAATAAAATTCATCGTCTAGAAGTACTCACCTTGTTCTTTTTCCGCCATTTTACCTCACGAGCCGACTTCACAATTGCCGTGGTCAGCGGTCAGAAAAGTTAATTGCAAAAGGAACGAAAAATCGCAATCTGGATTGAGATAAAATCCGAAAATCCACGTTCGCCTACCGATTCACTAGATTCGAATCATTTTTCAGATTTTGGAAAATGGAACAGTAAATCGAAAATCCGATTTTGAAATCTGGATTTGGATTGCTCAAAAGGAAAGCGTCCTCAGTATGGCAAGCATATACGCTCCTGTAGGAATTAAAATATTCTGTCAACGTGTTACATCAAAGGTTCTAACAAAATCTCGAGAATGTAAATGCAGCGGCTGCAAAACGTTAACTGTAGACCTTGGGCCAATAGTCCGGTCAAAGTCTCCCACTTCAGAAAATGCTTGTTCGACGACAGCGCTAGCGACGGTAAAGAGGATGCTTCATGTGCAGTAACGAAAATCTTGATCCTACTCCAACTGAATAACTCTTTGCCTTGCGAGAAGTTATTGATTTATTAGACAGAGTAACAACTAACCTCAACATCAAATATGGCTTGAAAACGTGCGACGGACGCTGGTGTCTTATTAAAAGCGGTCAGTATAATCACTGATTATAAATAAATCTGCAAAGTGGGTAACAAAATGTAGACTGGTTATAAAATGAAGACTTGGTATTCAGATCTGAGTTCTCAATCACAAAATTTCTTCATGGCAGCAAACGTTTTGTGGCATGATTAAGAAAGTTCTGACAGCGACTTAAATGTATAAAGAAAGCCAGCGTATGTTTCAGTTTTTTTCGATGTTGTGTGGCGTGTTGTAGTTCAGTTTATTTATTATGGACAAAACCTTATTATGACGCTGTCAGAGAGCTCTCTTCGTCACACCACAAAACGTTTGCCGCGCCATGAACAAAGATTTTGATCGAAATCTGAGATCTAGATACCCTACTCCACCTCCCCGTCTGATGGACTTCACGGGGTTTCATGTTCTGTGACGTATTATCCTTTGTATTGCAGCAGCCAATCGCAATGCATTTGTTTTACTTTTCGGGCATACCTTGCATACATAATTAGTTCTCAAAAACTAAAACCTTCGCTCTGATTGGTTAAAGGATAATACGTCACAGAACATGAAACCCCGTGAAGTCCATCAGACGGGGAGGTGGAGTGAGCGAACACCATACCGTCTGATAATCAGGCTATAGATACCCAGTCTGTTTTAAATATTTTTAATTAGCCTGCAATTCCATACTCAGTCTGCATTTTTATACCAGTCTGCAGATTATACTGACCGATGTTCACTTGCCTTAATCAAACGAGGACGCAAGTAATCGCAACTGTTAGCTTACGATGACTTGCGATGCTACCAGTCAAACGTCGACACAAGTCGTCGCAAGTTCTGCACTTCCGCTAGTTCCCACGCCTTTTCGCTAGTTCTCATGGTAGTTTCTATGGCGACCGAGCACGAAAGACTTGCATCGACTTGTGTTTTGTGTTCAAACGTTTCACAAGCTCTCGCAAGTTGAAGAAAACTTGCGATGAAATTTGAAGAAGCTCAAATTAGTCGCAAGCTAACGCAAGTCACCGCAAGTCATCGCAAGCTGGCGGTCAAACGAGACACAAGCAAGCACAAGCCAAAACGTGCGATGACTTGCGTTCTCGTTTGATCAGGGCTTAAGAGCAAGAATTCTGACGACGTCCTCTTCCAGAAAAGACGTTTTATAGCATTTTCTTGTCCGCGTGTTCTTGTTTTAGTATTAATTTAGGTCTATGAAGCCCTAGTTTGTTAGACATGGGGCAACTGATAAACAATTTTGGAAATTATCAAGCTGTCACAATTTACACATTTCCAGATATTTGAACTAACAACAACAGTTAGGTAATCGAAGTTGTGATTTTTGACCAATCATATTCAACGTCCAGATTTTGACCGTATAGAATAGGACCAAAAGCGGGGCTTTCCAGGGCGGCTACACATGCAGGATATTATGACATTGGACGTTTCAACTGGTCTATAATTCTCACTTTTGATGCATCCTTGCAATCAGTTGACCCATTGACCCGTGGATCAATCCATCGCTTCTCGATCCGGATCGCAATCGACCTCTCGACCTGCATTGAATCATTCGCGATCCGGATCGGGCGTTTACACAGCAAAAATTATCAGGATCGCGATCCGGATCGATTCGGAATTTCATGGTTATAATTTAATACCAGTTCTTTAAATATTAGGCAACATAATTAAAAATATATTAATTCAACAATGCAGTGGTTCGAACCTTTAAAGTGTCACTGAGACGAAAAATCGTCAGTCTTTTTCTGATATAATCATAAAGTAGATTTAAAATGAGGATGAACGGCGTTTGTGGTTTGTAAATATCTCATCTCGTTCAAGAGATATTCACGTTTTTGAAATATGCAAATTATATGGCTGATGACGACGTCATGTACTCCAAACGAGCGAAATGAAAATCGTAAAATTAGGAATATCTCTAGAAATAAACAATAGAAAGTGCTCAAATTTTGCATGCTTATAGTATTAAATAAAATACGTTTCACTGTGGAACTTTAGTTGTTTTCGTGGAAACTGCTGGTTCCTGGCCCCATCCAATGATAAAATTAAATTTTCTTATTTATCAGCAATCAAGTAGCGTTTACTCCAGCGAATAAATGTGACGATTAGGGCTTATGTAGGCATTGTAATTCAAACGTTTAAATCTATCTATTTTTAAACAATGAGGCAAAAATGATAACTCCCTTTTTAAGGTTTAGAGTAACCTGAGAGCATGCGCTTACCATGGCAATCACAAAAGCTCCACAGAGAAGTGTATTTTATTAGATACTATAAGCATACAAAGTTTAAGCACGTTCTATTGTTTATTTCCAGAGATATTCCTTATTTTACGATTTTCATTTCGCTCGTTTGGAGTACATGACGTCATCAGCCATAAATTTGCATATTGCCAAAACGTGAATATCTCTTGAACGAGATGAGATATTGACAAACCACAAACGCCGTTCACCCTCATTTTAAATGTACTTTATGATAAGATCAAAAAAAGACTGACGATTTTTTCGTCTTAGTGACACTTTAAGTATCAATCATTTAATACTACGTTAAATCGTGCCACTATTTTATTGTTCGCGGAAATTAGGACTTGTAAAAATGTTTATTTTACTATTCTTAGTTACTGATGAAGATGGCGATAATATACGGTGTCGTTGGGCAAAGAACTATGAAGAGTGTGGAGGCATTTGTTACGGCTTTGTTGGAGCTATATTAGACGAGGTATGTTTTGACACTTTATTTAAAAGCCTTGTTATATGCTGTCCTGTCAGAACATAAAGCGGAATCTCGCCATGCGCGTAATTGCCGGGAAGCGTTTTTCCATACTAGCAAAACTGGATTCCGGCTCGTTCAGGCGGAATATAGACACAGATGGGACGAGTTTGTACATTTAAATATTTTTCTCTGCTTTTGAAATGACTAATAATGTACAAACTTGTCCCGTTATCTTGCCGGGCCAAGTAGAGTTTTCTCTACTTGTCCAGTATGGTTCGTCACTCGGAGTAACACCTTATTATTATTCTCCACCCGAGTTCACTGTCCCACAATAATCATTCGAAATCGTCATGTATGAAGACTGTTGTCTAGATATTAAAGAAACGAGTCTATTTTGAAATATCAAATAGCCTAAGTACTGTACTCCTAACTTGACCTGTAGCTCAGTTGGTAGAGCATCGGACAAAAGTAAACCAAAGGTCGCGGGTTCGAATCCCAGCTGGGCCAAGTAGAGTTTTCTCTACTTATCCGGTATGGTTCGTCACTCGGAGTAATATCTTATTATTAAATATATTATATATTTTTTTAAATAGTATCTTTTGAATTTTCTTCGGTTTGATTTAGAAGAGAAGTTGTAAGATATTGTCGTAATATTTTTTTATTGACCAATATTTCTCATAACACGTACATTTAATTTTTTGTAGCGTGAATGCACTGTCGATTATTTTTCCCCTGGACAAATAGGCTGGTACGCAGTTGCCATTGTAATAGAGGATTTTGCTTCCAGACTCTCGACACAGCCTTTAAGTAGTGTACCACTTCAGTTTCTTGTGAGCGTTTACACCGCGGCGACAACTGAATGTGCTAGTAATCCAAAGTTTGTTGGTATAACAAGAGTGGATGACTCGTGTGTTGGTGTGCCGCCTAATAGTACCTTCTTAGAACCAATCATTGCTTATAGCGGAGGTGAAACGTTCAGGTAAAAATGCATATACAAAAATAGAAGCTACTGTACCTTTTAACATTTAATAGCACATTATATATTGGTTGATATCCCAACATACAAAAAAAATATACAATTTTAGAAACTGGTTTAGTTTTTAGTTCTTCAGTAGAGACAAATTTCAAAAGCAAGCGAAAACCCTTTTTGCCAAAATTATTAAGTTTTTCAACGACTCTTAACTCTTTCCTGTCCGAATCGGTCTTTTGTATTTTATTCTGGCAAACGCCAGACGATTTTATTCACCTCTGGGGAAGCCCTCAGACAGGAATGAGTTATATAAACTATCTCCCTAACTCTTTCCTGTCCGAATCGGTCTTTAGTATTTATTCTGGCAAACGCCAGACGATTTTATTCACCTCTGGGGAAGCCCTCGGATAGGAATGAGTTAAACACGAAATTTGGACAAAAAATTGATGAACATGGCAAGAGTTGGGTTGATTTTACTAGGTGTCTACTATATCGGTCATTGGACTTTAAAGTGTTAACTAGTTGTCGTGTGAATCTTATCGTCTGCTTAAATTGAATAAAATTATCACATGCATGGTGTCGAAAGAATTTACTACATGGTGTACAGGTTGCAAAAAATTATTTTCTACACTAAAAATTTTGTGGTTTAAAAAATACCACAAATAGGGAAGGTAACATTTTTTCTACATAATTCATCGTTTTAAAGAGTAAGAACAGTGGCGTAGCCAGGGTCTTGGGTTTGGGGGGGAGCAAGAACCTTGGTCTTCTAGGGGGGTCCGGGGGCATGCCCCCCTGGAAAATTTTTGATTTCTTGGGTCTCTGAAACACTGTTTCCTGCATTTTGAGGCAAATATTTAAGAGTAATCTGAAAGCCATAAATTACACAATTTTGTTGAAATCAAACCAGAACATAGAATGATACATGTCAGAATATCTTTAGATTAATTTCTAAACAAGTTGTAAATGTAAAAACAAGTTGGAGGCATTTTGTATAGACCCTTAGTATTGTCCTCGAGCCCAGGCGGAGGGCCGAAGGCCTGGAGCCCGGGCGAGGGTGCTAATCTCGACACGCGTGGAGTCCACTTACACGCAAAATTACACGCGAGATGAAAACCTGAAAGTAATTCTGAACAGTTATACCACAGAATAAAGATTGACCAGAAGTCCAACTCGAGTGACAACTTGTCCGCATTTCTTCAATGCGCAGGCGCGTTATTTTACGCCATCCGACGCCATCCTACGCGATCCTACGCAATTTCCTACGCCATCCTACGCCATCCTGGCAAGTTCCCCCGGCAGTTTTAACCTTCTTTTGAAGGTCCAAACTGCCGGGGGAACTTGCCAGGATTGCGTAGGATGGCGAGGAATCAAGATGCGCGAGGCGACATGCGCGAGGATAGAAACTTCAAAGGTTCCGACGCGAGTTGGACTTCTGGTCGTATTTCTATTCTGTGGTTATACCATGAGCTCGAGTCGTATATGAGCTCATAGCCAACTCGGCGCTTACGACGAGAGCGAATGGTATAACTGTTTTATTATATACCCAAGCACTGTACAAGAGACAAACGACAAACTTCCGGCATAGGCAACTAATACTTCCGCCATGCGTAATAATGCATTTACATAGAGTTTCTCGCTGAGCTGTTCGGCAAACAGCTTTGAAATGTTGTACAAATGTTGCTCGAGAGGCAAAAAATGTGTTAAGCAGATCAACAAAAAGGATTAAAAGGTACTTTATGAAGTCAAAAGGTGGGTCAGTTGTTTATATTAGCGTTGCTGTCGTGAAAAAGGTTTTGATTTCATGCAAAAATGAAACTGAAACACCTTCGGCAGTGAAACTAAATTACTTAGTTGGTTGTTTTTGAAAAAGAACATGCTTTTTACTACTCCAAATGCTTATCTAAATAAAAAAAGTCTCTTTACTGGTGATCTCCTACAAAATGTGTGTTGTAAGCTTGATTTTAACCGTGAGTTTCTTTGTTTGGCAACAAATTAATATCAACTCGCTAATTTAGTCGTGTTTTTGAAGTAAAAAGACGTAATTTTTAGGTGAATTTTACCATTTGACATGCTAAATTGTGTATTTGTTAATGTATTTTTACACAATGTTGTTTTTTATACACTGGTTTGAGGGTGTTGATATTTTTCTGTATAAAAATCCGTCAATTTCAACTCTTTTCGGCAGTTTAAGAAAACATGCCGCCATCTTGTTTTTCCTCTACTAGCTCTTTTTCCTCTATGAGCTGATAGCCTGGTAGTAGGGAACCAATCAGATTACGCAAAAGCTCATATCCGATAGCATGCTATATAATAAATATCTATATATATGTTATCAAATCCACAACTTGCGCAGTTCAGATAGCAGGGTACTGGTAACTAACCTGTTAAATTATTCAAATTATTTAAATTTACGTCAGCAAATTATAATCATTATAAGTTCGGTTGGATTGCGAAATACAGTTTTTCAGCTATCACGATCATGACAAAAAAATCTTTGCCAGAAAAAATGGTTTCAGCTAAAATGTACATTAACATTACTATGGAAAAAGACCAAAGAAAGAAGGCTAAGAAGAGACGTGACAGCAATAGAGACAGCAGAGAAGAGGCAACAATAAACATGACTAAAAACCACTGGAAAAAGCCTAAAAATTTATACAATAAAGCCCGAAAACGATGCCGACCGAAATGTATCTGAAAGAACAAGGATGTGTCCTGAAACAGTTCAAAGCTGGTAAAGAATTCTGCTCTGGTGTATTCTACTTAACTCGAGAGAGAACGATGAAGAAATTTTGAAACAAACGGTTTTTTAGATCATGAGGAGAACTGAATGATGCCTTGTCATATTTATTTGTCAACAACGAAAAAAGTAAGAAACCGCGAACGAGAAAGACAATCCGAAAAGAGTAGACTGAATTGGCCAGTGTTTGTGGTGATATGAGCAGAAGAAAGTTTAATAACGGTAGGAGATTCGTATTTACCAGTTTAGCTGAGTTAAAACGAAAGAAATGTTGAAAATGAAAATCAATATCAATGATATCTTGTCTAGCATTGTCTTTGGACGCTAGGTCGTTGGCATTGTGTCTTTTCTTGGCCACTATTTATATCTGTTTTTGAATGAGAATTTGTCATTTAGTTCATCTCGTTGGTTTTTTTTTAATATTGATGTGCATGATCATGCATGTTCTTTCGTCTTTCGGTCTGTCAATACATGACAACAGATGAACTTTGCTAATTAATTTTCTGGGATGTTTTCGGAGGGGGGGGGGGGGGGGGTTGTTGTGTTAAAAATGCATATAAAGCGGGCGAGGGGTTGTTGCGTTTATGTATTTCTAGTAATTTATAGCATAATGCATGCCTGCCATATATATAACACATAACTGTCTACTCACTTGGCCTTAAAACAACTGTACCCCCCCCCCCCCTACAAGTTTCTCCACGGATTTAAGTTTTTCACGAGAATGGTCTTGGCCCCCCTCTATTAAACAATTAAATTAAACAATTAAAATGTTTGCTTGGGACCACATAAAGTGTCCGTAATTCCGTAATAGCGGGAGTTATTTCCACACATTTCTTAGTAGTTTCGGCCGGGTATTTAGCTCCTCTCCTTAATAGCGGGGTGTCCGCAAGGCGAGAGTTGACTGTACCGATCTAGTCGACTATAATCAACTGTAGCAACGTATGGCTCTTTTTATTATCGAGTCAAGATTTATCATGTATAACGGATTAGTTTTCATAAGTTGCTGCTAAACTGTTGCCATTGCTAGAAATTTGTGACATGCGTATATGCAATCAAATCCTATCTATAGACTGGGGAAGAAAATGCCCCCGCGCTGACTTTAAATGTTTCTCAATAACCATTACAGTTTTGGCTCTAGGATTTTAGAAATTTTCTCAAAAATATTTTTACTTATAAAAATCAGAAACGTTCAGTAAAACAAAGGCTACAGAGAATTTTTTAACACCTATACGAACGCTGAACTGTTTTACTTCAGAGGTAGGCGTAGAAATTTACTCATTAATTTGCTCGCGTAATAGCTAGGGGTAAACGTGCCCAACAAGATAAACTACTCATATTTCTAGAGTAATTATTAATTAGGGCAGTTTTTGTTCAAAAATTCGGCAAATTTTACGTTTTAAAATTTACTGTGCAGCCGTTGGTTCCCACCTTTCACCTTATGACTGTAAATAAAAAGCGGTTGTTGGTTTACCACAGACTCCAAAGGTTCCATTTTTTTTGCTTAGTTTAATCAATGACATCAGTTTATTTAAAAATAGAAAGAAAATTGAAAATAAAAAAATATATTTATAATAAATGCGTTATTATTTTGTGATGTTTTAAATGGTTAGGCAACCTTGTGGTGTGGTAACATTAAAAACAAGTCCGGGAATTTCTGTTGCATTCCAATTTGTTGAAAATAACGATTTGCTCTACTATATGCTTATTTAAATGAAGATAAGATAGGAATGCCAATTATTTATCTCGATATGCCAAACAAGTAATAAATAACTACAATATAAGGGTAAATAAGCAGATGAATAAGCAAGTACTTTATAGTGGTAATAATTAGGAAAAGAAGTGTATGCATAACAGTATTTTCTTTCAGAGATTTATATTTACTTCTATTTTATAGCATAACTGAAATCCAAACTGTATCACCACAAGGCTTTACTAAGTCAAACTTGGCTGTGTGGAATGCAGCTTCGAAAACGTGGTATGTTAATGTAAGTTATACACCTGTAAAAAGTACTCCTGGTCCTGAAGTATTCTGCTATACAGCTTTTTCCAGTACAGGGTAAGAATTTTTTGTAAAATTTTTTTGTAAATTAAGTTTATTTGTTTAGAAATAATTTTAGCGTATATTATTATGCGACAAAAGAAGAGCCATAGGAACATTAAAGATTCTATGTATATATCTCAGCGAAGTTTATACAAACCAAGTACTTTAGACTTTTGTACGAAGAAGCACGGCTTTCTATCTATCACTCCATCATAACTAGCATAAGCTAGATCTATATGAACAGCTCCAACATTATATATACCATAAAACAGTTTTGACTAAGAAATTAACACATACTCGTAATGTTTACAAAAATCTAATATAACTCGCATTTTTCAACATTTTTTGTTCTGAACATCAATGTTGATTTAGCTAATACGTAAAATATGCACTAGACAGTCAAGATTTCACGTTGGTTTCGCGACTCTTCGTGAAGTAACGACATTCAACATGGCGGGTATAATTCGACATTCAGATTTCTGGGTGCACAGAAAATGCAAAAATTTCTGAAAATTTAGTTATAGTACCTTTACAGGACTAGAAAGGCTGTTTTTTACTGAGAAGTTGGATATCAAGTTTTGATAGCTTTCTTTCAAATCTCGACATTTAAGAAAAAAAATTCAACACTGCAAAGTTTGCGGAAAAGAAGGGCATTCCATAACATGAAATAGACAAGTTTATTACGAACATGACTTACTGGCCTTATCTGTCTCGATCTAATCAGTCTTATAAAGTACTTTGGTATCTCTGATGAAAGAGTACATCATCTGAATTGTCATTAGTGGTATAAATACGTAAGTACATAAAAATGGCTTCCTAGAGTTTTATAACTGCGCGAGATCTGGTGTCTAATTTAGCTGCAAATATACTAATAATTTGGAAATTGAAAAATAAATGCAAATATCTTGCGTTTCTCTTGGTAAATTTCTTGAAAGTTTGTGCAGTTTTATGAAAACGCTTATTCCTTTTTAGTTTAGTTCGTTTTTAACAGGACATTCTATTGGACTAATTGTGCCTGATGTTAAAAAATACCAAATTTTGTGATATTTACAAAAAATTCTGAACAACTCTACTTTTATTTTGCACTACAATATTTTTTGAAGCAATTTTCCAAGACTGCAGACTGCAACGTTTGAATGCATTTCACCGAGGGAAAGTTGAAAAATAGCGGAGAAAGTATATAAAAAATATCGAAAAGTTTTCTATCTTTTAGACTAATTTCAAGAGCATACATCACAAGAAAAAATAGCTATGCTACCCTAAGTACATTAGTTCAGTATAGTTAGGCATTATGTTGGAATAAGGTTGATAGTCGTTTTTAATATTAAAAAAACCCAACAGGAATCTATACAATTTATTTAAGGGCTTTTCTTTTTTTTAATTACGTTCTACTATTTATTTAATGTTGGCGCTTTTTATTTTTTTATTTAATATATGTTTCTTCTTCAGCTCGTCGTCACCCCAAAGTTGTGTAACGCTTCTTGTTGGAGGTAAGCACCGAAATAATTACTTTGCTTTGAAAAGACAGCATAAGATTATAATTATGCACAATTAATTTCTAACATCGTTGAATTGCAAAACCCATTCAGAATAATATTTTCTGTGCTTGTTAGAAATTGTACTTATG
This sequence comes from Paragorgia papillata, assembly GCA_035771165.1. Lineage (NCBI taxonomy): Eukaryota > Metazoa > Cnidaria > Anthozoa > Scleralcyonacea > Coralliidae > Paragorgia > Paragorgia papillata. Next base: position 8,766,930 of record JAWNZC010000014.1, read on the forward strand.
TCCTAATTCCTGATTAAGTTAGGGCGAACAGTCAAACGACAATATCAGCGACGAATGTGCAATACATATATAGACTAATTATTAGATGATCCATTTCAAAGAAGCTGTTGCCAACATCACGTTGGCTCACGTCATTTTAACGAAACAACTGAACAACATGAATCATGCCAGATTATAATGGGGTAGTTAGACGTACTTACGTTTATTCTAAAATTAATGAAATTACATAAAGTAAATCAGGATTGTTGACTGACCGTTGACATTCTAGTTTCAGTTCGATCAAAGCCAATCCAACATGTCCGACATATTTTTCAACAACAACAATACCCTCCGCGTTCCCTTCGTATGTAGTTCATTTGTATTAAGTTCGGTATCTACACGGCAATCTACTTATTCTACCCTTTCTAGTGACACTTTGGTTCTGAACATCCTCCCCCGGTAAAGCGGAACTGGTTTCAGCTTTCTCCAATTTCCTTGAGTCGTCATCAGTGATTTCTTGTCCGCGATGTTGATCTTCATCTTTTTCCATGGTCGTATTCTCAGTTGACATCCTTTCAAGCAAATGGAGGTTTTGTATACTAGCCTGTTCAAACATCTTTTTGGCGTTTTGATCTTGACATTACGTATAAGTTCGTCCCGACCAATGTACAGTTGTTCCATGGCTAGTATCCATTTACATCTGGAAATGTTGTCTTCTGCAAATAGCACTACACCACCCAATGCCATGGGCAACTGTTCTATGTTCTATTTATGTCTGATCTTACACTGAATGTTGGTAGGTATTCATTCTGGAACCTCTTATAAAAAGGGTCTGCGATTCGTTGACGGTAAAGAAACCTCTTCTTCAAATTAACTCTCTCTCAAATCTGTTTGGAAAGTCTGGTAATCTTCCAAGCGGTCTGACGAGGACCAGGTGTGCTGGTGTAATCACAATTCCATCGGAGATATCGTAGGTGACAGGTCTAGAATTAATGGGAGCCTCTATGTCGGTTAGACCTGTCTGTAGTTCTTGGTAAGTCAGTAAGGCTTTAATTTTCCAACGAGTTTCAATGGCCTCTTTACTTTGGCACGAGATTTTTCCCATTGTCCTCCCTGGTGCGAAGCGCTTTCTGTGTTGAATTTCCACTTGATTCCCATCGACACAAACCGTCTCTCTATTTCTTCCTTCTCCAGCATTTTCCAGATAATTTAAGCATTTCTATACGCAGCTTTCAAAGCTTTATTAGCCTTGAAGATGGATGTCTGATTGTCGGACGTTATGGTTTCGCTTATACGTCTTCTGTTACTCATTCTTTGGTGAGCATCCAAGAACTCTTCGGTAGTCATGTTGGGGCAAACTTCCAGGTATACCGCTCGTGAGTTTTCGTCCACAAACAAGAAAATGCAGACTTTCCGCGTTTGCTTTCCTTCCTTGATGATGATTGGTCCCAGGAAATCCAGTCTAACGTCTACGAATCCAGCGTGTACCCACGTCTTCACTCGTTTTCTGGTAACATGGAGTTGTTTTCTGGTGTTTGTAGGTCAGACACTTTAACAGAACTCTCTTTGTTTCTCTTCGTTCTTGGGTTATCCTGTATCTTTCTCTGAGAATCACAAGAGTTGTTTAAGCCTAAATGACACAAAATTTATGGAATCATATAAAAGAATGCAAGAGTTAATCAAAACATTAAAAATAATGCAAAAACCTAAATTGAAACAAAATTTTTGCTATACACGTCTTCAAAAACGTGGTTACCATGGCAACATAGAACTGAATCATTCCGTTGATATAGGGAAAAGTGTTTCCAAGTAAATTTTAGGAAAAGTCCCGAAATTTCATTCATTTTTATTAAATACTCGAAAAGTTATGAGCCTTTAAATTCTCTGCGGACACTCCCCCCCCCCCCCCCCCCCAGTCTAGATAGGGTTAAAATAGCGTGTCTGGGCTTTTAAAATACTTGTGTTTATAAACATTCATTTTTCTAGTTGCTGCTCCTGCAATAATTGAAGGTGGAAATTATCCTGTTGGGAGTATTATGCCTAATCACGCACAATGGAGAATCAGTTATGATATTGAGGTATTGGTATGTTCATAGTGCATGTATGGCATCTCAATATAGTAAATATTTTCCACTGAATGCTAGATAGATACAATAAAATTTGTGAAGCTTTAATTTTATGTTATGCTATCTTCATGATAAGTTGTACGTATACATGTAGTGCATGTGGTACGTTTGCGAGCTTGGTGTAATATGTAACAGACGTTCGGTGGACGTTCGTCAAGCTCAATTACTCAGAAAAGATCTAAAGTCTTCAGTTTTAAAACATGCAACTTAGCTAGGCTACTTGTACAAAAAGATCGCGTGGTCTCCATCTTCTGTAAGTATAAGAAAAGCATGCAATGTGATGTTGTTAGTAAAATTCCTCATTTTCTCAAAGCTGCTACAAAGTTTTGAAATTAAAAACTCTAAAATTTTAGTTAAAATTTTATTCGTAGTGTAGCATTAACATTTATGCAATACCACGAGTGAGTAGTAAATACGACATTCTTCTTTTGTGTGTGTAATTAATTCTGCTGAATAGTTACTATCAAACAAGAACATTGTCACACTAATTGTATTTTTTAATAAAAGCTATAATTTTAAATGTGTGACTTCTTTTCGCACCTGTTCCGTTCTTTGGTTATTTCTTAATTTTCAAATTTGATTTAAACACTTATCAACAATTCACGTGAAATATCAGAACCATGCCGGTGGGTTTATACCTGACAAAACTTATTGAGAAAGAAAGAACACTAATAAACATAGAATTTTATCTAAAGAATACTAATGAACATAGAGTATTATATAAAATTGTCATCCCAAGTAGCAATTGAATGAACCAAAGCAAAAACAACCTATAACAATTCGTTTCTGAAGCTGTTCAAAAGGACATGTTTTATCAACGCTAAAAGTTTTGGCACTGCACCATCGAATTTCTAAACTTGCTAAAACACTGCTGTTCGTTGTATGGTCTTTACGTGTACCTTAAACATTACGTAGCAACAATGAGATACATAAGGTTTTTGCACTGATATTTAAGGTACACGTAAAGACCATATGAAAAAAACCCAGTTATAAATGAGAACTGTATTGTTAAACTACTTCTATAGAACGTTTTCGTCTGACGTCACGGCGGCCATATTGGTGTACCAAAACAATGAAATGGCAGCCATATTGGTGTGCCATCTTTATCCTATGGGAATTTAGCTCTATTCTTATTAAAAAATTTCGTATTGTTTGACCATCCCAATGGGGCCACCGATCACGTGAGTGAAAACGATCCATAGATCGTTTTCACTCACGTGATCGGTGGCCCCAAGAATAGAGCTAATTCCCATATGGTACACCAATATGGCCACCGTGACGTCAGATGAAAACGATCTATATTTTACATTTGTAAATTAAAATTTTTTGACAAACAGTCAAATGACTACATAAAACGGCAATTCTCGGGTAAAGTTTTCAATAGCAAACTCAATAAAGGCTTTGTAGCCGCGGATTTAATAGCCTAGTAAAGTCTAGTTTAGTAAAAAGTAAAGCTTAGCTTTATATAATGTAGTTTAGCAAAAAGTTATAAATATGACAACGACGATTCGTTAATCCTCAATACCTCTTTATTTATAGCTAAAAATGCTGCCAACATTTTTAGTGTACTCGAGAATAGCTAAGAGACTTTAAAGCCCGACATACACTGAAACAAGTTTCCGAAACACATTTTCGAAAAAGTTTCCGAAACTTGTTTCAAAAAATGGAACAATGCTCTAATCAGGGAAACTTGGTTTTTGAAACAAAGTTTCGGAAACTTTTCAGTTACACTGGAAATATTTGTTTCTGGAACCGTGTTTCGGTAACTTGCTCCGGTAATAGCCGATAAATAGCCCTAACAAAGGCTGCACTGAATCACGTGCAAAAATATTCCAATATATTTGGAAAATTTTTCTGCTAGTTTGACCGCTTTGTAATAATTAATGGTCTCACTAAGGCTGCTGTCTATTAAAATAAATTGTCTGCTATGCACAAACACAGTCGATACTTTTAATAGAACAATCAGACTGACTGGAAAAGTTTCTAAATGTATTGGAATATTTTGCATGTGTTTCTAGCCTTTGCCTGGCGTTTCGTTGGCCTCGTCTCCTTGCTGTCTCTATAACGCCCTAGGGACGAGATTAGACTTAAAAAATTGCTTACGTTAATATTTATTAATGTATTGTTATGTCGGTTAATAATTAAGCAATTGTTTGAATTTTAGTTTGTTCGACCGACACGCAGAAGCTTCATTAGGTTCCAAAATTCCAAAGACGTCGAAGTTTTAAAAATCGATACATCAACTTCAGTCGATGTTTCCTACCCAACTGTGGGTAACACACTTCAGTTTACAACACGTTACTTGTTCCAGGAAAAAGAGACTTACTCAGTTCTCATGGATCCAGGTAAATTTTTGAAAGTCATAAGTAATTATATTAAGACAATTACTTTCAAGTTAATCACAACCCAACTAAAACGAACGAATAACTCAGTCATTCAGATTCGTACAAAATCGTGTGCCAATTGGTTGGGACAGCAAATTATGCATGATATTTGTCAAGACTTATTAGGGGCTGTTTACATGAGCCCGGTTGACCGGGCTAGCCCAGCTCACGCGATTGATTAGGATCGTACTGTGGTTTTTAAATTCGCATAAACTAAATTTACAAAGAAGAATTGGTTTAGTTTAGATGTAAACGAATCCTAACGTTGATTAAAATCTCCTTTTGCGGCCGAGGAAAGAATTTCGTGACACGAGTCAGCCCAGTGTCCCAGTAAATTTGTCCCCCCCCCCCCAAATATGTCCCCCAGGGACACATTTCCTAGGAAGTATGTCCCCCTCTTCGGAAGTTTGTCCCCCCCCCTCAGAACGATTCCTTACAGGATAATTGATATACGTGTAATATGGACAAAACTTTTTAAAAGTAAAAAATATATATTTCTGAATGATAAATTATAACAGCTAAATATGTATTTAGATAAGAAACTCTAAACTCTTTTTTGTTTTCTAATAAAGAGCTCAGCGTGTTGGCTCGAGGTTAATGAAGGGCTCCGCGTGAAACGTCAGTATTTCGTTGTCGAAATTCTCGGCAGCTCACCATTTTATTGCTTTGTTATTAATATAATAGTGAGTTTGCTGTTTTTCAAAAAACGGTATATACGGAAGTATTTATTATGCATGGTAGTCATGATTCGCAAACGCAGTAGACGCCTTTTTTCAATGAGCGATGACTCTCAAAAGCAATCCGTATTGGTCATACTGGTGTAGTAGCTGGGGGATAGGTGATGCTGCTGTCCGCCTAGGGTGAATTTTCGTCGACAAATAGTAACTTTTAGCTAATTTCAGCTTTTATAATATTAACTTTTAGCTTTTAACACTAATTTCCGGGGTAACACTGGCACAGGTAATTAAGATACGTTAATTTAACTTAAGTTTAAATTGTAACTACAAATGTAACTACATCTATCTTTTACCGAATCGTCGGCAAACGAGGGTGATACACATCTAATAAATAAAAAAGGTGGTAAAGGGCTTAGCTCGAAACGTCAGTATATCGTTGATAAAATTCTTAGATAAAATGAGGCAACAGGCAATAGAGTTTGTACGAACCTATCGTAGTGCCCATTCCTAAGGTTTTACCCCCATCGAGTGTTGAGGAAGATTTAAGACCTATATCGTTAACCTCGCAGATTTCTAAGGTTATGGAAGGCTTTACTTTGGACAATTTGTTCTTGCAAGTTGCTAATAAATTGGACATTAAACAATTTGCGTTGCCAAAGAAATCTACAACTCATGCCCTAGTATACCTTTTACATTCAATTTTGGCTGCTTTCGCGAGAATGGTTCCTGTTCTACCAGGTTGTTCTTCGCGGATTTTAAAAAGGGATTTTATGTGGTAGACCATAATTTCATTGTCAATGAGCTTGCAAATCTTGGTGTGCATCCTGTTATCATCCGGTGGATTAAAACCTTCCTTTGCGATCGCGAACAATGCGTGAGGGTTGAAAATTCCTATTCTTCTTGGAAAAATCAAATGGCGGCCTGACACAGGGTACAAAATTGGGCCCAATACTTTTTGCAGTTCTTGTGAATCCGTTGCTTAAAGATTGGCCAGGAAGAATTAAATTTGTCGATGACACCACTGCCCTTGAGATAGTACCACGATGCTCGCCAAGTCCACTGCCAATAGTGGTAAATGAAATTTCTGATTTTGCAAATAAACGAGGAATGAAATTAAATCCCAAGAAGTGTAAGGAAATGGTGGTAGACTTTCTTAAATATAGACCAACAGGCGTTAATCGAATCTCTGTCGCAGGCAATCTGGTGGATAGTGTACCATGTTTTAAACTTCTCGGTGTACGGATATCAAATGATCTGTCATGTGTTCATGTTGACAAAGTTTTGAAGAAAGCCAATTCACGTCTGTACGCTTTGCGTTTATTAAAGAAAGCTGGACTACATCCTTCAGATATCATCCAAATTTATTGTTCATTTATAAGGACCCGAATTGAATATGCGTCTCCAGTTTGGTCGACATTACCCAAATCCTTATCGATCTTCTGGTGTCGGTCCAAAAGAGGGCTCTAAGGATTGCATATCCCAATTTGTCCTACGAGGAAGCATTAGAAAATTCTAATCTTCAGTTGCTGAGTAGCCGAAGGGAAGAGTCCTGCAAGAGGTTCGTTGAATCATTGCGACGCGAAGACTCATCTCTTAATCCACGAACTGAAATTGTAAAATTAACTCGCCCTCAATTTCGCACTCATGATTATGACTTACGTAATGACAATCCAGACCTACTACCAATCATGTCCGAACGTTTTAAAAACTTTGTTACTGTCAAATATTACTAGTTTTTACCAATAACAGTATATTTTACAATTGTTAATAACGTTGTTTTGTATATACCAAGTTTTGTTATTTTTATAACTTGTTATTCAATATTCCATGTAATTAAGTTTTATGTATTCCATGTAATTCAGTTCTAACTGTAAAATTGATTTAATAAACTAATAATAATAATAATAATAATAATAATAATAATAATAATAATAATAATAATAATAATAATAATAATAATAATAATAATAATAATAATATTCGTAAAGCTTGATTGTATGCAAGTCTAAGATCAAGATGAAAACAGGGCAAGGGTTCTTCTGTATAGGATTCATTGAAATGGCTGCTGTGATAATTCAGTATTTGGTCAGCTTTTTGAAAGCTCAAAACTTTTTAAAAAACCTAAATCCAGAGAACACAAATTCAAACATAACAGGGCTGCAAATTACTGTTGGACATCGGACAATGTCCAACCAAATTTGGCAAATGTCAGAACAAAACCAAATTGTCATCGGACATCGTGCAAATAAAATATATTGTCTGTCGATCAAGAAATTCGGCTTTATGATGTTGAAAGAGAAACTTCTCTTTTTGAGAGAAAAATTCCGATTTCCTTTCGTAATTCTATCGACTAGATTGAGCATGTTTGAATTTTAAATCTTCCGTAACTGAATCGGTCTTCTGAGAGAAACTGATAGTATTTAAAGACGAGTCAGGCGGCCGCCACGGAAACCGGCTTTATATCATGAACTTAGAACTCGGTATTCTGAAGAATTATATGTCCGACAAAATGTAGTGATAATGGTTTTATGTCCGAACAAATTTTAGGAATGTCTAACCAAAATTGGAAATGGATCAGACACATGTCCTGTCAAGAAAAAAAAATTATTTGCAGTCCTGTATATATATATATATATATATATATATTGCTTTGTTTATATATTTAACAAATAAAACATAAAGCTCCGTGCATATGTACTCTTATAAAGGCACGTTTGACGTCATTTCTTTCGTGTTCAAATGACGTCAAACGTACCTTTATAGGAGTACACATGCACAGGAGCGATATGTTTTATTTGTTTTATAAAATAAGTAGAGGAAAAATCAAACTAAAAGTGAGGTAGTTTTGGAATTTGGCGGGCTTTTTTCCGGCCAGCTGACGCCATTCTAACGCCAATTTACGTCATTCATGATCTCTGTTTTCTTATAAATGCACGGAGCCCAGCCAATCAGAGCGTGCGTAGAGGGCAGCTTATATATATATGTATATATATATAGCATGTACAGGAAAAGAGAAGAGGAGGTTGAGAGAGCTTTCACCGTTTGATTGCGCTTACAATATTTAAATTTTAAACGTTTTCGCAAAAAATCCACATTACTTTAACGTGTCACTATGATGAAAAAATCGCCAGTCTTTTTTTGATCGTATTATAAAGTACATTTAAAATGAGGATGAACGGCGTTTGTGGTTCGTAAATATCTCATCTCGTTCAAGAGATATTCACGTTTTTGAAATATGCAAATTATATTATGACGTCATTTTCTCCAAACGAGCGAAATGAAAATCGTAAAATTAGGAATATCTCTAGAAATAAACAATAGAAAGTGCTCAAATTTTGCATGCTTATAGCATTAAATAAAATACGTTTCACTGTAGAACTTTAGTTGTTTTCGTGGAAACTGCTGGTTCCTGGCCCCCTCCAATGATAAAATTAAATTTGCTTATTTATCAGCAATCAAGTAGCGTTTACTCCAGCGAATAAAAGTGAAGATTAGAGCTTATGTAGGCATTGTAATTCAAACGTTTAAATCTTTCTATTTTTAAACAATGAGGCAAAAATGATAATTCCCTTTTTAAAGTTTAGAGTAACCTGAGAGCACGCGCTTACCGGCCATGGCAATCACAAATGTTCCACAGAGAAGTGTATTTTATTATATACTATATAAAGCATACAAAGTTTAAGCACGTTCTTTTGTTTATTTCCAGAGATATTCCTTATTTTACGATTTTCATTTCGCTCGTTTGGAGTAAATGACGTCATCCAGCCATATAATTTGCATATTTCCAAAACGTGAATATCTCTTGAACGAGATGAGATATTGACAAACCACAGACGCCGTTCATCCTCATTTTAAATGTACTTTATGATAAGATCAAAAAAAGACTGACGATTTTTTCATCATAGTGACACAAGTATTTTTATTTTCACACTCAACCCCTTATTCACAGAGTTATTAAATTGTTTTGTCCAATTACTTTTTAAGACAAGGCAAAACATTCGACAAACACACATCAGGAAGATTCTCTATATAAAGCACTGATGAGCAGTGCGTTGTCGTCTTACCTTTTAGAAATGAAAATTGTATTTTTGACACAGAAATAATAAAAGAAAAAGAAAAAAACTAGTAAAAGAAAATTTATACCAACTTTTTTTCTTTAGAAAAAATTCGAGCAGAAAACAAATTGCCCCCCTGAAAAATGGAATGGATCGTTTCTTTCAGTTACTTTTTAAAATTTTTAACGAGCATCCTCATTATGTGGAAGTCCCCATGGAACCAAGCCAACTCACATTTTACATAATCTAACAATCAAATTCACGGCGTTTATTTGGAGCATTTTTATTCAAAGCAAAATCAGTAAAATTATAGAGCTCTTATTGTTTGCTCTAGCTAAGTCCTGTGCACACAGTTACTTTCCAGACATGTTATATAATAGAAGCGTCAGTTACAGTAATGAATATGACCTTTTTAATTCTTAAATTTAACTCTTGAAAGATAAATGTCCTATTACAATTAAATGTCTACTTCAAATAAACGTTTGCACTAAATGCCCCTGGCATTCATGTGGAAAAAAAATTGCCTCATACAAAACCAGCCCCGCTTTATTTTTAGAGCAAAAATATAAATGTTTATCAATGGAAGAATTTGTTTAAACTTGCCAATGCTTTTGTACCTCCTAAATTATCTATTTTTGTTTTTTGAACTTTAAATGTAATCTCCAATCATGGATCCTTGATTGCCGATCCTCGTTTTTTTGGAAACACTTTTTTATATTAAAACGTTTTTGCTATGCCAGACACTTTTTCATGGTTTACTTTAATCTCAGCATTCCTCCTTTCTTCTTTGTTTGACAATTCCTTTTTTTTTTGTTCTTTCTTTAATGTATTTCCCGATATGCATTCACTATGTAAATGAGCGTGCTGGCCGATTTTTTAATTTTTTATCCGTATTTATTATGTGCGTGCATTTATGTAGGCGTAGTCAAAGGCGTGGAATACTGTGGCGCTGAATCCGAAGCTGTGAGGGACACTTTGTATTGGAAAATTCGAATTAGTGAGTTATCAAAATAATCTATTTGCTAAGTTTTTAAGTTTGTGTTAATATATTTAGACCAGATATCTGTACATTGTACCACACTTCTGGCAAACAAGCAGTCCATGGTGGAATAAAAGTAATGTGCTGCGTAGGCAGTGTTGAAACAACAATCGAAATATAGTAAGGTTAGATATACTGCCGAAACAGAGAACGTAGGAGTCTAACGTTTCGAGTGAAGGCCCTTCGTCACGTTTCTCTCTGACGAAGGGCCTTCGCTGGAAACGTTAGACTCCTACGTTCTCTGTTTCGGCAGTATATCTAGTCCATGGTCAGACTGATGTTTGTCAGATTGGCACAATTTCTGATGGCGCTTCAGCCAACCAACTGTATGACATACCTTATTACAAGAAGGACATTGATGGTCTTCGGGTATTTGGTATACTCATATGACTCTTCAGATCAGCTTGGGATTGGTAAACCCGCCCACATTCTTTGCATGTAAGTCGACTTTCAGGCTAGAGTAACATCTAACAATGTCTGATTTCTTACCTGGCTGCATTGAGAATTTATTTCTTCATCTAAATATCAAATAAATAACTGAGGCAGTAGTGTATGTGCATGTATTTATGTTATGTATTGACACGAATGGGATATGGTAAAATTATAAATTAATTTTGTTGTGCATTATAGAGGATATAACTCCGCCAAAATTGATTTTCGTCAACGCTCCAATTGTTACTCTTGAATTTGCAAATATTTCATGGATATTTGATGAGCAAGTGGCAATTCAAACATGTACTCATCAGAGTCCAGAATCAACGTTTACTGTTCAAGATTGTAATAATTCTTGGCACAGCAGAAAACTCGAAGAAGGACTTCATAATCTTTATGTTGAAGCAACCGACCTAGAAGGCAACATTTCTCCATCTTCAAGGCACTCGTGGACAGTTGGTAAGATTATTTACTAATAACAAAGCGAATGTACTTTCTAATATAGTGTTCATTTAAAAAAAAAAGAAATTACTTGTAAATTTTCGACTATAACTAAGTCATCTTTAGTTTAAATTAAAAATCATGACTTTTAGTGAAGATATAAGCTATAAACTTTAAAAGATTACATTACAAAATTTTAACAAAAACAGAAGACACATGATGAAGCTTATCAAGTTATTCAAGAGAAAACCGACGGTCTCTGATTAAAAATGATTTTTATTCGGGTTTTCAACGGTCAAGCAAGTCTTCCAAAACAGAACTTTCATGCATTTTTATTAAATACCCTAAAAGTAATGAGCATTTAAATTTGTTGCGGGCACTTTCCCACCCACCCACCCCCAGTCTAGATAGGGTTAAAAACATTACAACAGCAGTCTGTGTGGCACTCCAAGGTTATGTCCAAAACCCTCCTGTTTCTACATCCAGCCAGTCAGTAACGCTACAGTCTGTACCTGACGCAGCCACCCAAGTTATAGTACAACCAGATCATGGCCCATTGGTACAACAATCCATTGCTGAAGCTGTTAGTGTGGTCACTGGTGGATCTATTGAAAGCAGGCATGATGACAAAACATCCACTAGTAAGAAGACTTTATGTCTATTACTGTTCCCCTGGTTTCTGCTGTGGCAGATAAAAGCAAGCAAAAATTTGGGGGAACGAATACATTGATTTAAGCTGTCTTTTGCACGTCCGGCCACTGGATGATAACTATAGCATAAACGTACAAAAGGCTGGGGACAACTGAACCCATATTATCAGTGGTGCCAAATCATTAAAGAAACAATACATACAATTGAGAGTTGGACCACTGCTTTTCAAATGTTTGTGGCGATATATTGTGAAACGTTTCTTCTACACTGTTCCAGCTAGCTCAATCATTCGTGATTTAGCCGCGCACTCAGCAAATTGGAAGTAGAAAGACCCCTTACCCTGGGATCAGTTTTACAGTGAGCTATATGGCTACGAGCACACCAGGGAGTTCCGGCTTTTGGGAATTTTTGTCCCTGTAGTAAGGCAACCACCACCACAACCCACCGGGCTACTGTTTCAAATACCATGCAGGATCATGTAGTGGGTGTTCATTCAAACACCAATGTTTCAGATGTCAGCTACCCAGCGTCCAGATGCCAGGGACACAAGCTTGGTGTCTTTAAAAAATCAGCCTGAGACACTCGACACTGCCCACACCAATCAACGTTTGTAAATTAGCAAGGTTTTTAGAAGGTTATGATACACAACATTTCAATCATCTTATTTTGGATTTTACTCAGGGTTTTCGGCTAAATTTTCATGGCAAAAGGAAGAACACTAGCCCTTATTATTTGTTGTCTGCTAAAGAACACCGGAATACAGAATGATTCAACATCTCTCTTTCCTCGCAGGTGATTCTGTTAATGATAAAGCATATACTAACTTCTTATTAACCGAGAGCGCGGTCATTAAATATCAGACCGAGGTCTTGACAGTACAGACTGAGCCCGGAGGGCGAAGTCTGTACATAAAGACCGAGGTCTGATATTTTTCCGTAATGACCAAGCGGACGAGGTTAATAAGAGGTTTATTATATGGCATTTTGAAACAACATTCCTTACATTTATACCTTGTCATGATACGTACTTTAGTCAGTTTAGTGTGACCTCGAGCGTGTGACATAGACTCATCGTTTTCAATGTTGTTGCTCTTGTTGTCATCGCTTTCGGAATCCTAAAACTCACTGCCAGATTGCTCATCGTCCCACTCATACATAATTTAGTCCTCAGGTTATTGAATTCACAAAATTTTTGCGGTTTTCTTTCATTGTTTAGTTGCAAACAACATGTCTGCCAAAATCCGTAATCGACCGGTCGATTACCAGAGCCTCTCGTTTCCCGCCCGCTGGGTAAGGGGAACGTGGCTCTGGGAACGAGATTGGTCGACTACGGAAAGTCATCGACCGGCACGTGACGCGTCTCAGTCAATGAGAACACACGATTTAAACGGAAGTAACTTGCGCCATATAATAAATTCTGATAATGCATATACTTTAATTAAGGCAGTGGGAAGGAATTGTGCTATGGCAAAAACAGACATCAAAAGTGCTTTCAGAATCATACCAGTACATGCAGACGATTACCAGTTATTAGGTTTCCAGTGGAAGGACAAATGGTATACAGATCGATGTCTCCTCATGGGCTGCTCCAGTTCATGCAAACTTTTTGAGGATTTTAGTACCTCCTTGGAATGGATCGCACATGCAGAATAAACTCCATATTAGGAATATGATTTATTTTCCTGATGATTTTTTGATCATAGACAAGTCACTCCCACAGTGCCGCAAACAATTAGACAATTTTTTCTTTTTTTTTCTTCTGTGAAGAGCTGGGGTTCCTATAGCGATGGAGAAGACTGAGGGTCCAGCACATACGTTAAGTTTTGCAGGCATCGAGCTTGATTGCATTAAGTTTGAGGCCAGGTTTCCTCAAGAAAAAGTCCAAAAGTGCCTATCGGCCATACAAGGCACTTTTGGACGAAAAAAAAGTCACTCTTAGGGATCTGCAATCTTTAATTGGTCTCCTCAACCTTGGCTGCACAGTCATTGTCCAGGGCAGAGTGTTCTTACGACAGCTTATCAACCTCACACTGGGCATTAGACGCCCCAATCATTATACATTCGGTTAAATAAAGTCGCAAAACAGGATTTAGATATTTGGAAGCAGTTTTTCATGACTTCTAACCAAAAATCAATGTATCTTGAGGATGGGTGGGCCTTATCTGTTCACCTTAAATTCTACACTGACCCAGCGCAATCGTTATGTTTCTGTTTAGTATATCATTTTGTAATTATTGTTATATTTTGACGGCCGTATGTTAGTTTCCCTCGTGAAATAAAGTTTTATTCTATTCTATTCGGAGTAATGACCAGAGATTGGCACATGGCAGGTGGCCTGAAAGCTGGAAGCAGAAAAGCATCGCCTTTCTTGATTTTTCCCCGATTGTGATAGGCGTCGATTTATGGAGCGAGGAGCTTAAAAATAAAAGGGTTCTGTTTTTTTTACTGACAATGAGAGCGTGGTTTACGTGATTCATAAGCAAACATCCAAAGAGAAAGATTTACTGAGCTTGCATAACATCTTATTTAAGGCTAAGCACATTGAAGATAAAAAAAACATCCTGGCTGTCTCGTTAGCAGGTAGACAACTTCAAAACTCTGTCGGTCGACGCAGAGCAGCTTCTGACGCAAATTCCTACGAGTCTTCTTCCAGAGAATTGGGTAATACCTTTAGATCCTTGCTTGGGGGCCCAACATACTAAAGGCCATGCACATTTTTCGACAATTTCAAATCGACCACCTTGGCCAGTCGAACATTACCCTACCAATTTCTTTCAAGATATTGGATCTATTTATGGCACACTTAGCGACACAAAAGCATGCTGCATCTACAGTACTTACATACGTTTCAGCTTTAAGCTACATTCATCGTTTAGTCTCTCTACCAAACCCCTCCCGATCTGACACGATTAAACTAGCCTTGAAAGGCTATTCAAAACTTAATCCTTCTGTTCATACCAGACTCCCCATTACCTTACCTATCCTATAAAGCAGATACTAAGCGCTTTCAATAGTACAGTGTCAACACATCACACCAGAGGAGGTTGGACACTTCTCACGTGACTTTCTCGACCAATGAAATGGCGTTATTCGCTCGATATTTGTGAGAAGCTGATCGACTAGTAAATTTGAAATGGGCGCAGAAATATCGAATATTTTCGTACTGTTTTTTTGAAAATTTTGTTTGGAAGGCCCTGATATTGTTTGCAGTATTACGGCTTAAGAGACGAACGTTTTAAACTCGATTGAGTTTGGGAGAATTTGAAAGTACTTATGTAAATCCTTGCCTACAGCTCGGGTCCGTCCACATGCACTTTCAGATTCTCCAAACTCGCACTGTCGTGTTTGCATCAGGCTATATAAACACGGGAGGCCATTCCCTATTTCTTAAATAGTGTCGTCATTATAGCTAGTATATAAATCGAACCCGTCACTGCCTTTTTCTTTCATCTTTACTGTTATTGAGTACTGTAGCCTGACAGTCAAAAGCTCGAATACTTTTTTTGGCCACAGAACATTTACATTCTTCTTAACAAAAATGCAAATTTTTTTCTGACATTAGTTCTTATGTATATAACACCATTATAGACGAATGGTTAATCTTGGTAACTACAATATGCATATGTAATAATTGTTTAATTTGCTTCATATTTACGAAAAATTATCTATCACAGTTCACCCTTGGGTTTTCTCCACAGATGTCATTCTTATTAATTTTGTAAGAACTTATTAAACATATTTTACTAAGATTTTCTAATATTTTCCTTCTAGATTTAACGCCGCCGTACGTTCAAATTCAGTCTAAACCACGTCCTATTTCTAACATACAGACATTCACATTTTCTTTTCGATGCGGTGAGCAGTGCAGCTTTGAATGTGCTGTAACACGGCAGTCTGTTCAGCCAAAAACATATTACACATGCAATTCTGGTACATTCAAGACCGACAATCTTAACGATGGGGAAACTTACACATTTTACGTACTGGCCACGGACAGAGTTGGAAACCGTGCACTAGTAAAGACATATTCATGGGAAATTGGTAAGTTAGTATACAAGTTAAAATATTGCATGTTATTGATTGTTGCGTGTGTTTGTTTTTTAATTGTATAACCCTATTAAATATTAATTCTTTGAAAGTTTTCATGGCGATAATGTAATGATAAATAAGTTTTGTGGAAACACCACGTCAAATATTTCTTTGTTAAGCTTTAGACCTGTCGACTCAGGCCTTCATCAGAGCAATGACAACAAGCTGTTGGCTCACGTTAAGAGTTAAAATTTAAAAAATCACCTTAAGTTGGTTTTAACTAACAACGGTTTTTTTGAGAAGATGATTCAAGCTTCTATGACACCTTCGGTACATCCGGAGCTGAATACTCAGCCCCAGCAAGAACCACCTTCAGTTTCTCTTCCGTACATCGGACCAGCATCCCACAAGATTGAGAGGATTCTAAATCGTGCTGGTATGAAGGTATTTCACAGTAGTCAACACAAATTGTTCAAGGTATTTTCACACATAAAGATGAGGTGGATAGCTTATCTAAGCCTGGAGTGTATCGCATTCCGTGTGAGTGTGGCTTGGTATATACATCGTGGAAACGGGAAGGAATCTCTCAACTCGCCTGAAGGAGCACAAGATGTTGCATAAAAGCTCAGGCCTTCATCATTGCTCTGATGAAGGCCTGAGTCAACAGGCCGAAAGCTTATCAAAGAAATATTTTACGTGGTATTTCCACAAAACTTATTTAACTGATAAAATCTGCTGTTGCCAAACACGCTTGGAAGTATGACCATCGTGTTAATTGGGAAGAGTCATCACTCTTAGCCAGCGACAAGCAATACTTCACGCGAAGAACAAGGGAATCTATTGAGATTGCAAAACATCACACTATTTCTCAGAAGGGACAGCCATTGAACAGCACGTGGTGTACCCTATTCGGAGAACATTCTTGATTTTGTTTTCTAATTAATAAAATTAACGTGATACGCCATTGTATTCTTACGTGATTTAATTGATCAATTGCTTAGTTTATAAATGACATGAGCCAACAGCTTGTTGCCATTGCTGTGATGAAGGCCTGAGTCACAGAATAGAACTACAACCAGAAGTCCAACTTGCTTCGGAACCTTTGAAGTTTATGTCCTCGCGCATGTCGCCTCGCGCATCTTGATTCCTCGCCATCCTACGCAATCCTGGCAAGTTCCCCCGGCAGTTTGGACCTTCAAAAGAAGGTTATTGAAGATTGCGTAGGATGGGTAGGACATTGCGTAGGATCGCGTAGGATGGCGTCGGACGGCGTAAAATATCGCGCCTGTGCATTGAAGAAATGCGGACAAGTTGTCACTCGAGTTGGACTTCTGGTTGTATTTCTATTCTGTGCCTGAGTCGACAGGCCGAAAGCTTAGCAAAGAAATATTTTACGTGGTGTTTCCACAAAACTTACCTATTAAATATGTTTTATCCCCGCGCGAAGCGCCGTCCGGCGAGGGTAGCTACTAATCCCGACTGGCGTAAAGTCCCTAATACGTGAGATAACAAAGCTATCGAGCGGAATTTCGCGTGCTGTTTATATATTTGTTTGTATGTATCAACTCCGGACGTGCTTCACTTACGCTACAGAATTAAGAATTATATTATATAATTATTATTAATAGTTATTCTTTATTCTCTGCTTACGCGGTTAGCATTTATGTTGCGTGGGCACTGCAAATATCCGTCAAATCCAGACAAAGTTGCGAAGTTAACCCTTTTGACCAGGAAACGTAGGCCTGTGGCTGTGTTTATACTGTGTAAGAGTGGATGAAATGTTGAGTATTTGTTTTAATATGCTTGTGAGTCGAGTTTGTTTTACAATTTGTATAGGTAATAAAATGATTTTAGTGTTATGTCAGAGCATTAAAAACAAACAAACAGGAATAATAATTTCAGGCTAGATGTTTTTGTAAACATAGTACATTGCACTTATACATCCTAAATTTTACTAATTATCAGCTCATCTCTATTTTTGCTTGAGATGTTTTATACTAGTCTGCTACATTGCCTTGGTAATCTACAAATTATAGCATTATGTTTTTACATCTAATGAGCTTTGTTCTTGACTGAAGTTAATTATATATGTGTTTCTTTGTGTTTTTAGCAAGCCCTTTGACTCATACAGTATAAACTATGCAAATTTTCGTAGCAATCCAAATGTACAGATGTTTTTTGATTTTTTTTTTATATTTATGGTTTTTCACTTTTGGGTACTGTAATTAATATTATTACGTTGGATTTCCTGTCGTTGTAAAACATGCATGGAAGTCATTTAAAGGTCTCGCATAGTCGTAAGGATAGGGGGGGGGGGGCATTTATTGAGAAGAAACATCAGTATTTGTGAATACATATGTATCACCAAGAAAACCTTACTAAAGACAGCAACAATAGCAAGAACTGCATGCGACAAGGGAGTTTACTTAACATATGAGTTTCTTTACTAAACCTCTTTCTATCAAGTATATATTAACTCCCCTTGTCATAAGCAAAAGCCCATTTCCCCATAAAAAAAACATAAATTTGGTTTTACCCAAATTAAGTGATAATTTGTTTGCTCTAAACCATTCTGGTAATTTATCAGTCTCTGTTTTCAAGATTGTCAAGAAAGCTTGATCTTTGTGTGTGAAAAATAAGTTTATCATCCCCAAACAAAATCAATGTCATTATTTTCGTAAAATTAGATAAATCATTGATATATAATAAAAAAGTAGTAGACCTAAAACAAAACCTTGAGACTTTTCTCATCGAAGAGCATTGCTCATTGTATTGTGCATATTACATTTTGTTGGACAAGTAACTTTTAACGGAATCTAAGGCCGAACTTCGAATTCCATAACGATTAACTTGTCAAAAAGAATTTTATGGATTATAGTATCAAAAGCCTTTGAAACATCCAAAAATATTCCGACCGAAAATTCCTTACGATCAATTACTGATGAAATGTTATCAAATAAATCCACCAATGCTAACGAAGTAGAATGGCCTTTTCGAAAACCATATTGATTGATGAAAAGAATATCTAATTTATCTATGTAGGCTAACAGACGATTAATTAGATAATTCTTTTTAAAAAATTCGGAAAACTAGGAAGTATAGAAACTGGTCTAAAATTGGTAAACATTGCTCGGTCATCCGACTTTAAGGAATAACACGCGCTATTTTCATTTCATCTGGTACTATATCATGTAAAATAGATAAATTGATAATATGAGCCAAAGGCTTTGAAATAATACCAACGGAATGCTTAACAACCGTCATAGGAACTTTATCATAACCAACAGCTTTGCCTGATTGAAAACCGTTTGCAATTCTACGATTTCATTTTCTGTTGTCGAATCAAGAAAAATTTGAATTAGGAAGATTTCCAGAACGAGATATTAAATGAGAAATGGAAGACGGCTGTATTTTCTTCGCTATGTTAGGACCGATATTTATAAAATAAATGCCGAACATATCAGCAATAACAGCTGGATCCGAAGTTTCTTGGTT
Source organism: Paragorgia papillata (assembly GCA_035771165.1). Lineage (NCBI taxonomy): Eukaryota > Metazoa > Cnidaria > Anthozoa > Scleralcyonacea > Coralliidae > Paragorgia > Paragorgia papillata. Next base: position 8,786,237 of record JAWNZC010000014.1, read on the forward strand.
GTCTATTTTAAACGTTTTAGGTAACTTAGGCTTCGTTCTTTTTCTATTTATAATTTCATAAAGTATTTTCCATGTTTTCTTCAAATTTGTTTTTGATATTTCTAATTTTTCTTCGTAATAAACACATTTTGCAATTCTTAGAATATGATTTAATTTATTCCTATAGACTTTGTACGAACATTCACGTTGATAAGTGGGATTGCGGATATATTGTTTGTGTAATAAATTTTTCTTTTTGATAGATTTTATTAGGCCTTTTGATAGCCATGGTTTATTAATACCGATACGTTTAGTTTTGATTTTCTTTAATGGAAAACTACAATATAATACGTATATTTTGTGAGGAATGTTGTATATGCAATGCTGGGTCATTTAAACCTTTAATAGCTGAGATTTCTTAATTGATCATTAAATTTAGCCATATCATTAGGATTTTTGTCACGAAAAACTGTCTGTCGGTCTGGTGGTCTATAGATCGATAACACCAACAATATTTTACCTTGAGACTTTCGAATCTCAACATAATTAATATTTAAATTGACATGACGTTTGTAGTCTAAGTCATGTAATAAGTACAAACGTACCTCCACCTCCACCATGCCTATTCGATCGGCACTTATGAACAAAATTATAATCATCAATGGTAACTATCTGGTCTGACATATTATTTAGCCAGGTTTCAGTACCGATTACGGAAAATTGTATTTCAAAGTTAAATAATAAATCAGTCAGATTATGTAAATTGTGAGTAAGGCTACGGATATTCATATTCAAAATAAAAAAACGTGCGCCATTTTGCAATTTTTCTTAAATATTTCATTAAATTAGATTGCAGATTTTTTTCTTAGTTCATGGACTCGCCAAAATTTAAGTCCTCGGCTCTTATTAAGCCTTCCTCCTTCTAATACCACCCACCCCACCCCAATTGATTACTTGAAATTAATAAAAACGCGGGGTTGAATAGAGAAAATACCATATACAAAAACGAATCAGAACTGCTTAAATCAGAGAAGTCAGTTTTATTGCTAGGAGATAGGCCAGACGAGGGCTCTTCGGACGCGTATTACTAGTTATACAAGTACTGAGATTTCCCTGCATTTAACGAAACAAATAAACCTTGCACGTTACAAATTTTTGCGGCTCGCATTGCCTGAACGATATTTCTTTACCAGTGGAAACGTTTTGTGAGCGCGAGCGTCAGCGTGAGCGCCCCGTCCTCATCCCCGTCTCTGTCTGTGTCTCCGTCCTCCTCCCCGTCCTCGTCCTTGCCTTATAAACATTGTCACCGTAATCATCCTCGCATCGTCATCGTCATCGTACTCCGTCACCGTCATGCATTGTCATTGCCACTTTTATCATTATCGTTACCGTTATTGTTATTTTTTAACATTATTCTTATCATATGATGTAGACATAACACCGCCTGTAATTGGACAACTAAGCAACCAGTCCGTCGCATGTGGAAGCAATTATGACCCATCTACGACAGGCTATCCAACAATATCGGACAATCGTGATTCTTCACCAAAGTTAACTTACAAAGATGAAACTTCTTCTTCTTGCTCTGTTAAACGAAGGTGGATCCTAGTTGATGAGGCCGGAAACAAAGCGGTGAAATTTCAGTCAATAACTTTTACCTCAAAACAACCGCCTAAAATTACCTTCTTGGTGGAAACCGTGGTTCCATGTGGAGGCACTTCGGAAATCAGTGGAAATTCCGGAATATTTCGTCAAACAATAAGCGTAATCCACCCATGCAATAGGAAGGTTAATGTTACATATCAAGATTCTGACTTAGTTAACCGTTGCGGCTTTACCTTCTGGAGAACATGGACGGTGCTTGACGATTGTGGCGAAAAAACAACAGCAAAACAGGAAATTACAATATTACCTCTCCAGCTTCCAGAATCGCCACAAAATAATGAATTTAATGTTGGTTTGAACAAAGTCCTTCGCTGGCCACAATATCCTGGCGCCCAATCTTACCAAGTGTATGTTTGGAATTATGGACAATTAAAACCAAAATCTCCAACTGCTACCGAGAATTACAGAAGATACATTCCTTATAAACCGTATCAACCAGGCAGTCGTATTTTTTGGCAGATTCAATACGTTATTGGAGCAGACCAACTTATGCCAAGTCCTGTTTGGGGTTTCCAGACAAAGTCATTCCCAGATCTTGCTGTAATTAATGTGGTAATTCCAGCATACGCTTTCTCCGGAAGCATATTTGATGTTTCTTGGAGAGTAGAGAACAAAGGAAACATTTCTACAGGGAATAATGTGTGGTATGATGCTGTATACATTTCTAGGTTTCCTAATCGAGGTCAAGCTAGTTTTGCTACTAGAAAGCTACAACGAAATTTTCTTGATCCCGATGATTGGTATTTATCAACCACTAGTATACCTTTGAAAGAAAGCGATTTGGGAAATCGCTATATTTTTATTGAAACAAACATCTACCGATCAGTTACTGAAATTAACCATTCAAACAATATTGGTACTAGCGCTGGTGCTATGTATATTAATCTTACACCTCCACCGGATTTGCAAGTCATGGAAATAGTAACACCGAAATCCACATTTTCAGGTATGAAAAATGTTATTCTCTATTTTGGACATTACCTAATGTAATATGCTCGATCGGGATTGTCTGAGTGGGTGCAATCATTCTCCAATTACAATTACAATTACAAAACTTGAGTGAAAAAAAAAGGAGGAGAAACAAAAACAATAAAGTGTTGATTTTCATATAGGGCCGTGTAGAACTAACTAGCAAAATACTTTAAAACAGTTTAGCTTAGTTAAGACTAATTTATATACAACACTGATGAACTATTTACAATCTAAAATTACTAAAATTATTAAAATTTTTAAAAGGAAAGGAAACATGTTATTACTAGTAATAACATGTTAATAAAATGTTAATAAAATAATAATATGTTAATAAAAACGTTTGCACAGTTATAGCTGCTTGTTGATATGGTTTCGATTACGTATTACTGTGGAACCTCATTAATACGACCATCGTCGGGCCAAAAAAATGTGGTCGTATTAACGAGGTGGTCGTAAGCACGGGGTGCATGGTCGTAGGCCTACTTAGAGTGTATTCAGGCCAGAAAAAAGTGGTCGTAATCACGGGGTGGTCGTACTTAGAGTGTATTCAGGCCAGAAAAAAGTGGTCGTAATCACGGGGTGGTCGTATTAATGGGGTGGTCCTATGGCGGGGTTCCACTTTAGTTTACAAATTTACCTGACGGATTGGACTTAAAATATCAGAATATGCCATATTGCTTAAAAAACATTTGAAAATATGGTGGGGGGAAAATAGAAGACTAAGCTCTTTCCAGTTGGTGCAATAACATAGGTGCATTTACATCACACCCGTCATGGATAATCACTATCGTTTTATAGGCCTTAGCATTTCCATACAATGGACTGTGAAAAACGTTGGCGTCGGTGCAACGAGAGGGAACACATGGTACGACACTGCTTTTTGGTGCACTAATACATCTACAGGTAGGTTGGTTTGTTTTATATAACTTACACTATAGTAATACATGCACCCAACAACCTCTCGTGCTCGTTGTTTAGTTAGCTGAAGCAATTTTTTACCTTTGTTTTATTGTGAATCATAATTATTACTCAAAGGCAATTGCTTTCCCCTTTTCAATCAGCGTTTAATCTATGGGGATCATAGGAAAACCATTTGCAATATTTTAGCCATGTTTTCAATTATATATTTTACTAGTATTTTTTGGTAATAAAGTGATTCTGAGAGAACTATCTAAACGCCGCGTACAGGCAAACTGTCAGTTAAAAAGTGTTTGGTACGCACAGTACGAACATGCAAACGACATTAAGGCTGTTTTCCACTAGGCGACATTTGTCGACCGACTCGTCATTTTTCTTTTGTCTTGGCTAATTAGTTCCACTCGAGAGCTTGCGAAACAAAAGAAAATGTCGCTTCGCGCGACATTTCTCGCCTAGTGGAAATCCAGCTTAAAGGCGGTTTTCCACTAGGCGAAAAATGTCGCGCGAAGCGACATTTTCTTTTGTCTCGCAAGCTCTCGAGTGGAACTAATTAGCCAAGACAAAATAAAAATGTCCAGTCGGTCGACAAATGTCGCCTAGTGGAAAACCGCCTTAAAGCCGGTTTTCCACTTGCGAATTTTTTCGCGCGAATGGACATTTCTATTGTAAATATTGAATAGATTTCTAATTAGTTCCAGCCCAGAGCTCATAAGACAAAAGAAAAATTCGATTCGTGCGAATTTATTCGCAAGTGCATGGAAAACCGGCTTTATCGCTACTCCAAATTCGAATAAAGAACATTCTCAATCATTCCAAGGTGTCTATAGTTTGCCAAGTAAAGTTCGAAACTTTTTCTCACGCGACCTCAAGCAACCAAAGCTGTAGGCTAGAAAACTGAACTGATTTCGCTACATGCTACATTCGACGCCTACAAAGATAAGATAGGACAAGATAAGACAAGATAAGACAACTTTAGACAACTTGACCTTTAGCCTAATAAAATTACAAACAAAGTAAAAGAAGAGGGAAAATTACCTAAATGCAATAAGACTACAAATAGATTCTACAATAAATAACATGCATGTACTAGTATTAACAGTTAAAAAAGGGGACCTGCTTTACAAAGACGCCGTGTGATCGTGGTGTTTCACTTGGTCATCCTGAAAATCATGGCAACTTATTTATGACTTGAAGCTTGCCATGCAGTGACGATGCCAGTCTCAAATTTGAGGTCAAACTGTTTTACGGCACCGCTCCACTATAACTGAAACTTCTTTTGTAATAATCAGTACGAGGGAGGTGGAGCGGCACAGCCAGTTTCCCCTCAGCATTTCTTAGGTGATATGACGTTATATATACTTGGTTTAAAAAAGTTCTGCCACACACTATGCTGTAATCTTCAGATTTATTAACTAATATACATTCCCTTAAACGTCAAAATTCGAGCAAAATAAAGTTCTGAAAACAGTTAGGGGGGGAGGCGTAACTTTTTGAGTCTATAGATGCTCCATTTATGTAAGTGATTCGTGATATATTAAAACATGATTTAAACGCTTTGCACGCTTATATAAAGATTCATCAGGAAAGTCAGTTTCTGTGGTATTGCTAAGAGATAGGACAGGCGAGGGCTCTTCAGGCACGTATTACTAGTTCAGTAATATATATATATATATATATATACAATACCCAGGTTGCTATGCGTGTTTTCATTGGTTGTTGCCCATGATATTCTATTAGAGGACAGACACATAGATCACGTCAGCTGACAACATTTTTCTTTCTTCATGCCCCGCAAAATCCGACAAAATCCAGTTTGCCGTTGTCTGTTCACAGATGACGTCACATCGTGGTAAGAACAAAGGACGTTGTGACGTCGTCTGTGCATCTATAACTGAACAGACAAAAAAATGGAATCTATTTGTTTATACAATCAAAATTCTTATTTCTTAATTATATTATTCTGTCAAACTGTGTACCCTCATTCGGAAGATGTTGCACGTAAGCAACGTCCAACAAAACAAACGTTAGTTTATTTCTGTTAAAATGTTTTAATTTATCACTTGTTGTTATGGTTTTACACCTTACAATTATGAGCTGGGCTCTTATCTTCATCCTAAGACTAACTCGTAAATACTTTAACAGCAAATTTCCAAGTTTCACACAGAGTTTTTTATGATGCGAATTAAACAGAGCAAAGTTTACGAGAATGTGTGAGTCGTGTATATTTTCGGTGTATTCAAGACCCGTGCGGTCATAACGCATTTTATATTTTTTCGGGTTTTAAAAAATATTTAAAAAAAAATCACAATACGTTTTTAGGACTACCAAAGGACATCTTTAGCCAAAGATATACAAGAGTTTGCTTTTTTATTATGTGCCACATAATTTCGATTTTGCTAGGTCTTGGTGGATATATGTTCTTTTAAGTATTTTTAAATACTAATACTAATATTTCTAAATTATTTAAAAATAATTTGAAGAATGGTCGAAATTAGCAATTTAAAAACACAAGCGGTGATTGGTTAAAAGCCGTTACACTTTCTTGTTCTCCTAAACTTTTCCTCGTTTTTGTAGAACTCGATAAGAACACGGAAATTATTTCATATTTCTTAAAAAGAAAAGAGTTTGGATTATAGACAAATTTTAAAGTTAATAAATACACACCGATTACAATATATTTTTTCTATTTTTAGATGATTGCGGCGTCAGACTAGTTACGGTGAAGAGAAGTGATGGTTTAGTACCGGGAGCTCACTACAACGTATCGTCTAACATTTTTGTTCCAAACGCAATATATGGGAACTATTTTATCCTTGTGCAGACCGATAGCAAAAACAGTATCTACGAACATGCAAATGAAGATAACAATGTTGGCGTAACAAAGGTAGTTTGCACTCGTGCACGAATGTTGATCTTAAAACACCAGTTTCCACTCAACTTTAATGTCTTATTTTAATTTATTTTTTTAGTCTTCAATTCATGTTACATTGACACCTCCACCAGATTTGATCGTCGTTGATTTGAAATTGTTTGAGAAACTCGTTTATTCTACCTTTGAAGTAATTAAGCTGACATACACAGTAGAAAACAAGGGATCAACAGCACCTTTGGAACCCTATTGGTATGACAAAGTGGTATGTATAATTATTGTGGTCATTTTGTTTTTGTAATTTTGATTAGTTAGCACTTTTATCTTTTTATCATTAACGAATAAACGTAGTATCATTGCTGCTTAAGACGAAGTTGTTGGATTATAATAATTATAGCACTGACGACATATAGTCAGCTGTTGCTGATCATAACCCTAACCCTTACTCAGCAACTTTAGCCGAATATTCAGGAAGTGCTTATAATACGTTTTTCTTGCGACTTTTATGCAGGCAAACAAACTTCAAATAGACCTATATACGTGAAAATTTAAACTCATTTTTACGACTTAAATCAATTTTGTTTTATTTTTTTGCTTATTTTTACTGTTATACTCTTGATATTATAGTATTTATCCTGCAGCTTGCTAGTTCACATCAACATCTTATTATGGTCTCACTGTATACAGTACATAATTATGTAATCTGACGCCTGATTATAGTAAGCAATAACACGATCTCGTTACTTCCCCCTTCCTAGTAGAGGAGACATGTATAAACAGTAACAAATTAACAAAAATTTAAACAGTTGCAGTTCAATGACTTGTAAATATATGATCGTTCATTACGGCAGTTTAAAAAGTATTTTTGGTATTGTCTTATTGTTTATTGTTTAGTTCTAACAACATTTTTGAAATAGGTTCTCGTTGCCTTTCTTGGTGGGCTTGTGCATGGTCTGCTCTTGACAGCTTGTGGAGATGTGGCTTGCTCTAAGTTGGCATGAAAAGACCCGGTATGCTGTATCATTGGTTTTGACTTTGCAAACTGACCTCTCGCTTATTCTTGTTTTGACTTCTGCCCTGACTTATGTCTTCTTGTTTAGTTTCAAAAAACCGCATGCGCACAATAGCGCTGTTCTCCAAAGCCACAATGTTTTTGGCATGCCTATCATAGTAGCGCGCCTGTGTTGCTTTGACATATTTTCTTCTCTTTGCATCCTTGGCGTTGACACTTTTACAGACTTGAAGACCCTTGACGTTGCGGGTAGTAGTGTTTTAGTCTGTCGTTTCAGGAGACGAAGTGCCGGACTTGTTCCAATGGACAACCTGTTGGCCATTGTCGGTAACAATGATGTCTGGGATCCTGTGCCTCCTTTACTTCTTGTATTGATTACTGATCGGGCTCTCGTGTATAGTCGTGCATGGCTTTTTAGAGTGGAAACGTCAGCGGCAACCTGTTCCTAAGGTATCTGGTTGGCCGGGTGACTTCTTATAATGTCTTCTTTGGTTGAGGTTTCTTGTATAGACGACATGTCTTACACTGAGCTATGTAGTTTTGAAAGTGTATCATTAGCAAATTTTAGTACCTATGTCGTTAGAAAGTGTTCAAAAACTATACAAATAACATTTAACGTAACAGAAAAAACCTACTAAATGCCAGAGCATACCAACGTCATACCAAAAATATAGCGGAATCATATAGCCTTTGTCCAAGAGCTACTCATCAGAAAGCGCGTCTGAAGCTATGAAAGAAGATCAATCTAGAGAAAAATCTCAAAACGATGTTCTGTCCTCCTTAAAGATGTTAGCTTCAATTTATTGGCTTGTTGCCTCGATAGAAAACTGAGATGGGTTGGTGACTTTGGTATGCTGAATAGATTTGTTGCTTAGGAACTTGACCTGCAATAACAGTGACCCGTGATACTGACTTGGTATCCTAATAAAAGTTTACTTTTACTTCGGGGGAGATGCGCTGAGAGATTACAAACTAAGTTGTTGTCGGCCGCTATAGACTATAACCGAAGCAACATTACTTCGTCGACCCCGATTAATTAAATACCGGCGTTTCTTCGTCCCCTTGTAAGATGCATTAGTACGAAATTGGACGTGACTTATCCGTTGAGGAAGAACGCTTTTCCTCGATCTAAAATGATTGCTTAGCAAACGAAATTGACGATAAACCATTGAAAAGACAAACTGGCTCGCCCAGTTAATGTAAAAAAAATTAATGTAACTTTTTCGAAAGTTTTAAACAACATTAATCTTTTCTTCAGTCAACAGTTCCTTATGACTCCCATGCAGAGGATCTTTTTGTTTTAAGTCCCACTGGAAGTGCATGCTTTGCAAATTGATTTGGAGACTACATTATTAAGAGCTATTTTGAATAAAATGGACCCAGCTTTATATATAAATATAGAAAAGCTACGTATAGATTGGCTGTCTTTAAAGACTAACTTAAAAGAAAAAAAACGAGATGAGTTTGGCATCAATTGAAAAAAGCTTCATCGAGTGTGGAGTAAATGTAGTGCGGTCCCCATCGGCAGAAGATCCCTTTGTTAATAAGCCTATTAAACATGTGCGTCAAATTCAACCAGCTAATTTACCCCTACGTATCAAAAAGATGGATAGTGGCCCAGTCAACTTTGGTTCTCCAGTACGCGAAACAAAGGAAACATACCTCCCAAGAGTGACATTGCGTGCCCCTTTCTTTTTGGGAAAGGTTGGTGCGTAAAACCTGACCACTGTCATGTGATTACTCGCGTCAAAACGAGAACAATCAATACCATAGTATAACTCCGAAACATCTAGTACCGTCCCTCTTAATTTTTAAACAAGAAAGGTTCTTGCTTAAATGGATAATTTTAAGTAGCTTACTGAAGAGAATAGAAATTTACCTTTTTGGAAAAGCTGCAGTGCCGAAGATGGTAGACCTGGTAGAAACAAGGTTACCCTCAGGTATTTCAACAAAACTCCTTAGGTAAGGCATAGGGGAAAAGTTTCTCGATAGGTCTTTGAAAACAAGATGATGAACCCTTTGAATTTCAAACACGTACAACTGCACTTCTCACGTTTCCATCGGCTCCAACCATTAACTTATCCACCCAATTTTCCCAATTTCCATTTCGCTTTTGGCAGGATCGTTTCAGGATGAACTGTAACAAATCCAATGCATACTTGTTTTACGTGTGGCAAGATTATGATGTTCTCTCAAGTCTAGCAAATATTCTCTTTGCCATCTTCGCCAGAAGTGGGTGAGTAAGTTCGACAGATACCTTTCTCTTCGATTTAGCACTTCATGATTTGCTTCTCTCATGGCTCGTTCAGGTCACAGCTATTGTAAGAAGATCTTCGTAGGACAACATTTAACTTCCCAGAGTTTTCTTGAGACATCTTTTCGCGTGCATTTGACCATCCTCTCAAAAAATCCGCCCCACCATGAGGCACGCTCCAAGTTAAAACTCCAAGATATTCTTTTCTGTGTCAAAAATCTCTACTTCTGGTAGGTCAATAGATTTGTTAATTTCTTCGAAGGTGACTTAAACGTCTTCGCATTGTCGCTAATAACTTTCGGGGTCCCACGCCGGATGGCGGATCTGCGAAAGCAGCGAATAAATGCAGTGGTTGACAGGTCTGGTACTGTCTGTCCAAGTCTGTCTCCCCTTAATCACCCAAAATCGTGTTCTCATTTCAGCTAAAGTTTCCTTTACGCCGTGCTGACCAACTCTGTCATGGGAATCTTTAATCACTAACGATGTAAGATGATGACAACTGGGTATTAAGGCTCAAAATCTTGCTTGAAGGGAAATCTTCGCATTTCTGATACGTCCTCTAGACCGTATGATTCCTTAATCGTCTTCGAAGAGTCCAAGCTGGGTTTTTACCATTGGTTAAACTTTGGACTTGTTTGCATTTGTCGTTGGGCAGATCTTAACCAAGTACGTTCAGCCTGTTCTACTTCATATGTGGTTAACGGACCCTTCAACAATTCCGTAGATTTCCCGTGATTATGTAAGAAACCTTGTCACATATGCTGTAACTCTAAGCAGCCGGTGTAGGTCGCTGAAATTTTCGGCTTTAATGATTCTAGTTACGTCTGGTTTCCATATAATCGCTACGATCGCCACGACCGCCGCGATCGCTCAAAAATTAGCTCGGCGATCGCAACGATCAACAATCATGTCGCTGTTTCCATACGATCGCTAAGGCGGCCATGGTTGACCACGGCCATTGTTTTAATGGTCCGCTGGGATGCATACTGATCGCCAAGATCGCTGAGATTGCAAAATCACCGTTTACATGTAAAAAGCAACGATCGCCGAGATAGAACATTTTCTATCTCGGCGATCGTCGCGATCGCAGTGATCGTTGCGTCAGTGGTTTCCATATGATCACTGCGATCGCCAAGTTCATTTTTGAGCGATCGTAGCGATTATATGGAAACCAGGCTTAAGCGTCACTTCAACAACATCCGCTTTCTGCTGGCGTAAAGGAGATACCGTCATCTCCTGGTGTCGAGTCGGTTGGGGTTTTCTGACTTGGCCATGGCCACGCATTTGGTGGTAACTTCAACCATTCCGGACCATTCCACCACTTCTCATCACTGACTAATTGTACATGTGACGCTATAGGGTTCCCCTAGAAGCAACATCGGCCATGTTCTCACCGGATGGGTATAATATAACCAGGATGACGAAGGAAGGAGTTTCCGTGTCTCCGATACACGATGCTGCACAAATGGCTTCCATTCCTTATCCTCTTGTTGTATCCATTAAAGAGCTGTTAAGGAATGTAACCAACAGTAGATTTTGTCAATCTTCACTCACTACTGACCTTAAAGTATCTTCTGTCATTTTGTCCAGTCGTGCCAGGATCGTAGCAGATAACAGTTCTAGTCTCGGACTACTTTGTTTAGCAATTGGCGCTACTCGCGTTTTACATGAGATTAACTGGTTTCGAGTTTCTTGGTCGATTGTGATTCTCAAGTAGACCACAGCAGCATAGGCTGAATTGCTGGCATCTCCAAACCCACCATGTTGGAACAGCAATTTCATGCATGGGTAGTACCACAGGTGCGATTACTCCTAGTGGATCGTATATCTTGGCAGTAATTCTAAGTACGGATCGCTTGGTAAATCATGTTACGTTGGTGTTGTGTACGTAGGCACTTGTGTCAAAAATCAGTTTATCTTCCAAAGTGTCCCAGTAGGTTCCTAAGATCTTTGTAGCGTCGTCTTGTTCTCGTTCGGTAGCCCTTACATAGGTTGACTCGTCCTCGGACACTTGCTCCTTCTTTGCGTTATGCTCTTCGGTGGATTCTTCTTTCTAGTTGATCATGCATTTGTCGTAGTTCTGGATCGTTTGTTCTCCATTTTCGTAAAGTAAGTCCTCCTTCTGACATGCGTTGACTAGCTTTCTGATACAACTCAAGCACTTCCTCCACTGTGCTACCTCCTCCATTTAGGTCATCTACAGCGACGACAGGAACGATTGGACGAAACTTGGATCTTCTTCGTAACTGAATAAATGAATTCTTTATTTAATCACGGAATTTTAACAACATAACAAGCTGTTTTCCATAAAAGCCGTGAACAAGTATTTACAAAAAATAGTAAAATAAGACAAGACATTAAGTATAGGTTAGTTACCGAACCCGAGGTAACTACATCAGTTATTTACCGAGGCCCGAACCTAGTTAGTTCAAGATCACAGAGGTTGCCTAAGAAAACTGAGATACTGAGTTCGTTATCACAGAGGTTGTCTAAAAACACTTCAGTCGCGATGATAAATCCTTTATCACATTCGTGACCATTGATTAACCCTTATTTTTCCAACCACGCATTAATCAAGTTAATTGCCCCGGGCTAATATATATTAGCCCGGGGCAATTAACTTGATTTATGCGTGGTTGGGAGTAATTATTATAAATAAACAACCGCGGTACATCAAAGAAAACCGAGGTGATCATGAACTAATACAAGTTAATAATCTAAATCGATCACTCTATATAACAAATAATACAATACAGTATGATGGTCGATGGTTGCGTTGAGTAAAAAAGGACTTGCGTTTACGCCAAAGACCATTCTTGCAAAACGATAAATAAGCAATGTGGGGTAGTCATGTAGGATATCGTCAATCCAGATAAATCATAAGACATCTCGATCTTCCTTGGCAATGGAAACTTGATGGAACGCCTTTTCCAACGAAACTTCTAAAGTATTTCTATAATCTTTGGCAACGGTGATATGGTCCAGAAGTGAAGAGACAGTCATTCAGCGATGGACTACGTTTCTTGACACTAGCATCATAGACTATACGTACTTTCGTAGTCTCCTTCTCACGGTGGATAACTGGATGATGTGGGATATTACGGACCTTTCCAGCTTCCGTGCACTCATTCGACACACTTCTTCGACAATACCCGATTTCACTTGCTTCTTTATAAGATCGTTGTACTCGCTGAGCAGCTTTGGGTCTCTTCGGAGTCGTGCGACTTGAGCTTTCAATCTTTCTCTACATAGATCGTAATTATCTGGCAACATGGCATGAGATTCTTTCCAAGGCAACCGGACTTCATAACGTCCCTCCATAAGTTTCACCCCGTCTAAGAATTGTTCATGAACTACGTTCTCTCCTGGACGGATTCCCATAGTATCCAACTCAGTTCGTGCCGTAGACCACATTCTTCTGAAGATGCTACAACAGTTTCTGCCTTGAGTAAATGTGTGGTCATTAATGTTTGGTTGATGAAATCATACCATCTGTGTCGTCATGTACTGGCCCAGACAGGATATAGCGAAACTTCGCTTCCATGGCAATGGGACCACGCTCCCCCGTACAACATTTCCACTGACAATGTGCCAGTAGAAATCAGCACCCACTAGGATGTCTATTTCAGGTGTTGAGACAATATTCCCATTATCTGCAAGCTGAATGTTATTCAAGTGAGAATGACGTTGAGCCGCAAACTTCACTAGCTGTTTCTGTAATGGTGAACAGATGTTGCACCAAATGATGCATTGTACCTAAGTTTATCGCTACATCCAACTTCTTTATCCACTGATTGAAACTGGTGGTTACAATACCCAATTACATTGCCAGATTATTTTTATTTCTCTCTTCAAATCCTGGTATCTCTCTACCTTCTCTTTCTCTTTTTCTTTCACCCTTATATCAAAAGGACACGCCACATCAACAATAAAGCACTTTCTTGTCTATTTATCCATTACCAGTTTATCAGGTCTTGAGTGATCTATCACTTTGTCTGTCTGAAGTTTTCACATCCCAAAGTAATTTCAATTTATCACTTTCTAACACACTCTCAGTTCGATGTTCATACCATTTTTCTTTTACCGGTAGCTTATACACTTCTTACATGATTTCCCAATGTATCACCCGTGCGACCTTATTGTGTTTCCAGTTCTTATACTGTCCTTGTGCCAACATCCTGCACTTTGCCAGGATATGAGGTATTGTCTCGTCTCTGTCCCCACACATGCGACATTTCCCATCAATTTCTTCTTTATCTATAACTTTTCGGATATATCGGGTTCTAATTGCTTGTTCTTGGGCAGCCATTATCATTCCTTCCGTTTCCTTCTTCAGACCACTTTTCCTCAGCCAATCCCATGTCCACTCATCTCTTCCTTCATCAGTTGCTATAAAGAAATTTCCATGCAAGCTCTTTCCTCTACATTTGTCTTGCCTCTCTCTTTGCACCTTCGCTTTGTCCTTCCCTTCTCCAAGTGTATCTTGATTTTTCATTGCAGTCATTCATTCTTCTTCACTTTCTATCACATATTTACACAAGCTGTTAATCTCAATATCTACACAATCCTCCACACTTACCAACCCTCTCCCTCCAGCATTCCTCTTATACATACAATCTATTCACATCACCCTGCATGTTGATGGAATGCTCGGTATACTGTTAGTTGTTTCCTTGTCTTTCGATCTAACCTTTTCACTTCTTCTTTTCATTTGATGATACCTGGTACCTGGATTTGGTGATAATGGCTACAGCTCTTGAGTTTACGGCTGCAATACAATTCATTCCATTTAATTTCGATTTCAGAACTTTCCTAATTCTTCTGAAGTACGTATTCCATTTCTATTTTCTCCTTCATCTTTGTATCTTTTATTCCGTCTGCTTCTAATACTCCCAAATACTTATATCCCATAATAAGATATACTTCCTTTATTTCTTCATCATTTGGCATTTTAATTCCCTCACTCGGTATATACTTTCCTCTCCTCATCACTAGCATCCCACACTTCGTAATTCCAAATTCCATACAAATATCAGAGCTGAAAACCCATACCGTATTCACTAATGTCTCAAGTTGTTTCTCCGTCTTTCCATACACTTTCAAGTCGTCCGTAAATAACAAATGATTCATCACTCCTTGTTTCTTCCGCAAATCATATCCAGCTTTGACCTTTCTCAACACTAGAGTTAGGGGTATCATCGTTAGTACAAACAGTAACGGTGACAAACTGTCACCCTGAAATAACCCTCTCCTATCTTTATCTTTCCTAACTCTACTCCACCCGACGTTAGTTCTGTCTCCCATTTCTCCATGCTCCTCCCTATTAGCGATCTTATGTTATCCGCCACCCCAAACATTTCCATACACTTCTTGATCCATGAGTGTGGTAACATGTCGTATACCTTCTTATAATTAATCCCATAATTCGCCTCTTTCACCATGGCTCCTTCTTTGCCTTTCATGTATATTCTTTTACTCCTAATAACTTCGTTACTACGTTTCCTGCTGCCTTCATCACATTATTCATCTCCTCCAAGGTATTTACCCGTATATATCCCAAGATTTTATCCACTGCTGTTTTCTCCCTGATTTTCTTCCGGTCCACATATCTCAGGTTTGGTGGCTTAATAACTTGATCTTTACTAAATTCTTCTATCACCATTTTCATTAGTCTCATCTGTTCCTCTCCCAGCCCATCTTTTTTCTTCTTCTTTTTCCTTTATTATTATTATTATTATTATTATTATTATTATTATTATTATTATTATTATTATTATTATTATTATTATTATTATTATTATTATTATTTATTATTATTATTATTATTATTATTATTATTATTATTTATTATTATTATTATTATTATTATTATTATTATTATTATTATTATTATTATTATTATTATTATTATTATTATTATTATTATTATGTGTTAACAGTAGCCGAAGCAGTTTTGATGAGATAAACAATGGCTATTTAGTTGACATCGTGCATGGCTGTTAAATATTCAAATCTAATTACACCGTATACAAGCAACGCGCTGTGGTTAACACCGTAGCAGTTCTGCATCTGAAGCATTTACAGAAACTACACTTACATACCGAAAGACGTTTATATAAACAATTCAAATAGATCTAATCGCAGTAGACACGTGGATGCATTGCATGCTTATTTTTTTGCCAATGTAACTATTTAACGTTTTAATTTTAATAATTCTTAAGCATATTGTAGTTTAGTTTCTACAGTAGCTATTAAATATACTATTAAATTAAGTATACGTTAGTTACCGAACCCGAAGTAACTACGTCAGTTATTTACCAGGGCCCGAATAGTTCATGAACTGAGATACTGACTTCGTTATCACAGAGGTTGTCTAAAAAACACTTCAGTTGCGATGATAAATCCTTTATCACATTCGTGACCATTGATTAACCCTTATTTTCCCAACATAATAATAATAATAATAATAATAATAATAGTAATAATATTAATCGTTTATTGTGGTTGTTTATTTATAATAATTACTCCCAACCACGCATAAATCAAGTTAATGCCCTCGGGCTAATATATATTAGCCCGGGGCAATTAACTTGATTAATGCGTGGTTGGGAGTAATTATTATAAATAAACAACCACAATAAACGATTAATATTATTACTATTATTATTATTATTATTATTATTATTATTATTATTATTATTATTATTATTATTATTATTATTATAAATCTATCTCTGAGTGCACTTGGAATTTTCGGACAGTCATCAATGGATTTCATTGAAATGCTAAAAGACTTTAAATTCGACACTCCCTGTAGAAAATATATCGTAAAGAAAATCATCAACATATCAATAAGAACCTCGTATTATGTATTTTGTCGACGTAACAAAGAATTGAATAACCCGAAACTAATGACATTCTAAGATTTTTATTCGCATGTAGCATCAGTTCAAATAGTCAGTGGTAAACTACCTGTAAAAGCGAGGTTTATCATTGTAATTTCTACGTTTAATGATCAATAAATAAAGTTTACATTATTATTATTATTATTATTATTATTATTATTATTATTATTATTATTATTATTATTATTATTATTATTATTATTATTATTACACCGCTGATTTTTACAACAACTGGTGGAATGGGAGAAGAGTGTCTGAGATATCACAGTCGATTAGCTGAGCTACTCGCTAATAAGAAAGGAGAGATGTACTCGAAGACAATGGCGTGGATAAGAGCAAACATATCCTTTTCAATCCTTCGATCAGCCCTGTTATGTCTAAGAGGGTCTAGAGTGATAAGAAGAGTACATTGTAATGTTAAAGATATTGATTTAGACATAGAGACTGATGTTGCAAGGATCCATTAGTTGTTTGCTTTTTGTTCTGACTATTTAAGGAAGATTCATTCTAAATAGGTTATTCCAATTATTTTTATTATTTTTTTCCAATAAATTTTCAAAGATTTTAAAATATTTTAATCTATATTTATAATATTATCATTTATTATTATTATCCATAATTATAATCTATATTTGTAATTATTGTAAGTTAAGTTGTTTGTTTTTTTAATGAAACTGTATTTTTTAGCTTTTGATGTACATTTTAACTAATTTAATATTTGAATGGACTTTATATATTTTTAATTGAACTAACTGACATTAATTGATTGACAATGTTGAAAAAGTGTACTAAATATTTAAATTCTAAATAAAATTATTATTATTATTATTATTATTATTATTATTATTATTATTATTATTATTATTATTATTATTATTATTATTATTATTATTATTATTATTATTATATAATAGATAGTTTTCAAAAATAATTTCTAAGTTTGACACTTATAATCTTCTAAACATTATTTATTTTAACTGAAACTGAATTTAAATCAGAAAATTTTTGGTTAGTATATACCTTTCTCAAACTCATTAATAATGCATGAGCTAATTAGCAAATCAGAGAAAAATATTTGGTCACGTGTATGAGTTTTGAAACCCGGTAAAGGTCCCGCAAACTGAATTTATAATTAAGAAATCAGATAATAAACGGCACAAACATAGAACCGTTTATTACCTTAATAATATAATTTAAAAAAAAGTTAATTGTAAATTCAGCGTGAGACCACTGTCTAATCTAATATTTTGTAACCCCTGGTTAAACACTCCCACTCGTTTATGAAATATTACTTATAGATTGTATATAAAGCTAGGTCAGTAATTCCATAAAATCTAAATTTGTCAAAAATATTTGAATGGTCTACTATGTAAAAAATCTCTCGAAGCATTACGCAATTAACGTAAATGTCGACCAGATTTTTTAAAGGTATTACTGTATTTTTGCCGAGTGGAAATTTGAAGAAAATAAGACTTAATTACCATCAGCGCCTATACTTTAGATAGATTTCTTTACTTTACTTTACTTTCAGGTTTCTATTTGACGTTCTACAATAATCTTGTGTCTTTGTTTTAAATAGGTAATAATCTCTGCAAAAACGAATAAAGAAGTTGTTATAAGTATATTTGCTGTTTCTATTGTGCTGAATCCAGGACATTCGTACTCACGAAGCGCCACGTTTGCAATTCCTGCTTTATTTGAACATGGTACCTATACAATAGCTGTTCGCACTGACTATAGAGGAAATGTTTTTGAATTTGATGCAGAGAACAATAATGCTCGTTCCACTAACGTTGTCATTTTACAGCAACTACCTGATCTTATTGTAAGCAACCTTACCTTTTTGCTGCATGAAAATAGCGAAGAATTGCAAATCTTTGTGAATTGGACAGTTTCAAACGTCGGAGAAGCAAACACGTTAAATTTTCAGTGGACTGATGCGTTATATTTGCAGTCCGTCGACGGGAGTTTTCGCTTCCTGCTTGGGGAACGTGCCACCCGTTTGTCGTTTAAACCTGGAGAGAATTACACTGCTTCTGGGATCTTCTCTATTCCATCTCATATTTTTGATAAAATGGATTTGATACTTATAACGAATGCAATCAAACAATTAGACGAAAAGAATAACGAAAACAATGCCTTTACTCTGACCATTGATATCCCAATGATGGTATCAGACCTGATGCCAACTTCCTTGGAGTTATTCAGCAGTGGCCAAATCTTTCCTAATTCTTTGATAAAATTGCAGTGGACAGTGAAAAATATCGGAAAAAGAAAGGTTACTAAAAAATGGGAAGACTCGTTTTATCTTTTCAACAGTGAAACGTATGGACCCAAACAAACATGGTTAGGAACAGTAGAACGTCGAATACTGCTAAATCCTGGCGGGGCGTATGACGTTTCTGCAGAAGTCAAGATTCCTGAAAATGTTTATCCAGGAAAACATTATATTGAAGTTCGTGTTAATAATCCTGAGACCATTTACGAAGCCGGGCAGACAAGTAATAATATTGCCAAAATCAATCTTGTTATCCAGTATCCACCAGCTGCAGATTTGGTCATAACATCTGTTACATATACTTCTCATTACATCAAAAATGTCGACAGGGTCCTTGCAGTCAAATGGTCGGGGGAAAATATTGGTAACAGCATGCAAAGCAAAAAAACTTGGAACGACAAAGTAGCAATATTTGCTAAGAATATCGATGATGGAAATTTCGAGAAAGAGTATTCGCTGGGTACTTTCCCTGTGACGGCATCCTTGAGAACGAACCAAGATTACAGCATGTATAAGATCATTCCAATTCCGCAATTTGTAGAAGGAGAAATTATTGTCAAGATTACTTGTGATTATGATAATACTATTAGAGAAATAGGTGGAGAAAGTAATAATATAAGCCCCGGCAAGAAAAAACTAAACGTGGGTATTCCAAAACGTGCGAACCTTGTATATCAGTTTATCAAAGGCTTTCCAAAAAACGCAACGTATTCTTCATCGTTCAATGTTGTTCTCAAAGTGCGGAATGTTGGCGAATATTTGACGCCATCTTCATCCTGGACAGATGCTTTATTTCTTTACGACCATAGCTCGGATACAGTAGATAATATTGTCGCCCGTGGAATACGTCTTTCTACCATCCATCATAATGGTGAGCTAGATGTCGGAGGAGAATATTACATCAACACTAGTATAAGAATACCAGAAATTTCGACGAGAGCATACCATGTTCATGTAATCGTTAATTTGAACGATGCTCTTCGGATGAAGAAAACAAGTTCGTCTAACCAAAGCCTGATAGTAAACGTAGGTCCACTGCCTGACTTAACTGTTAGACCTATCAAAAGCGAAGATAAGGCAAAACGGGGAGGATCACTTTACAAAGTACGATTTAACATTACGAATCGTGGGATAATTGAGACAAATAAAGCATGGTTTGACGCTGTTTATCTTAGTGAAGATGCAACCTTGGATCCATTTGATTGGCGTTTGGGAGTGGCAGGTCGTCTACTAAATCTCCAACCAAATGAGACATATACTCAAACGATTGATGTATTTCTTCCGTTTGACCTGCCATCTAGAGAATACTACTTGATTTTTAATGCAGACAGCAAAGATGACGTTTTGGAAACAAACAATGACAACAACCAAGCTACCCAAGTTATAAATATTCAAGAATCTCCAAGTACTGACCTTTTTGTCCGACATGTTGAGGCGCCATCCGTGACTACTTTAAATTCTGAAACAACTCTAAAGTGGGATTTAGGAAATAATGGCAGTCTTAAAGTATCTGGTTATCGATGTGATGCAACATACTTTTCTAAAGATAGTAAAATTGACTTTGATGACTACGAATTGGGTGAACCAACATGTGGTACTTTTGAAATATATCCTTCCGGAAACGGTAAAAATAATGATATCACTAAAACAAAAAACGTACGCGTTCCTTTAGTTGAGCAGGGTACATTTAAAACAATCATTAGAACTCGTTCGAATACGAGGGACATTAATCCAAAGAACAATATTGGAGTCTCTGTCAACAATACATTCATTAATGTGACAACACTTTTAGTCGACGGAGTAGTTTTGCCAACTAGATTGAAGCCTTTACAAGAAAAGGTCTTTCGTATACCCGAAGTTCTGTCACAGCAGACGCTTATAGTTACTTTAAAGAGTGATACAAAAACAGATGTTAACAACTTGTATTTGCGAGAGAAAAAGCCGCCATCGTCATCAGAGTTCGATGCAAGGTCAGCTGGTGATCTTTCAGCCAATAAACTAGTGACTATCCCTTCTACGAAAGCACTGGATTACTATCTGCTTGTCCAGAATGTGGGCAGTTTGTTACAAAACCATGGTAGTGCTTCAAATGTACAGCTGTTTGCTAAATATGCCAAATTCGAAGTGACTTCAATATTTCCTACAAAGGCTGCTCCTTTTGGAAAAACAACCGTGCGAATTATTGGGACACTCTTCCCTGAATATGTCGAAGTTTCTCTTTCTAACAAGCAAAACACAAGCAGTATTCTAAAACCAGTCAAAGTGTATAGGTTTTCATCTACCGAAATTTATGCTACGTTTATGTTCGATGGTTTAGAGTTGGGAACTACGTTTGATTTATCGCTACACGACAGTTACTTAGAATCAAACAAGGCAATTTATAGTCCCTCTAGTGGGGCCCTCCAACTTTTCTCTGGCATTCCAGGACAGCTTTCTTTTAACGCGAAAACATCACAGGCTCTGAGACCGGGTGAAAGTGGTTTTGTAAATGTGCATGTTTATAACAAGGGGGATACAGATGTACTTGCAAAACTCATGTTTCTTTCGATTGAAAACGTGGAAACGCGTCTTAATAGTGGAAGTGTTAAGTCTGAATACAGCTCTGGTATCTTTTTTTCCCCAGTTAGTTCAAAAGGACCTGGTGGAATTCTGCCACCCAAAGAATATAGCGATGTCTTGTTTGAAGTAAAACCAGATCAAAATACAAGAGAAGCAAGAATTCAGATCCAGACTATGGGAACAAGTGAAGATAAGGAACACATTTTTATCGCAGAGAAAGAATTATTGAAACCATTTTATTATACTGACGAGCAATGGGAAGCGGTCTGGAAGAATTTTATCAACTTAGTTGGCAAGACCGAAAAATCGTTGGTAAATAAATTAAGTGATGTATCAAACTATCTAAGTACAATAGACCGCAGGATTTACGACGTGAATGAACTGATTAAATTTCTCATAGACGTTGCAGACGGAACTTTTTTAGCTGGTTCTGAGCCATTGATTGTAGATGACGTGGATTCAAGGGAATCACTTGACAGAGAATATTCTCTTTTGCTAAGGAGAAAATACAGCTTCGCTCTTGGTCCTCGGTATTCTAATGGCGTGTTGGGGCGAGGATGGATTCTTCCTTGGTGGTAAATATATATCTTGAACCAGGCTTTTTAACCACAATTTATCTCATGACACACCGACATTTCATTGTTCTAACAGACCGGTTAAATCCTTTATTCAACTGATTAGCATGCAGATGAGTATGCATAGTGGGATAACTAGTTATCCGACTAGTTATCCGACTGCTTGTCGCATGCTAATGAGTATCTTCCTTGCGGCCCCGAGTGGCAGTTAAGCTTCACGAGCGATGTTAAATCCCATATCACACGAGTGACCATCAATTAACCCATACTTGGCTTATAATTTGTATTTTAATCCTTTGAAGATTTTCATTGCGATAATAGTATAATTCAAGATAGGTTTATGGATATACCATGCTTACTATTTCATTGATGAGTTTCGGTCTGTTAGCACAGGCCTGATGTCAGCAGTGTGAAAGCTCGGCAAATAAACCATATAAACGTGGTGTATCCACAAACCCATCCTAAATTATAATTTGTATTTTATTTGATGTGCAATATTTATAGGGACACAAGCGTGAACGTAATCACTCCATCAGACATTTTCTTTGAATGGGAAAGACAACAATTTATTTTTGAAGTTATAAAACCAGGAGTTTACTACAATGCATTTCTTGGAGAACTTTACGTGAACCAAACGTCCAATTGTAAGTATTGATTCTTAACGACAAAACATTTTCCTTGCCTAAGAACAAAAATTAAAATTGTTTTATTTTATTTTATGAACTCTGAATGAGATGTCAGGTTTATATTTAATTCTACTTTTTAAATCATGTTTGTGTTAAACTCAATTGTTGCAGAAGTAACATGAATTATTT
The DNA here is from genome assembly GCA_035771165.1 of Paragorgia papillata. Lineage (NCBI taxonomy): Eukaryota > Metazoa > Cnidaria > Anthozoa > Scleralcyonacea > Coralliidae > Paragorgia > Paragorgia papillata. Next base: position 8,809,038 of record JAWNZC010000014.1, read on the forward strand.
ACGCGGACGTTATATATACTGTTACAAGACCACAGTTCCCATAGTGACACATCGGTTCTCATAGTCCTTTTTATAATACAAAATTAAATTAAATTACATAAAGTAAGAATAATTATTTTGTGTTAAACAAATAGATGATAATGAGCAATGCAAAATATATCTTACGCAATGATAAAAGAATGTCTACCGGGTGGTACACAAATCTGAAAGATTTTGTAGTTGTCTTAGTAACTATTACTGCGTCACAACGTTTCTAAGCTAGCTGCTGACCAAATCTTAATAACTTCACCCTATGCGACATTTTAAAAATAATCTAGATTATACAAAAGAACTTACGGTCTTTACACAAATTTATATAAATGCATAGACTGATGTTGACGTTCGCTGATGTTGACGCTGATGTTGATAAGTTGAGATTTGTATAGACTTACACAAGTTTTTCGGTGGTTATACAACGTTTCCGAAGTTTCGTTAAGCTTAGGTGTGGTGAAATGTAGGGATTAGAGTTATAGTTTTGTCATCTTATCAATGAATGACGTCAGTGACAATTTATACAAAACGTCTTTTTTAACATTTTCTTTTTAATTAAAACTCTTTGAGGAATAGACAGGCGAACACGAGTCACTGCAAACGATTGAAAACGAAGGGTTTTTTTGTCTTTAACGCTTTGAAGCCTGACGACGAGTCTTTAAGGTTTATTCTGGCTAACGCCAGACGATTTTATTCAGCACAGGGAGAGGTCCAGGCCTCAAAGTGTTAAAGCCTATCTCTTTAACGCTTTGAAGCCTGATGACGAGTCTTTAAGGTTTATGCAACTATGAAGTTATTTTAACCCAATCTATAACGTACAGTACTAGTACATTCACATATTGCGTGTCTTTTCAGGAGTTTTCCTTCTAACGAAACTCTGTATAAGAAACCTATTCTCGTTTGAAAATGAAAGAAGTAACTTTCAAACGCGTATAATATCACGTAACTAAAAATAACCGATTCAAGTCTAATAAAAAATTAACCTGCTAACAACATTAAACCAAAAATCAATATTTTTATTCTTTATTGATATTAATTTTAATTTTGCTGTCAGTGTCGGTGTCGATGTTGGTGTCGGTATTAGTGTCGGTGTTAGTGTCGGTGTCGGTCCTAGCTGGTCCTGTTGATGTTGATGTTGATATTTTTAAAATATTTAATTCTGCATTTTTAGGTTATTACTGCTCTGATTTTTTATCCTTTTTATACATATATAGCACTTACGTTTGTAAGAAGCAGAACGAGTTTCGAGTACAAATATAACACATCAAGCAAATTACTAACCTCAATTAAGAGAACAACAGACAACGCTGTGATAACAATATCCTATAATGAGGTCAACAACTTACCGGAAAAATTTACAACTTCGCTTGGTGATTCAATGACTGTCACATATGATAATACCGGGAAATTAAAAAGCACATACACGTCTTCAGGAGGGCACATTACTTTAAGGTACGTAACCTAACATAGAAATTAAAATCAAACTTGTACTTCCAAAGGCATTAAAACAATGAAAATATCAATTCAGTACCAAGATGGAGTTTTGCTTCCCTCTTCAAATTTGTTTGCCAGAAACAAGATCAAACGATTTTCATCTCCTATCTAAACGCCTTTCATAAAATAGTTGGTTAAAACATTGGGGTTCGTTTTTCGACAGGTCTAAAATGCAGACCGCAGACCGGATAATGAGGAGGTTAAGCCCGACTTCCGATGCGAATACCAATACCGATATTCTACACTTCCCCTTCGATTCGTTGTCATATTCGAAATCCGATAAGCTTGCGATTCGAATTCGAATGCGAATACTGAAACTGTGAAACATGGCGAGTAATATAAACCTCGAAGACGTCTTACTTCTGCAAGCATATGATGATGACATCATAGACGAGGAAGAATATCCCATATTCGGTCTGCATCATCTCATCAAGCTGACTTCCGAAATTTGGTCTACTTCGGAAGTGTTCACTGCCGAAATCCCATACGCCGTCGTTAAATGATCTACTGCGCATGATCATAACCGTATTCAGTATTGGTATTCGCATCGAGAGTCGAACTTAAAAGATCGGAAAATGCAGAGCAGAGAATAAACTATAATGAAATTCTTGTTTACGCCTGGCTTTCACTAATAAGCATAAGATCAAGGCAGAAACTAAGAAAAAGTTTTCCCGTATGACTTTAACGTATCATTAGGTGAAACTGAGGACAAAACAAGATGAATCTTTCCTTAATTGTTTTGCCGTTTGTCGTAGATTTGGCGTATGCTTAGCTCATGTTAATATCCTATGTCGGAGCTTGCAGGCTCCCACTGCATGGAGTTACATTTCGTTATCTTATTTTTTGTTCTGTGCATTTGTAACTAATACAAAACCGTACAGTCTCTTACATTTACAAGACACACTGTTTATAATATTTGATCTTATATATGTATACTTGAAATACACCTGTACTTTATTTGGTTTGTAGCAACTATGAGTACGAAGAACAGAGCGTCTTGCTAAAATCTGTGACAGTAAACGGACTGAAAACCGTCTACCAATATGATGAAAATGGTTTTTTATCAGAGATTCACTATCCAGACAATAGTACAGTTGTAAACAGATATGGCACTAACAAATTACTTGAAAAGTCAAGGTAAGTGAAATAACACTTAGTAAATATGCAAGTAATATGTTCATCTGTCAAGCGAACCATGAGATTCGTCAGTGATTCTCCCAATTATTATCATTATTATTGCCTCTACCAGGAGGTTATGTTTTCATCACTGTTTGTTTTCTTATTTTTCTGTCTGTCTGTATGTCTGTCTGGGTTGGGTTTTTTTTGTTTGTTTGACTGTATACTTTTAGATTATCCAATAGTTTGGAACTGTGTGTTGCATTTCCTGAGATCAGATTGCTAAGCAAATATAAATAACATAAAAACAACATTCATAGATTGGGATAATTTGGCTATGAACAACGCCCATAGCCGCTCTATGGGCAGCTTTGATGGCGCCGAGGTCTGCGTGCTAGTCGGTTTATTTATTTATTAACTTTACAACCATACAAGTGTGCGAAAGAATAATAATAAGTTATACAAGTTAAATTATACAATAATTAATACAAGTTAAAAGTAAAAACGGTGCAAGACTTGATCATGGTTGAAGATATGGTCAACAGGACATGAGTCCCATATGAAGACCAACCTGACAAAAAAATACGGAGAGACATAAATTAAAGTCAAGTGACTAATACACTATTTACATACGATAGGACAGATTAAGAACAACAACTTAAGTTGTAAGAACGACAAGAGCAGTAGGTTTTCCATATCTAGTTGACAAACTTATCCGCACATTTAACAGTCATAACAACATCAGCCTTTATAGAGACGACGGCCTTGCTGCCTTCAGAAACATGGGCCCAAGAACAGCAGACAGAACGAGAAAAACGTTCAT